>CM055824.1:5913135-6260900 GCA_029582265.1 Zoroaster sp. YZ-2022
GTGGAAATTACTCTACTCACCTTGAAACATGAGTTTGATATTATTAGGCCTCAAGGCCCTCTAAAAGTGGACAATTTCTTGCTTGGAATTAGTCACTCTTCAGCCGAAATTCTGTTGACATTAATATACGAAATAAACCCTGGCTCCCATCCACAATTTGAAACAAATAAAAGTACGTTTCGACAAGGTACCAGTCTTTTCATGGTCGTGACGCTAGGCTTGTGGACCAGACTGAAGCTAGCCGTGAATTGGGCCAGAAAACCATTCGCGATTTCGCAACCGCGAATTCGCGGATGGCTTTTTGATGCCCAATTCGCGGCTAGCTTCAGTCTGGTTGGGTACAGCCGCATCTGAAGGGTGCACCCACTAAATAGTGAGGAATTCATGCGCCAAGCTGTAAAGTGTATGTCCAAATCTTTCTGAAAAACAAAGATTTGAGGCCTATTCATTTGAGGGATTGTGTAAAAATGGTCCAATATTATGACCTGGGGATCCTTGCCTTCCAACTGTTTGGACACACTAGGCCCTGAAAAAGTGGTCCTAATTTGATTTCAAGCGTGCCGTTTTTCAGTGTGGGAGATTTCACTAGTGTATAGAGGGTGGTTTCCATTGGGATGTGAATAGCTCGATGGAAACCTGGACTATCCACAATAAATTCAGAAGAAAATAAAAGGTTATATATCGATCAATATTTTTTCTTTTGGTTTTAAAAACTGTGGGACTTCTGAGTATTTTTTAAAATGATTTTTGAATATTTTGTATTTAGCACTGTTTACTATGGGAGTTTATTTAGTGGGGTGCACCCCTATGGTTCTGGAAATTCTGTAAAAATTTGTTCATTTATATCTTTACCAATGTTGCAATGGCTAATTTTGGAAATTGGATATTGTATTCCAATTTTCAGTTGAAGTTGAGCACTTGGGGAAAATTTCTTAATAAGGATCATAATTGATAATTACGTACATGCTTAGATAACAATCGGAGTGTCAAAATATGAATAGGACTGATTTTATTCCCTCTTTATAATATTGTGTTTAATGATTTTTTTTCTTGTAGACTGTAGACACCCGCCCAATGCTTTAGTATTGTAGACTGTAGAATTGCACTACTGCGGACCCACAAGTGATGATCATTTTGTAAATCTAATTTTTGTTTGTTTATCAGGGAGAGCGCGAACGCAGTCCCCACTATCAGAAATTGTACTCCCGAGTTCCCCACATTTGGGGGAAACTCCCCAGTGGGCTCTACAATAGTGCAATTCTACAGTCCACAGTCTACAATACTGGGCCATTTCATTGGACGAGTGTCTACAGTCTACAATACCATGCCATTTCATTGGACGAGAGTCTACAGTCTACAATACTGGGGCATTTCATTGGACGAGAGTCTACAGTCTACAATACCAGGCCATTTCATTAGACGAGTGTCTACAGTCTACAATACTGGGGCATTTCATTGGACGAGTGTCTACAGTCTACAATACCGGGCCATTTCATTGGACGAGAGTCTACAATCTACAATACCCGCCCATTTCATTGGACGAGAGTCTACAGTCTACAATACTGGGGCATTTCATTGAACCAGGCCATTTCATTGGACGAGAGTCTACAGTCTACAATACCATGCCAGTTCATTGGACGAGAGTCTACAGTCTACAATACTAGGCCATTTCATTGGACGAGAGTCTACAGTCTACAATAATTCTGCGACCTCTGATTGGCTGATAGTCTACAGTCTAGGATGGGTCAAGTAAAAGGTCACCTCATACTATACTTACTAGTACTACACGCCCGGCTAGGCTTCGCGTGGGAACAAGACAACTTTTTACAAGATTGCGGGGAAAGAATGTAGAATACAACTGCCACTTTTCTATCAAAATATGACAAAATATCACTGATTTTCAAGTGAGGATCGGAGACGATATTTTGGGAGATTTTGAGCCCATGGGTTCGACATTTTTGTCGATTGCTGTCGTGACGTTAACGTTAGTATTTTCAAGTCAACCATGTCGACTAGGATCCTAACGTTAGTTTGGTATCAGAAAGGTGAGAAAGCTATCCCGTTTCCGTGATTAATGCTTGGTTTGGAGGGTAGAATGTCGTATCTGGCCGCCACTATTTTTCATTAAATATAACCAATAATGTAATCTTACCTACCTGGTAAGGTGGAGAACATATGGATGATGATGGACATATACTTCAAATTATTCCAGGATATTTATTTCATGAAAAATCAGGCATTTTTGGTATACGATTACGATGACTTCCTCAGTCATGTCAGTCTGATCTTGTAAACTCCACAATTAGTGACCAACACAGTCATTGTACATGCGTAGTGGCAACTATAATAGGATCCTTCTATTTTCTGAAGGGGAGGATTTTTTTAGAAGGGAAATCAAGTCCGAAAACCAGATTTTTTAACTGGATAGTGGTTGCAAAAAAAATCCAAAAAAGCCCTTAAAAAGTGGAGGCCGGATACGACATTCTTTCCTGCTTGGAAAATAATGTGCATTTTATCATTATATTAAGTGCATAAAAATGCACTTAATTGTAAAATCATGTGAACTGTAAAAACTTCACATAATTGTTGCCCTTTTCAACGTTTGATCTGCTAATTTATTATTCGTACAACCTAAAACTTAACGTTAGTGATGAACACGTTAGGTAACCTTACCCAAGCAGACACTTTTGGCATAAAAACCTTTATTCTGGGATAGCTCACTTTCATGAAATTTTCAAAACATTTATGAAATTAAAAATAAAAATAAAAATAATGAATTAAAATTTTACCTGACGTTAAATAGCTTGGGGCAGTTGGGCTATATGCTAATCACGAAATGTTAGATTGCATATCCATTTAATTGTACATTTTATTAAATCAAGTACTTTGATTGTGCTTTACAGTATCTCACTGGCGAGACCATTTCAAGTGTATCTTCTTAGTGGGATTGCACGCTGGAATGCTGACCGTCAGGCGAATGCAGTCTTTGCTAGAAAGGGATGGAAAAACTGGGTCTACCCTTCATCGCTGATCCATTGGCTCAACACCTGCTGCAAGGCACTCTTTGGTTGGGTCTACCCTTCATCGCTGATCCATCGGCTCAACACCCGCTGCAAGGCACTCTTTGGTTGGGTCTACTCTTCATCGCTGATCCATCGGCTCAACACCCGCTGCAAGGCACTCTTTGGTTATGGGTCTACCCTTCATCGCTAATCCATCGGCTCAACACCCGCTGGAAGGCACTCTTTGGTTATGGGTCTACCCTTCATCGCTGATCCATCGGCTCAACACCCGCTGGAAGGCACTCTTTGGTTGGGTCTACTCTTCATCGCTGATCCATCGGCCCAACACCCGCTGCAAGGCACTCTTTGGTTGGGTCTACTCTTCATCACTGATCCATCGGCTCAACACCCGCTGGAAGGCACTCTTTGGTTGGGTCTACCCTTCATCGCTAATCCATCTGCTCAACACCCGATGCAAGGCACTCTTTGGTTGGGTCTACTCTTCATCGCTGATCCATTGGCTCAACACCCACTGCAAGGCACTGTTTGGTTGGGTCTACCCTTCATCGCTGATCCATCTGCTCAACACCCGCTGCAAGGCACTCTTTGGTTGGATCTACTCTTCATCGCTGATCCATCGGCTCAACACCCGCTGCAAGGCACTCTTTGGTTGGGTCTACCCTTCATCGCTGATCCATCGGCTCAACACCCGCTGCAAGGCACTCTTTGGTTGGGTCTACCCTTCATCGCTGATCCATCTGCTCAACACCCGCTGCAAGGCACTCTTTGGTTGGGTCTACTCTTCATCGCTGATCCATCGGCTCAACACCCGCTGCAAGGCACTCTTTGATTGGGTCTACCCTTCATCGCTGATCCATCTGCTCAACACCCGCTGCAAGGCACTCTTTGGTTGGGTCTACTCTTCATCGCTGATCCATCGGCTCAACACCCACTGCAAGGCACTCTTTGGTTGGGTCTACCCTTCATCGCTGATCCATCGGCTCAACACCCACTGCAAGGCACTCTTTGGTTGGGTCTACCCTTCATCGCTGATCCATCGGCTCAACACCCGCTGCAAGGCACTCTTTGGTTGGGTCTACCCTTCATCGCTGATCCATCTGCTCAACACCCGCTGCAAGCCACTCTTTGGTTGGGTCTACTCTTCATCGCTGATCCATCGGCTCAACACCCGCTGCAAGGCACTCTTTGGTTGGGTCTACTCTTCATCGCTGATCCATCGGCTCAACACCCGCTGCAAGGCACTCTTTGGTTGGGTCTACTCTTCATCGCTGATCCATCGGCTCAACACCCGCTGCAAGGCACTCTTTGGTTGGGTCTACTCTTCATTGCTGATCCATCGGCTCAACACCCGCTGCAAGGCACTCTTTGATTGGGTCTACTCTTCATTGCTGATCCATCGGCTCAACACCCGCTGCAAGGCACTCTTTGGTGAAGAAGAGATAGAGCAAGAGAACTTACGTCCACCTGCTGAACCGAGTGATGAACTGCTGTGTACCTGTTCAAGCAGAGCACTGGTAGCACATCTGATGTTATTATCTCTTCCTCTGCAGCTCTCCAGGATGAGGGCCCAACAGCAATGATACAGCTGAAGCTCTTGATGGGACAAAGATCATCAAAACAAGACAGGATAAACGGGTTGATCTAGCTGTTTGGTCAACATTGCAAAGTGCAAAATCACCACTTGCCTGTACTGGCCCTTCGGCAACACAAACATTAACATCACTGGCTGGTCCCTCGGCTGGTCCCTCGGCTGGTCCTGCGGCTGGTCCTGCGGCTGGTTCTTCAGCTGGTCCCTCGGCTGGTCCTGTGGCTGATCTCTCAGGATCTCAGCTTGCCTCATTTTAAGTCAAATGAAGTTACAAGTAAAAAAGTCAAGTCACAGGTCAAGTCACTTAAAGTCAGGCTTGTGTCCAAGTAAAGTCAAGAACAATTGTTTTACCAATCTTGCCTCACTTTAAGATAACTCTATTTTTACTGACAAATCTTATCTCACTATAAGATGTACTGTAAAATATACTGTGGGACGTGTATGAAATTTTGTGAAGTTTTTAGAGGCATGGTGTTGAATATAGAATGAGAACTTCACACATTTTGGCTACTGTAAGTGCAATAAAAGGCCTGGTAGTGCGCAGTCCTTTTGAGAGTTCCTCAAGCTGCATTTGTTTATGATTTTGCTATTCTGCTGCATGAATGAAATGCTACATCTAAAACAGGCCCACATATCTGCACAGTTTGTACTTGTGTGCTACTTTTACACTATTTCTTATCTTTTTTAGTTAACCTATCCCATTTGCAGTGGCGTAGCCAGGACTTTTTCAGGGGGGGGCATTGCTTTTCAGTGGGGGGGCCCAGGGGGTATGGGTTTTTTCCCTTTTCTTTTTCTTTTCTGTTTTTGGGGCACTATGAGGATTTTTCGTGGGCGGCACCTGGGGGGGCACTGGAAATTTGTGGGGGCACGTGCCCCCCCCCAGGCCCCCCCTGTGGCTACGCCGCTGCCCATTTGTGAATGTATCTGTGGTTTTACCACAAATGACAACTTAAACTGAATTACATTTGTGAATAGTTCCTAGGTACAGTCTGATTCCTGCTTAAATGTCTTAATGCCTTGAATAACATGTGTAAGTAGTACAATAGATGAAATTCTTGCGAGGTATATTAATTTTGCCCTTTATACTCAGTATAAAGCACTGTATACTCAGTATGGGGAAGAAACCACAACTTCGTACAACCTTGTATGCACATTGCAGTACCTGCTGCTACATGGAACTCCAGCAAGCCCCTCATCACCTGCTCTAGAATGCAGGAGGTTGTGGGTT
Organism: Zoroaster sp. YZ-2022; assembly: GCA_029582265.1. NCBI lineage: Eukaryota > Metazoa > Echinodermata > Asteroidea > Forcipulatida > Zoroasteridae > Zoroaster > Zoroaster sp. YZ-2022. Next base: position 5,918,975 of record CM055824.1, read on the forward strand.
CGAGTCTCACCTGAATTGCCTGTGTTTATTTTTCCCCTGCAGGACTCTGAAAGCACTGTGTATACAGTTCTTTATAACTACATCGGTGAAGGTAAAATTAATATTAACCTGTGTAACTTGTAAGTATTATTTTTCCAGCAGTCATAATTTATTCTGTTGTTTCTGCAATGATGTCAGTTTACATTACCATGACTTTTAAATATTAAACATAAAAAGAATCATCTTTTTTTCTCGTGAGTTTTGATATTTCGATTATTCTGTGTGAGAATTGAAAACCAAGCACCTCTTGTTTTCTCTCTTGTTTTAAATGCATGTTATATTTTGTCCCAAAAACATGATTTTTTTATTTGGTTTTTTTTTCCCAGAATTTTGTGCAGTATATATAAATTTATGACATGAATAGTACCATGGATGTGCCTTTATTGTACTTTTGGAAAAAAATCTTTAAAAATCATGTTTTTGGAACAAAATGACCAAAAAGTTTTGTTGTAGAGCCCTCTAGCAGTGATGTGACATCATATTGTTGCTTGTACTATAGAGTAACATTTGTGTCAATTTGAAATTGCATGGCCAATTGAGGAAAATAAAGGAAGTTATGGGGAAAATACTATTTTTGACCAAAACTGAGGAAAAATTACCAAAAACAATTGCAATAGCGCCAAGCTTTCACAATATTATAGGATAAATAAAGGTAATCTTTGAAAATTTCACCATGAATAAGTCCTCATTTTTTAGAAAGAAACGAAAGACAGTTACATGTTTTAGAGTCTTTGCAAACAGGTCCTAAATTGACATTCAAATCGATAAATTTAAAGGGGCAATATTGTCACAATCAACAGGGCATGGAATCAGAGTGCTAGTTTTATATTAACTCAGTGACTGAAAAATAATTCCGGACATGATAAGGTCATATTACCATTGCTGTTGCATTGTGAGCCAGTAATTTTCAGTCATTGTGTTCATCTTAAACTAGGACACTGATTCCATGCCCTTTTGGTGTGTTTCAATGAAGAAAAACAAGTCACACCATTTTTGGTGTTCGGAGATAAACTTTTATTCTGACTGGAGATCAACAGTAATACATGTGAACTTTTACATGGTAAACAAAGGAGAGAGCGTTTGTGGAGTTGTTGTTTGCTGTGTGTTTGAAAACAGAGTGGTCTAACTTGACATATGGTAAGAATACTTGTAGGGCTGACTATCCCCAAAGTAATAAAACTATAGACAAGAAGTCTCAGAGCAAAGCTTAAAATGAGGTGATGACATGTGGTGAAGGTAGATCAAAGCAATAAAAGTGGACCTTGAAGTGGTCATCAATTACGAAGCTTGGCAATACAGGGTCAAATAGTACAACAAACACTGAGAATACTGTATGGGAATGTATACAATGGATTAGAATTACAAATGTTTCTATGTTTACATGGAAGAAAACACTACAGGAGCCCCCTTCCAGTGAGTGGCTGATAAAATTAAAAAAATAAGAACTAGAAATTCGAGTTTGTTTACACAAACTCTAGGTGTTCGAGAGGAAGTAAAGGTCAAAATGTTTTGACAAATAGCGATCTGTACAATGGTGCAAATATTGTGAATTTACCTCTTGTGGAAGATTTTGTTTTAAACATTAAACTTTGACTTCCGGTTTAGACAGGAAGTAAAGGTCAAATTGGGGTCAACTTTGTGTAAAAGTGTTTTGACAATTAACGATCTGTACAATGGTACAAAAATTGTGAATTTACCTCTTGTGGTTGTTGAGATGATTTTTTAAAATATTAAACTTTGACTTCCGGTTTGGACAGGAAGTAAGGTCAAATTGGGGTCACCATTTTGTAAATATTTTTTGACAATTAACGACCTGTACAATGGTACAAAAATGTTAATTTACCTCTTGTAGTTGTTGAGATACGATTTTTTTTAATATTAAACTTTGACTTCCGGTTTGGACAGGAAGTAAGGTCAAATTGGGGTCATCTTTTTGTAAATATTTTTTTACAATTAACGATCTGTACAATGGTACAACAATTGTGAATTTACCTCTTGTGGTTGTTGAGATATATTTTTTTTAAATATTAAACTTTGACTTCCGGTTTGGACAGGAAGTAAGGTCAAAATGGGGTCATCTTTTTGTAAATATTTTTTGACAATTAACGATCTGTACAATGGTACAAAAATTGTGAATTTACCTCTTGTGGTTGTTGAGATATGATTTTTTTAAATATTAAACTTTGACTTCCGGTTTGGACAGGAAGTAAGGTCAAATTGGGGTCACTCACAACTCGTGTTTCATCTACTTGTTAAGTTCTAAGTACATGCCAAATTTCAAGTTCATGTGAAGTTTGCAAGTATGTGTTTTTTTGTGGACAGACGTCGGGGAGAAGAAGAACTAGAAATTCGAGTTTGTTTACACAAACTCTAGGTGTTCGGGAGGAAGTAAACGTCAAATTGGGGTCACCTTTGTGTAAAATTGTTTTGACAAATAACGATCTGTACAATGGTGCAAATATTGTGAATTTACCTCTTGTGGAAGATTTTGTTTTAAACATTAAACTTTGACTTCCGGTTTAGACAGGAAGTAAAGGTCAAATTGGGGTCACCTTTGTGTAAAATTGTTTTGACAATTAACGATCTGTACAATGGTACAAAAATTGTGAATTTACCTCTTGTGGTTGTTGAGATATGATTTTTTTTAATATTAAACTTTGACTTCCGATTTGGACAGGAAGTAAGGTCAAATTGGGGTCACCTTTGTGTAAATATTTTTTGATAATTAACAATCTATACAATGGTGCAAAAAATGTCAATTTACCTCTTGTGGTTGTTGAGATATGATTTTTTTTAAATATTAAACTTTGACTTCCGGTTTGGACAGGAAGTAAAGGTCAAATTGGGGTCACCTTTTTGTAAATATTTTTTGACAATTAACGATCTGTACAATGGTGAAAGAATTGTGAATTTATCTCTTGTGGTTGGTGAGATATGATTTTTTTAAATATTAAACTTTGACTTCCGGTTTGGACAGAAAGTAAGGTCAAATTGGGGTCAACTTTTTGTAAATATTTTTTGACAATTAACGACCTGTACAATGGTACAAAAATTGTGAATTTACCTCTTGTGGTTGTTGAAATATGATGTTTTTTAAATATTAAACTTTGACTTCCGGTTTGGACAGGAAGTAAGGTCAAATTGGGGTCATCTTTTTGTAAATATTTTTTGACAATTAACGATCTGTACAATGTTGAAAGAATTGTGAATTTATCTCTTGTGGTTGTTGAGATATGATTTTTTTAAATATTAAACTTTGACTTCCGGTTTGGACAGGAAGTAAGGTCAAATTGGGGTCACTCACAACTCGTGTTTCATCTACTTGTTAAGTTCTAAGTACATGTCAAGTTTCAAGTTCATGTGAAGTTTGCAAGTATGTGTTTTTTGCGGACAGACGTCGGGGAGAAGAAGAAGAAGAAGTAAAACTAGAGATTCAGAGTTTGTCTCGACACAAACTCTAGGTGTTCGGGAGGATGTAAGGTCAAATTGGGGTCAACTTTGTTTAAATATTTTGTGACAATTAACGATCTGTACAATGGTGCAAAATTTTTTAATTTACCTCTTGTGGTTGCTGAGATATGATCTTTTTAAATATTAAAATTTAGACTTCCGGTTTGGACAGGAAGTAAGGTCAAACTGGGGTCATCTTTTTGTAAATATATTTTGACAATTAGCGATCTGTACAATGGTACAAAATTTGTGAATTTACCTCTTGTGGTTGTTGAGATATGATTTTTTTAAATATTAAAATTTGACTTCCGGTTTGGGCAGGAAGTAAGGTCAAATTGGGGTCATCTTTTTGTAAATATCTTTTGACAATTAACGGTCTGTACAATGGTATAAAAATTGTGAATTTACCTGTTTTGGTTGTTGAGATATGATTTTTTAAATATTAAACTTTGACTTCCGGTTTGGACAGGAATTAAGGTCAAATTGGGGTCACCTTTGTGTAAATATTTTTCGACAATTAACAATCTATACAATGGTGCAAAAATGTCAATTTACTACTTGTGGTTGTTGATATATGATTTTTTTAAATATTAAACTTTGACTTCCGGTTTGGACAGGATGTAAGGTCAAATTGGGGTCACCTTTTTGTAAATATTTTTTGACAATTCACGATCAGTACAATGGTACAAAATTGTGAATTTACCTCTTGTGGTTGTTGAGATATGATAGTTTTTAATATTAAACTTTGACATCCGGTTTGGACAGGAAGTAAAGGTCAAATTGGGGTCACCTTTTTGTAAATATTTTTTGACAATTAACGATCTGTACAATGGTGAAAGAATTGTGAATTTATCTCTTGTGGTTGGTGAGATATGATTTTTTTAAATATTAAACTTTGACTTCCGGTTTGGACAGAAAGTAAGGTCAAATTGGGGTCAACTTTTTGTAAATATTTTTTGACAATTAACGACCTGTACAATGGTACAAAAATTGTGAATTTACCTCTTGTGGTTGTTGAAATATGATTTTTTTTTAATATTAAACTTTGACTTCCGGTTTGGACAGGAAGTAAGGTCAAATTGGGGTCATCTTTTTGTAAATATTTTTTGACAATTAACGATCTGTACAATGTTGAAAGAATTGTGAATTTATCTCTTGTGGTTGTTGAGATATGATTTTTTTTAATATTAAACTTTGACTTCCGGTTTGGACAGGAAGTAAGGTCAAATTGGGGTCACTCACAACTCGTGTTTCATCTACTTGTTAAGTTCTAAGTACATGTCAAGTTTCAAGTTCATGTGAAGTTTGCAAGTATGTGTTTTTTGCGGACAGACGTCGGGGAGAAGAAGAAGAAGAAGTAAAACTAGAGATTCAGAGTTTGTCTCGACACAAACTCTAGGTGTTCGGGAGGATGTAAGGTCAAATTGGGGTCAACTTTGTTTAAATATTTTGTGACAATTAACGATCTGTACAATGGTGCAAATTTTTTTAATTTACCTCTTGTGGTGGATGAGATATGATCTTTTTAAATATTAAAATTTAGACTTCCGGTTTGGACAGGAAGTAAGGTCAAACTGGGGTCATCTTTTTGTAAATATATTTTGACAATTAGCGATCTGTACAATGGTACAAAATTTGTGAATTTACCTCTTGTGGTTGTTGAGATATGATTTTTTTAAATATTAAAATTTGACTTCCGGTTTGGGCAGGAAGTAAGGTCAAATTGGGGTCATCTTTTTGTAAATATCTTTTGACAATTAACGGTCTGTACAATGGTATAAAAATTGTGAATTTACCTGTTTTGGTTGTTGAGATATGATTTTTTAAATATTAAACTTTGACTTCCGGTTTGGACAGGAATTAAGGTCAAATTGGGGTCACCTTTGTGTAAATATTTTTCGACAATTAACAATCTATACAATGGTGCAAAAATGTCAATTTACTACTTGTGGTTGTTGATATATGATTTTTTTTAAATATTAAACTTTGACTTCCGGTCTGGACAGGATGTAAGGTCAAATTGGGATCACCTTTTTGTAAATATTTTTTGACAATTCACGATCAGTACAATGGTACAAAATTGTGAATTTACCTCTTGTGGTTGTTGAGATATGATAGTTTTTAATATTAAACTTTGACATCCGGTTTGGACAGGAAGTAAAGGTCAAATTGGGGTCATGTTTTGTAAATATTTTTGACAGTTAACAATCTGTACAATGGTGCAAAAAATGTTAATTTACCTCTTGTGGTTGTTGAGATATGATTTTTTTAAATATTAAACTTTGACTTCCGGTTTGGACAGGAAGTAAGGTCAAATTGGGGTCACTCACAACTCGTGTTTCATCTGCTTGTTAAGTTCTAAGTACATGCCAAGTTTCAAGTTCATGTAAAGTTTGCAAGTATGTGTTTGTTACTGACTATTAAGCAATCCGAATAGCGTAACGGGAAACTTCACGCTAAACTTGGCATAGGAGCCTTGCTCGATGAATAATAATTCTGCACTGATTGTAAAGACCACTAAAGTTGTATAGCGCCCTCTATAGTTAGAATTTCTAACGCACAAAATGGCGAACATACACTGAATGTGGGTCATTACGTATGTGGACTTGACGTCATCATGACGTCACTGTTGCGGTTTCCTGATCATCATGACGTCACTAGGTTTCATCTACAAGTTAAGGTCTAACTATGTGTGAAGTTTGAAGGTTTTTAAAACTTGGCAAGTATGTTTTTGTTTGCGGACAAGATGGGGGAGAAGAAGAAGAAGAAGTAAAAAAAAAATAATAATAAAAAAAAAAACGAACAAAAACAAGAGGTGTTTCGGGCATATACCCGAACACCTAAAAAAAAATTTTTTTTTTAAACCGAACAAAAACAAGAGGTGTTTCGGGCATATACCCGAACACCTAACTAGAGCTTAAGTGTTTGTTTCAACAAACACGGTGTTCGAGCCAACTTCCGGTTCAATCAAATTATCAACGATAAGATAAGATAAGATAAGATAAGATAAGATAAGATCAACTTTATTAAACCCTATATAGGGTAATTGAATGCTCGCATAAATAAAAATAGACAATTAAGCACAAGTACACTTTATAAAAATACATTATATAAAAATACAAAAATACGATGATGTCAATATCATATTTTGCAAAGGTGTATCATATTTTTATTATAACAATATCAATTTCATATTCAAAAAATATATCAATTTTGCATTAGAATGTGTTGACTTTGGACTTCGTGTTTGGACCGGAAGTAAAGGTCAGAACAGGTGATTTGAAGGTCATATATATGACACAATGAAACTTTCTCGTGATCATGAAAAAATAACGTTAGTACTTGCTTTAGTTCAATTTCTGAGATTGGAAAATAATCCCTTTTTAAAAATGCCACTAGGGGGCGCTCTGAACTTTGATGATGTTATCAAACATATTTTTTGAGAATATAAGATCTCACTTTATTCGCAGAAGTCATATTCAAATTTCCTATGACTTTTGAGATTATTATGTTGCCACAAAAGGGATAGGTGATGACGTCATCAGTCACATTTGTAAAAAGGTCACATGTCAATAGTAATTTCGTCCACTGAAGGCATATACCATATCCTGTTTCGACCGGAAAGAGAAGTCTGATTGGATCATGTCTGTGTACGAAATGTCACATAATTCAAGATCTGTAAGATGATGCAAAGATTGTGTAAATATCTTTTGTGGTTCATGAGATATGATTTTTGGAAATATTAAAATTTTAGTGTATTTCGCTATCTGATGACGTCACCATGACGTCACAACTTTACCTGAAACTATATGTTATAAATTTATTGACAACTACATGTTATGGTATAAGTATCTGTCAAGTTTGAAGGCTCTGTGAACTTTGGAACTGTTTTTTTTTGTTCGATAAGTCTCATCGAGAAGGAGAAAAGGGAAAAAATAGCAGAGATTGTCAAAATTGCAATTACACAATTTAAAATAAGTAATGCCAGTGATTAATTTGATTACAATATCAGAGATCTGTAAAAGCCTAAATGAATGTCACAACAATGGTTTTGTCTGCTAGTTTAAAAGAGGGCGCTATGCACATGTAGCGTATGTCCAACCGCTAAATGTGTATAGCGCCCTCTTTAGTTTGAATTATTGGCGAAGGACACACCATCGCCTAATTTGTTTATTACCTTTAAAATTGTATCGTAAACTACGTTTTTATTCTCATATATTAAGTTTTGGTCACGTGATTAAGATGAAACGTTCCAGTTGTCTTCATATTGACATAGATTGTTTATATTCTAAATTTGACAAAATTCTGATCTATAATTTTTGAGATAGAGAAATAATTTTTTTTCGACCTGTTTTAATTTTCCGTAGTGACGTAGTAATGACGTCATTGATCATAGTTTTGATATGTATATATTTCAAAGAATATTTCATACACAGGAACCATGTCAAAATTCACATTCAAATTGCTTCCAGATCTCAACACGAGGCCTGATTTTTCATGATGGAATAATTTGAAGTATACATAAGTTATGTCCATCATCATCCATTTGTTCTCCAACTTACTGAGCAGCTAAGATTACATTATATAGCTTTAACACCCTATATTTATTTTTCCCCCAGCTTTGTCAAATTATACATCAAATTGAAGCTATGAGATATAACCTTTTTAAATCGTTACTTCGTGTGCCACTAATTTGACCATCAAAGCATTTATGGTAACTCAGTTCACAAGAATTACAAGCTATTAATGTAAGGAATTCAATTGTGTTTTTTGTTTTCTAATAGGTCATTTAGTTCCTGAGATATTGGCTGTTGAACTTGGAAAAGTAGTGAGATTTAAGCAATACGTTAGAAATTAACAAGTGTGACTTGGAAGACTATGTTTTTATTTTAAATTTGATGTTTTGTGGTCAGAATATAAAAATATAAATAAATAAAAGACAACAGTTACCTCAGGAGGTATGAGTTTTCATAATATATAATAAAAATAACATATAATGTGCTATACTGAATACATTAACTTCTGGTTCAGTCATCCAATATAATTTTAAATTCTTCCAACCGTAAGATCCGGTTCAATCATGTGAAGTCATACACAAAATTTTTCCTCATAATATGGGTGTCAATTGTGCCAAATTTGGTAAAATTCTAATTTTTTCTGAAGATAGCAAAAATATACATTTACAGAATAGTGATTCAGAATATTTCTTCACTTAAACATTTCTGGTTTCGAAAGAAAGGAGAGGTCAGATTAGGGTCATGTCTGCGAACGAAATGTGGCATAGTTCAAGGTCTTTAAGATGAGGCAAAGATTGTGAAAATATCTTTTGTGCTTCATGAGATATGATTTTTTGAAATATTAAACTTTGATTTAGTGTAATTCGATATCTGATGCCTTAACCATGACCTCACAACCTAGGATACAACTACATGTTAAGGTCTAACTATGTGTTAAGTTTTAAAGTTCTGTACCAGAATAATGCTGAAAATGTTTAGGCCTTAATCTTTTTAATTTATTTATTTATTAATGATAATGAAACATATTATTTGGTTATTACATAAATTAAAATGAAACAAAATTCACTGACCATTTAGAAATTTGCTAACTGGCTAACCAAAACCAATATTTAAAAGTAAACACCCAACAATTTTGGAAAAAATTACCAACCATTTTGTTTGTCTAGACTCTTTTTTGCCACATTGTTTATTAAACAATCATTGTGGGAAATTTATTGATGCTTTTCGTTAAAAAATTGTACACATTATTCCATTTGCAAAAGTAAATTTAATTAAGTTGATAAAATAATAAAAAGAAAAGAAATAAAATACATAAGTTAAAATACATACGTCAAATTTAATTGATTTTGTATTTAAATTAACTCAGTGCCTGAAAACCTTTTGTCAAGGGAGCATTGGCAAACTGTTACCCTGAAATTGATTGCCCATAAACTAAAAAAAAAGAAATAAAATAATGTATAAGTAAGACTAATTGCGGTGACACCATGTAAGAATCTCAATTGAGTAGTAATTAGTTCTGAAAAGAACTAATTAGTTCTGAAAAGAACTAATGTATCATCACAGCTTGATCATTACACATTTTTCCCCCCGAGGTGAGGTGTGTGCAGGTCTTGTACAATACAATGACAAATTTGATCAAGTGTTATACTATTTAAATGTTTGGTTCAGTTTTTTAAAACAATACTTATAGGGAAGAGACAACACAATGTAATTTGAAGGATAACTGTAAAATAGAAACAAACAATACTGAAATGATCTTCTGATTGTTACATGTATATGTATTTATTTGTCATTAACTGTTGAAAATACATTTTCATAAATAGTCATTTTAAAGTTATTGTTTAAAGGTGGCAATATCTTCACGATCAACAGGGCATGGAATCAGAGTTCAAGTTCTAGTTTAACTCAGTGACTGAAAATAATACTCACATGATAAGGTCATATTCGCGTTGCTGCTGCATAAATGAGCCAGTAATTTTCAGTCACTATGTTCGTCTTAAACTAGGACACCAATTCCATGCCCTGTTTGTAGAAAGTCTGCTCTGATCGTGACGATACTGTCTGTTTAACCAATTGTTTATGGGATTGATGGTCAGTACTATCCCAATGCGAGCATACAAATAAATAGGAACTTTAATTGGGTGATCTGGCAAAAGGTATTCCAAGGCTGACACACCCATGCAATGAAGATTGGGGGTATGTTTACTATGTTTATATGGCCCAACTGCCAGGGATTCACTGTCGGCAATATACATTTTACTAGATCACCAACAGATATTGCTTAATAACTACATTTGTGAGGATGTTTGGGTCCAGTCAAAAAAATTATAATAATTCCTCAGTACTATTTTTGTTCTAACATGTTAAAGAAATTCCTAGAAAGACCTAGATATGTCTTGAGGTCCTGAAAAAACAATTCCCTTGAGGGTAAAGACTGCCACAGATAGGATAAGTCCATATAAAATAATTTGAATCATACATTAACTCCTTTGATGAATGGATAAACTTCAAATGCTGGCCATTGGATCACAAAGTTACACAGACTCTGACACACCTTGTAGCAGTAGCACAAATGGATACCGTTGATCTGAAATATAAACGAATCATGTAAAAACAATATTAAATGTTTTCAAAAGAGGGACGAAGAATAATGGGTCATGCTAACAAAACACACATAACTTAGAATGCCCTCATATGTTATTATCAGGATGATGGATTGATGTAACTTCAGAAAAATTATGCAACTTTAGAAAAATGATCCCTTCAGAACAATGCCTTTAAGTTAGGTTTTACAATGGAATAGAAAGTTACGTGACGTCTTCCTTCCTCCATGATGTGACTGTTTCATTATCTCAATAAAGGTGCTGATATATTTGTTTCGGGTCTACTTTAGTGAGAAAATTAAGTGCTAGTATCAAGTAAACTGCAATGCAGCCATCACCACACAAGACATAAGCACTACTAGTATTATGAGGAACTACAGACACTATAGTGTAGCTAAATTAACTTGTACTTCTACCAACTCGTACTCCACCGGATGTCAATTACCCATACACATGCCAGTAAATATTCAGTAATAAATATTTTTACGGGTCGAGTTGACCAAAATGAGTATGAGTTGGTAAAAGTACGAGTTGGCACGCATACGAGTTGACCTGTTTTCACTGGGAAAGAATACAACATTGTGGATAAAGTTTAAAAAGAATTGCTTTTTGAAAATAAAAATCACAATCTTCAATGTAGGCTGGTGGGGTCATGTGAGTGGATCATAGGGCAGTCAGGAGGATTGCAATCATCCACACACACACATACACACACATTTACACATTTACAATAATTGTACCACAATAATTGTACCTTGGGGCTTGTGTTTTAGATGCTTTCTAGGCTGTTGAACTGATTCTCACTGATGCCAGCCATTGCATCTAATTACAATTACTCAGCATACTGGAGAGCTAAAATACAAAATATAAAGAAATGTTCAAATGATTCTGTGAAAAAATTAATTCTGAATGGGGAAAGGCCAACATGTATTACTCCAATAAGAGAATGCCCTCTATAATTGCAAAAACAACCTTCATCACCTCCACCCCATTTGCATTTTCCATCCTGAATTTTGGTGTACACATGTTGTCCACCAACACACCTGCATGTTTATTTTCCAATTAAAACTCATATTAACTCATCCCTCTGCAGCTTTTTCTTCATTTATTAGTTTTCTTTTTTTATGCAGGTTCTTCATCTTTTTTATGTTATAAGACCTGACCTTTCTTTAAAGCATAGAGGGACAGACTTTTTATGCTTAATAATAACAAAACAACAAATGTAACCTAGCTCAGAAAAAACAGGTGACCCTATGACAATTTTGTGTCTACAACTAGCAGACTAATCAAGTAAAAGCATCTCTTTAGGTTGATTTAGGGATATATTTCGCTGACACGAAGAACATGCAGAATTGCAGAAGAGACAACAACACACGAACATGTATATATTTACAATTTACATGGATTTGCATACATGTACTGTACATGTAATGTATGTAGGCGAGTTGCACAATGAAGTATTTTCCAACGATGCTCTTTTGACTTTGACTGCATGGCACAGTTTTTAAACTTTTTTCTGGACAATATTATAGCATCTATCCATGCTCAGTCATTATCCTTAGTTAAAATGCAAACTTAAAATCATGGAGGTACACTGCAAAAACAGGGAAAGAGTAGACTCAATATAGTTTTTACGAAATAGATGCAGTACAACAGTTTCGTCCGTCACGAACCGCCATTGGATTGTGCATGCAATAATTATGTCTACGATAGGCCTACTTTACAAACGCACATTCTAGGCCAATAAACCTGTAAATAATGTCTACTTACCTCTTAATAATGCAATTATATTTTCCTCTTTCTCAGTAACCCATTTTATTTTCTTGTATTTTGCTTTGGAGTTAAAAAGAACGGCAAAATTCCTCAGTATTTTTTCATGTAAACGAGAATTAAATGGCCGCCGCTGAAAATGTTTTGCTTGTGATAAAATGTCACGTGATCACTGATACGCAATGTGATTGGAGATTGCCTCGACAGATTGCCTCAAAGTAGAAAACCAGTCTACTCATTGCCACTGGATTGCATGAAATGCCACACAGGGCAATCTCCGAGCAATCTCATTGCCAGCAACTTTTATTGCCTGAAAATTGCCCGAAAATTCCCCCGTGTGACAAGGCCTTTACGTTGTAGGCCAATATTAAACTCCGTATATTGCTGTGTGTACGTATTCTGTGCACGCGCGATATGAGCTATTCGTACATACAGGGAATAGTAATTCAGCATATTGTTTCACTTAACCTTCCGGTTTCGACCGGATGGAAAGGTCATATTGGGGTCACGTCTGAAAACGAAATGTGACATAGTTCAAGGTCTTTAAGATGATGAAAAGATTGTGAAAATATCTTCTACGGTTCATGAGATATGATTTTTTGAAATATTCAACTTCCGGTTTTGACCGGAAGGAAAGGTTAGATTGGGGTAACCTCTAAAAACGAAAAATCACATAATTCAAGTTCTTTCAGATGATGCAAAGATTGTGAAAATATCTTTTGTGGTTCATGAGATATAATATTTTGAAATATTAAACTTTGATTTAGCTTAATTCGACACCTGATGACGTAATCATGACGTCACAGCAAACGGTTTCGTCAGCTTGATATGTTCTGTTCATGTGTTAACTTTGAAGGCTGTAAATGTTTAGCAAGGATTATTTGTTGCCGGACAAGCGCCACTGAGATGGAGAAGTAAAAAAAAAAAAAAACAGTACAAAAACAATAGGTGTTCGCGCTGCGCGCTCGAACACCTAAAAACAGTACAAAAACAATAGGTGTTCGCGCTGCGCGCTCGAACACCTAAACAGTACAAAAACAATAGGTGTTCGCGCTGCGCGCTCGAACACCTAAGAAGTAAAAAAAATAATAATAATAATAAAAAAAACGAACAAAAACAATAGGTGTTTCGGGCACATACCCGAACACCTAAAAAACCGAACAAAAACAATAGGTGTTTCGGGCACAAACCCGAACACCTAATGATAATAAATTAAGAACGAACGAGTGTGATATAGCGTTTGGGCCAATGAACAGTGCGGCCTGAACGGGACGTACGAATGGGTGGACTGTCCGATGATGGGGAAATCTGTTCAGTAGTTACGCGGGCAGGGGGTTTAACTGCTGGGGCAGGGGGTTTAACTGCTGGGGCAGGCTGTTCGGGTGATTAGGGGAACAGGATGTGTGTCCATCGATGCTAATTGCGTCCTTGCGGTTGGTCAGTTCAAGTACAAAATGCTTGGCTGAGCGACTGAGTACTTTGAAAGGGCCATCATAGGGTGGTTGAAGGGGTTTCCGTACCGCGTCACGGCGGACAAAAACATGGGTGCATGTTTGCAAATCACAAGGAACATGAATTTATTTTTTTATTTTTTTAAATTTATATTTCTGGTAATGAAACCAAGGAAGCCTCAGAAAAGCGCACTTAAGCACTGTAAGCTCGAAAGCCTGAGGAAACCTATAAACAACGGTGCTTGCAATGTGAACCAGAAACACCGGGGTAAACCCCTTAACTCTTCCACGAAAGTGTTCTGGGTTCTTTTACGTGCATTACTTAATCTAGTACACGGGACCTACGGCTTAACGTCCCATCCGAAGGACGAAGCAATTATGGTTAAGTATCTTGCTCAAGGACACAAGTGTCACGACCGGGGCTCGAACCCACACCCTGCTGCTGGCAACACCAGAACTTGAGTTCGGTGCGCTAGACCGCTCGGCCACGACACTCCAAATGTTAGTTCGTTGTTGAGAACGACTCGTAGGCGGTCGGAGACATTGCATTGCGCGTTGTAGACGATGAACATAGGCAGCTGGGTCCAAAGTAGAAATATCGGAGGTCGTGTCAAAAAATTCTCCTGGCAAGCGAAGAGTGGTACCATACACACGCTCAGCGACACTGTGACCAAAATCTGACTTGACTGCGGTGCGAATTCCAAGCAGAACGAGCGGTAAGGTCTGTCCAGTTGGATGCGTCAACTTGTGCTTTAAGGGATGCTTTGAGTTGTCGGTGGAAACGTTCCACCAGGCCGTTGGCGATGGGGTAGTAAGCAGTGGTACGAATGCGCTGTGTACCAACCAAGTAGGTTAGCCAGGACGCGGAAAAGCGCGGATTCAAACTGGGCTCCACGATTGGTGGTGATAATCGATGGAACGCCGAATGTGGCAACCCATCGCGTTACAAACGCACGAGCAACCGTTTCGGCTGTGATGTCAGGCAGGGGAATGGCTTCTGGCCAACGCGTGAAACGATCGATGCAGGTCAGCATGTATGTATGTGGTAATGGGCCAACAAGATCAATGTGAACGTGTGAAAATCGGGCCTCCGGGGTGTAGAGAACTGAGAAAGGGGTGCAAAGGTATGGCGCGGTGGACCTTTGATCGCTGACATGGTATGCACGATTTCGCCCATTGTCTCACCTCACGATTAATACCTGGCCAAACATAGCGATCCGTGAGGAGGCGTTGCGTAGCACGAACTCCAGGGTGTGACAGGGAATGCAGCCCGTCAAATACCGCGCGGCGTAACTCAACTGGAACGAACGGACGTGGGTTTCCAGTAGAAACGTCACAAATTAATATTGTGTCACATGACGGGAGAGGAACTTCCCTGAAATTGAGCGAGGATGATGATGTGCGCAGTTGCGTAAGTTCCTCACTGGCTTTCTGTAATTCCGCCATTTTGAGGAAATCGATGAGGGAAGAATGATCCGTGCGCAGGGTGTTAAGTTCAACACGAGATAGGGCGTCCGCTGCGGGGTTACCTCCACCTTTAACGTGTCTGATATCGCAGGTAAACTGTGAAACAGAATCGAGGTGGCGAATTTGGCGCGGGGAGTGACGGTCCATTGTGGTGCCGAGAGCGTATGTGAGCGGTTTGTGGTCCGTTAGCACATGAAAATGACGACCCTCGAGTGAGTGACGAAAATGGCGGAGGGCGAGGTATATGGCTAAAAGTTCACGATCAAATGTGCTGTAACGTGTCTCTGCTGGTTGAAGTCTCTTGGAGAAGAATGCGAGTGGTTGCCATGCATTGGCAACTCGTTGTTGAAGAACAGCTCCCACGGCGACATCTGAAGCATCTGTCATGACGCACAGAGGCGCGTCGGGCTTTGGATGAGCGAGGAGAGTGGCATTAGCGAGAGCCGCTTTGACAGCGTGAAATGAAGATGTAGCAGTGTTATTCCAAGGGAGAGGTGCAGATTTGTTTTTTGCGTTAGTTAACAGATCGGTGAGCGTTTGAAGGACCTGCGAACAACTGGGAATAAAACGGCGGTAGAAGTTGACGAGACCGAGGAATTCAAGTAGTTTGGTCAGAGTTGGTGGTCGTGGAAAATCGCGGATGACCGTGACTTTCTCCTCTAAGGGGCGGATGCCATTGGAGTCAAAGCGATGACCCAAGAAATCGAGTGAATCAACACCCAACTGACATTTCCCGGGGTTGACGACGATGCCATAGTCCGACAAACGTCCGAGAGAAGGCGCAAATGCTTGTCATGCTCTGCAGGAGTGGTACTGGCAATGAGCAGATCGTTAATGTAGGCATAGCAAAAATCAAATCCGCGGATGACTTCGTCTATGAATCTTTGAAATGTTTGTGCGGCGTTGCGGAGTCCGAACGGCATCCGAACGAATTCAAAGAGTCCGAAAGGCGTGGTGATAGCTGTTTTGGGAATATCAGCAGGTTCAACTGGAATCTGGTGATATGCGCGAACTAGATAAATTTTGGAGAAGATCTGCTTTCCATGGAGTGATGCCGTAAAATCTTGGATATGGGGAATTGGATAGCGGTCAGGTACAGTGATGTTATTCAATGCCCTGTAGTCCCCACATGGCCTCCAATCCCCGGGTGTCTTTTTGGGGACCATGTGCAAGGGTGATGACCAATTGCTACTCGATGGGCGGATGATGCCAAGCTGTAGCATATGATCGAATTCTTGACGGGCGATCTTGTGTCTGTCGGGCGCTAAACGACGCGGGCGCCCCGAAACTGGCTATCCTTTGGTTATGATGTGATGCGTGACGTCATGCTTGGTAGAGTTGGCATTATAACAGGGGCGAGCGATGTCGGGAAAATCCGCGAACAGTACGTGGAAAGATGAGCGGGAGTCGAAGGTTGCGAACATTGGGCTGATTGCTTGAACTGTAGACGCAGTGCCGTTGACGCTGACGTTAGTGGTTGCGTCAAGGAGTCGACAATTGCGGACATCAACCAAGAGGTTGAAATGTCGAAGAAAATCAGCGCCCAATATTGGCTGTTGAACATCAGCTATGGTGAATATCCATCGGCATGTCCGTCGCATTCCTACATCCAGTGTGAGTGACCGTTCACCGAAAGTGGCAATTGCGGATTTATTTGCTGCCTGTAGTTGAAAACCATGGTATGGCCGTGATCGATCCAACCGCGTGGGTGGAAGAACGCTTACTTCGGCCCCGGTGTCAATGAGGAAACGCTGCTTTGTGGAGCGATCTGTCACGTAGAAAAAGCGACTTTGTGATGGGCCAGCGGAACTTGTCGCCTCTAGTGGCTGGCACTGTCGTTTCTCGAGAACGAGCACGTTTTTTTTTGCACTTACGGGCATTGTCACCGAAATTGGCGTGATACCAGCACATGCCGGCGTCATCAGTGTCTGGAGCTGGAGTGCTGGAGCGAGGCTGCTGGGGCGAGCGATTCCTTGCGCGCGAACGGGAGCGTTGAGGACGGGTTGATAGATTCTGTAGTTGTACTGTGAGGCGATTTACTTCCCCGCGAAGGCGCCCCACTTCATTCTGCAGGTTCGTAGGTTGGGCCGAACTCGCTGCTGTTGTGGTCATGGGTGTCATAGAATTGACTAATCGGGATTGTACTGCAACATCCATGACTTTGTCGGCGAGCTCCGCCAGTTGTTCCATCTTCAGGGAGTCTCCGGCAGTCGTTATGACTAGTTGAACATTTGCCGGCAGGCGTTGGAGAAACAACTGGCGCAGGATAGAGTCCTCTAACGCCCGGTCGCCGAGGAGTTGGCGCATATGTCGCAATAACTGTGTTGGTTTACGGTCTCCCACAACTTCATTCGTAAGGAGTTGCTGCAGCCGTTTCTGTTCAGTCGCCGTGGTTCTTCTAATAAGCTCCGCACGCAGTGTTTTGTATGGGTTGTCTTTTGGTGGGTCGAGGAGAAGGTCCCTCACTTCTTGTGCAATTGCAGGGGTGAGGGCCGCGATGATGTAATCGTATTTGGTTTTCTCCGTGGTGATGCCTCTTGTGGCAAACTGGGCTTCCACTTGAGCGAACCATACATGTGGATCCGCTGGCCAGTATGGTGGTAGCTTCAGGTTGACTGGGGCCACAATCTTGCTGTCTATGTTGTCAGGCATCTTCGGATCACGTCTGGGTCACCAATTTGGTGTGTTTCAATGAAGAAAAACAAGTCACACCATTTTTTGTGTTCGGAGATAAACGTTTATTCTGACTGGAGATCAACAGTAATACATATGAACTTTTACATGGTAAACAAAGGAGAGAGCGTTTGTGGAGTTGTTGTTTGCTGTGTGTTTGAAAACAGAGTGGTCTAACTTGACATATGGTAAGAATACTTGTAGGGCTGACTATCCCCAAAGTAATAAAACTATAGACAAGAAGTCTGAGAGCAAAGCTTAAAATGAGGTGATGACATGTGATGAAGGTAGATCAAAGCAATAAAAGTGGACCTTGAAGTGGTCATCAATTACGAAACTTGGCAATACAGGGTCAAATAATAATAATAATAATGTAATAATGTATAGATTTATATAGCGCACGTATCCACCAACTAAGTGGCGCTCAAGGCGCATTATATTATTATCCCTGCTCATAAGGCTCATAAATCATTCCTGAAACCATATCAGCTCCCTGGGGAGTATACAGCTCAATTGCTGCCATTTCTAGCGCATATAGAGCAAACCATCTCTGCCTTCACAGGTACCCATTTAACCCCTGGGTGGAGAGAAGCAATTATGGTTAAGTGTCTTGCTCAAGGACACAGGTGTCACGGCCGGGGCTCGAACCCACACTCTGCTGCTGGCAACACCAGAACTTGAGTTCAGTGCGCTAGACCGCACGACAATCCACTTTACGTGCATTATACAACACACGGGACCTACGGCTTTAG
This sequence comes from Zoroaster sp. YZ-2022, assembly GCA_029582265.1. NCBI lineage: Eukaryota > Metazoa > Echinodermata > Asteroidea > Forcipulatida > Zoroasteridae > Zoroaster > Zoroaster sp. YZ-2022. The sequence continues at coordinate 5,937,697 of CM055824.1, forward strand.
GACGAAGCAATTATGGTTAAGTACCTTGCTCAAGGACACAAGTGTCACGACCGGGGCTCGAACCCACACCCTGCTGCTGGCAACACCAGAACTTGAGTTCGGTGCGCTAGACCGCTCGGCCACGACACTCCACATAGTACAACAAACACTGAGAATACTGTATGGGAAAGTATACAATGGATTAGAATTACAAATGTTTCTATGTTTACATGGAAGAAAACACTACACCCTGTTGAAAGTCTGCTCTGATCGTAACAATATTTTCCCTTCAATAGGGAGATATAAGCTGTCTACCAATGTTCCCTTTCATTTCAAATAATTATACGTGGTCCAGACATCCATTCATAACCATGTGTGACATCACAAGAACTCTCCCAATCATTGTGTTGACCTGCGTTTTGCATTTTCTGATACTCATTCATAAATTACATTCCTTTGTGCTAATGTATGTAACGTCACAAATTTCCGACCAATAGGGTTTCAAGGAATTGCACGTAGGGTGAGTCGAACGCCCTAAATAGTGAGGAATTCATGCGCCGAGCTGTTTATCATAAAGTGTATGTCCAAAGTTTTCTTAAAATCAAAGATTTGAGGCCCATTCATTTGAGGGATTGTGTAAAAATGGTCCAATATCATGACCTGGGGGTCATTGACACTAGGCCCTGAAAAAGTGGTCCTAATTTGATTTCAAGCGTAAGGCCTTTTTCCAAAATGGCTGTTTTTCAATGTGGGAGTTTTCACTAGTGTAGAGGGTGGTTTCCATTGGGATGAGAATAACTCGATGGAATCCTGGACTATCCACAATAAATAGAGAAGAAAATAAAAGGTTATATATCGATCAATATTTTTTCTTTTGGTTTTAAAAACTGTACGAATTCTAAGTATTTTTTAATTTTTTTTTGAATAGTTTGTATTTATAGCACTGTTTACTATGGGAGTTTATTTAGTGGGGTGCACCCCTATGGTTCTGGAAATTCTGTGAAAATTACAGTTCATATATATCTTTACCAATGGATGAACTTAAGGAATTTGGATGAAGGAAAATTGCTTAAAACTCAATGATGATAAAACTGAATTTGTGCTATTTGGTTCTCGTCAACAACTATCTAAGATTTCTATTCCAAATATTGCTATTGGTGACTCTCATGTGCAATCTTCTTCTCAAGCAAGGAACCTTGGAGTTATTTTTGATGCAAACATGACACTTAAACCTCAATTATTTCAAATGTTACTCGCACCGCAGCATTTCAGCTTAGGAACATTGGAAAGTTACGCAAATATCTTAATTATGATGCAACAGTACAAATTGTTCATTCCTTCATAACATCTCGTCTTGATATGGCAAATTCACTGCTTTATGGACTTCCTCAGGATCAACTACGATAACTTCAAAAGATTCAAAACACTGCTGCACGTATTGTGACTCTCTCTAAAAAATCATGTCATATCACCCCCATCCTGAAAGATCTGCATTGGCTGCCAATATCATATCGTATTATTTATAAAATATTGCTTATCGTTTTCAAATCTTTGAATGATTCTGCACCATTATATATATCTGACTTGTTGAAATGTTATGCCCCCTCTCGAAAGTTTATACGTTCCAGTGCAAAATTTCTGCTGGCTGAACAAAAGTCTAAACATTCTTGGGGTGACAGATCTTTTGAAGTTGTGGCTCCACGCCTTTGGAATGATTTGCCTCTGTACATTCGTGAATCTCAAACTGTTTACTCCTTCAAGAAAAACTTAAAAACTCATCTTATGTGTATTGCCTATAAGGACTACTAACATTCATTTATGCATTTAAAAAAAAATCTTTTGTTTAGTATTATATTGCATTTGCTATTGTATTGTTATGCTATTGTATGATTTCTTGTTTACTGCAAAGCGCCTTGAGCACTTCTTGGTGGATATGTGCGCATTATAAATCTTCTGTATTATTAATATTATTATTATTATTAATGTTGCAATGGCTAATTTTGGAAATTGGATATTGTATTCCAATTTTCTGTTAGAGGGCTAGAGGGCTCTACAACAAAACTTTTTGGTACATGATTTTTAAAGATTTTTACCCAAATGTACAATAAAGGCACATCCATGGTACTATTCATGTCATAAATTTATATATTGCACAAAAAGTCTGAAAAAAAAAACTGAAAAAAACTCATGTTTTTGGGACAAAATATAAGATGCATTTAATCACGCTCATTTACTAAAAGACAAAGATAAACCTGTAAGGAGACTGGTGTTCAATTCCTCCAAAAAACTGGATTAGTTTTGCATGTATCATATGTAATTCCTATGTAATTCCTATGTAATTCCATATTCCTATGTAATTCCATATGAAATTCCATTTCTGACTTTACAGTAATCATCCAGGGAATAATCGAAATATCAAAACTCAAGAGAAAAAAAGATGACTTATTTTATGTTTATTTAAAAGTCATGGTAATGTAAAATGATATCATTGCAGAAACAACAGAATAAATTATGACTGCTGGAAAAATAATACAAGTTACACAGGTTAATATTAATTTTACCTTCACCGATGTAGTTATAAAGAACTGTATACACAGTGCTTTCAGAGTCCTGCAGGGAAAAAATAAACACAGGCAATTCAGGTGAGACTCGAACCCACAACCTCCTGCATTTCCAGTGCCCCCCAGGTGCCGCCCACGAAAAATCCTCATAGTGCCCCAAAAACAGAAAAGAAAAAGAAAAGGGAAAAAACCCATACCCCCTGGGCCCCCTCACTGAAAAGCAATGCCCCCCCCCCCCTGAAAAAGTCCTGGCTACGCCACTGCAAATGGGATAGGTTAACTAAAAAAGATAAGAAATAGTGTAAAAGTAGCACACAAGTACAAACTGTGCAGATATGTGGTCCTGTTTTAGATGTAGCATTTCATTCATGCAGCAGAATAGCAAAATCATAAACAAATGCAGCTTGAGGAACTCTCAATAGGACTGCGCACTACCAGGCCTTTTATTGCACTTACAGTAGCCAAAATGTGTGAAGTTCTCATTCTATATTCAACATCATGCCTCTAAAACTTCACAAAATTTCATACACGTCCCACAGTATATTTTACAGTACATCTTATAGTGAGGTAAGATTTGCCAGAAAAAATAGAGTTATCTTAAAGTGAGGCAAGATTGGTAAAACAATTGTTATTGACTTTACTTGGACACAAGCCTGACTTTAAGTGACTTGACTTTTACTTGTAACTTTATTTGACTTAAAATGAACCAAGATGAGATCCTGAGAGACCAGCCGAAGGACCAGCCGCAGGACCAGCAGAGGGAAAAGCCGAGGAACCAGCCAAGCGACCAGCCAAGCGACCAGCCAATGGACCAGCCAAGGGACCAGCCGAGGGACCAGCCGAGGGACCAGCCGAGGGACCAGCCAAGGGACCAACCGAGGGACCAGCCAAGGGACCAGCCAATGGACCAGCCGAGGGACCAGCCGAGGGACCAGCAGAGGGACCAGCCGAGGGACCAACCGAGGAACCAACCGAGGAACCAGCCAAGCGACCAGCCAATGGACCAGCCAAGGGTTCACTTGATATGCACGACAGGCAATAGAAACACCTTGGTTAGTTGTGTTGGCTAGCAAGTGCCTCCTGTCTTCGAATGAAGTCACGGACAGATTTTGAATTTATTTTCAGGAGTGGAATACCTAACTTGGTCAACACTGGGTCCTCCACCATTTCTCTCTGTTGCATGCGCTCATACAATGTTGTGACTCTTGACTCTTGTCAGGTGATGAAGGGTCATCCGATCAAAGCCAGATGTGCTTCACAACACAGTACACAAGCCTATTCCTCTTGACATCAATGCACTGTGCGGGGGGGGGGGGTATAGCGATTTCTGAATTTTACCCTCTTATGTGTAATGGCTGCTTCAGTCAGATCATCACGTTTTGTACGACCGTAGAGAGTGTTTCCCCAGTGAGACTTACAACCAGTGATGTAGTGCCTTGATGCTGAGCCTTGGCCTTAAGGCTGCCTTAAGGCTTGATTTTAGGACCTTGGCCTTAGCCTTAAGGGCAAAAGCCTTGGCCTTGAGGGTCAAAGCCTTGCAACTTTAGGGCCTTGCTCTTCAAGGCCCATCGATTTTTGAAATTTTTCAGGTAAATTTGTTTGAAATTTTGCTTTTCTACAAACATACAACTTGGAGTCAGCTGTCTGCAAAGTCTGCAGTATCTAATTTAATCATGTTTTACCATGGAGGAGGGAAAACACATCACATTTTATTACCATGATAGTACATTTTGCTGCTTCCCCAAAAACAAAGCTATAATAATTTTCTGTATACTTGCACTTGTGGGGCCAGGGAGATATAATTATACTTAACTTGCATACAGTTATATGGGGTAGATAGAACATCATCTGATTTGTGCTGTGGACTGCTTTATTTATTTATTTATCGTATGGTTCATACAAAGTTAACATGACAAGGTTAGGTTATGGATCCAGTTTAATGCAGAATGGTCGAGTTCAGTTAAATTTCCATCACATCTCTAAATAATACAGTCATGAACGATGTGATGTACAGTCTGGTCATCATGACCACAGGTACATTTAGCGTTGTCACTTAGTCCCATGCGGAGCATGTTATGTCCAAATCGGTCATGGCCAGTTCTTAGTCTGTTAAGTTTGACCCAGCAGTGGCGAAATGTAGTTAAATATCCACGTCCTGGATTCTGATTCTTGCCACATATTCCGCCACGTGTTTAGTGCCCAAGTCTTTGGGTGCGATCCGGTGCTAATTTCTAGCAGTTTGTGGGCTTGTTGATGGAAAGGATTTCTTGATGGCAGTCGCAGTTGTGGTGGGAGTTTTTGATTGGTGTTTGTCAACAGTTGATGAAGCAGATGGGAGTCACACCCAGCGGCGCGTCGCGCAAGAGCAAGGTATTGCTGCTGTCGTCTCACTTCATAAGGAGCAATTCCACTGACTACTGGAAGGTCTTTCTTCCTCCATGATCTGATACATCCTGAGATGATGCGCATGGTGTTGTTAAGGGCTACGTCAATCTTGCTGGTGTGGGTGCTCCTTGCCCATACCGGTGCACAGTACTCTGCAACAGAGTATATTAAAGCTATTGCTGAGATTCGAAGAACGTTGTAGTCTGCGCCCCAGGAAAGGCCTGCTAGTTGTCTAATGAGACAGTTGCGAGCGTTGGCTTTCTGTGCGAGCTGTGTGAGATGGCTTTTGTATGTTAGAGATCTGTCCAAAGTAACACCAAGATACTTGGGGAAATCATCATACGGGATGGTTGTGCCATTGCAAACGACTTTGATTTTGTAGTTAGCCAGTCTAGTTGCTAAACAGTTTTGGTGATGTTAAGTCGGAGTCTCCAGTTTTTGAAGTAACGGCTTAAGGATTCCATATCGGTGCCAAGTGTTGTTTCAAGCTTGTTAAAGTTTTTGGCAGAGGTTAGGAGTGCTATGTCATCTGCGTAGATGTATTTCTTTGAGGCAGTGGTTGGTACATGTAGGTCAGCAGTGTAAATGTTGAATTAAATCGGTGCGAGCACTGAGCCCTGCGGGATCCCGTTTTTCAGGAAGCATTTTTTACTGGTTTCTTCGCCAACCGTCATTGTAAAGCTTCTGTAGGTGATCATTGTCATGAGAAAGTTTACTAAGGTTTTATCAGGTATGATTTTGTGTAGTTTTAGGGCAAGACCTTTATGCCATACCGTATCATATGCTGCTGATAGATCGACCAGTACAGCACCGTTCTTGAGACCTTTTTGGAAGTTGTCCTCTATGTCTTCTGTGAGGAGTGTTACTTGGTCTGTTGTACAGCGTCCTGTACGGAAGACGGCCTGCTCAGGTGGGAGTTGAGGATCCACAATGGGTTGGATATGATTGTATATTAGTCTCTCCATCACTTTGTAGATTATGCACAGTAGGCTTATTGGACGGTAGCTGCCCGGGTCTTCGGCGGCCTTGTCCGGTTTGAGAATTACCATTACTTTAGCATGTCTCCATATTTTTGGGATTTTCTGAACTTTGATACAGGTGCTGAAGTAATCTCGAAGCCGTTCAGTGGATTTTGGTCCAAGATTTTTGACAAATTCTGGGTGAATATAGTCTGGTCTGTTTTAGGTAATGCTAATATTTCTAACCATAATGGCCCAGAAAATAAAATTACTTCCATGTTACATAATAACGAGGTAACATCAGTTAAAAACAGTCGTTCTTAGATCCCCCTTTTATTATACTCGGTTTAGATTAATGTGCATCAGTATGGAAGCAAACCATTCTTTTTGTTATATTTAAATGGTAACCACGAAGACCTGAACTTCTACTCAGTCATATATTTGTACGTGAAGTTTTTATTCTTACTTTGAGTGATTCGTTATGATGTGACATGTTTTATATTAGTAGTAATTTTATACTAGAGGGCCTTGGCCTTGGCCTTGAGGGTTAAGCCTAGGCCTTAGCCTTAAGGCTTGAGGGTCAAAGCCTTGGCCTTGAGGGTCAAAGCCTTGGCCTTGAGGGTCAAAGCCTTGGCCTTGGCCTTGAGGATCAAAGCCTTTGCTCCAACACTGCTTACAACAATGTATAGATTGACTGAAACTGCTGTGGACTTCTGTCATGTTCTTCTAGCTCACTCCAAGCCTCAAATACTACATTCCTCATCTGTGCCGACAGCTATTTCCTTCATCTCCTGCGATGTTCGGCAAGAGCTGACTCAGCTTCTCTACTTGCTGGTATCCAGGGAGGTTCAAGCCACACACATCTTCCTATATTGAAACAGAAACTAGATTTTAATAAAACTTGGAAATTTTATACTAAAAAAATACACTTTAAAAGCATGATTGCTGGTAAAACTACCTGGCCTGATTACAAACAAGCGGCCAAGACTGTTGTGAAACCTTTCGCTTTTGATTCTGTTGTCTGCATTTTCACCATGATCTCTAGCCATGTTTTTCGAATTGGGTAGGACTGTTTAAAATTAATTAAATTATTTAGCATGGCACTAGTAAAAATTATGCATGGCGGCATGGAATTTTAACATGCCAGCCTGTCCTATGAAAATAACCGGTGTAGAACACTGTACATTTCAATTACTCACACAGGCAGGATCAAGAGCTTCAGCTGTATCATTGCTGTTGGACACTCATCCTGGAGAGCTGCAGTTGCTAGCAGTGCTCTGCTTTAACATGTACTCTGAAGTCTGAACCCAGCAGTTCATACTCGGTTCAGCAGGTGGACAGAAGTTCTGTTCCAAAGAGTGCCTTGCAGCGGTAACCCCTTGCAGCGGGTGTTGAGCTGATGGATCAGTGATGAAAAGTACTTAAAGTAGCCCCTGTCTTTCCATCCCTTTCTGCCAAAGACTGCATTCGCCTGACGGTCAGCATTCCAGCGTGCAATCCCACTAAGAAGATACACTTGAAATGGTCTCGCCAGTGAGATACTGTAAAGCACAATCAAAGTACTTGATTTAATAAAATGTACAATTAAATGGATATGCAATCTAACATTTTGTGATTAGATATAGCATAGAGCAAGGACATAGCCAAAGCTATTTAACGTTAGGTGAAATTTTAAATTAATTTTTTTTTTTTTTTAATTTCATAAATGTTTCGAAAATTTCATGAAAGTGAGCTATTCCAGAAATCAGAATAAAGGTTTTTATATGCCAAAAGTGTCTGCTTGGGTAAGGTTACCCATGGTCTGGAGGAAGGAAAAAGAACCTGTTAACATTAATCACTCTAACTAACTAGTCGTTATAACTAGGGCTTATTAATAAGTTACTTTTACTGGTTAATTTAGGTTGTACGAATCAGATCAAACGTTGAAAAGGGCGACAATTATCATTATGTAGAGTTTTTACAATTCACATGATTTAAAAATTAAGTGCATTTTTATGCACATATAATATAATGATAAAATGCACATGCTTTTTTAACAGAAACGGGATAGCTTTCTCACCTTTCTGATACCAAACTAACGTTAGGATCCTAGTCGACATGGTGATGGTTGACTTGAAAACACTAACGTTAACGTCACGACAGCAATCGACAAAAATGTCCAACCCATGGGCTCAAAATCTCCCAAAATCTCGTCTCCGATCGTCACTTGAAAATCAGTGATATTTTGTCACATTTTGATAGAAAAGTGGCAGTTGTATTCTACATTTCCACCCGCAATCTTGTAAACAGTTGTCTTGTTACCACACGAAGCCGTTCGTGTACGGTGGTGTATAGTAAGTATAGTATGACACTATGAATAACTTTACCCTGAAAACCTGTTTTGCCGTGAAATAAGAGTTAACAGTAATTTCACTGCAATTTCATGGTGTCTCTTCCTCTCAGATATTGGCAATAATGTTCAATGTGATTTCAGGGCAAATTCACGGTGCTCTAGAGAATTAATGATCAGCTACCCCAAAACTGCCACAAACTGCTATGGTGTTTTCACGGCGTTTTCACAGCAAAGGAATCCCAAGAGTATTTCATGGCATTTTCACGGTGTTGTGTCATCATGAAATTACCATGAACTATTTATTTCATGGTAAAACAGATTTTCAGGGCATTTTCAGGGTAAAGTTATTCATAGTGTGAGGTGACCTTTTACTTGACCCATCGTAGACTGTAGACTATCAGCCAATCAGAGGTCGCAGAATTATTGTAGACTGTAGACTCTCGTCCAATGAAATGGCCTGGTATTGTAGACTGTAGACTCTCATCCAATGAAATATCCCAGTATTGTCGACTGTAGACTCTCGTCCAATGAAATGGCCCGGTATTGTAGACTGTAGACTCTCGTCCAATGAAATGCCCCAGTATTGTAGACTGTAGACACTCGTCCAATGAAATGACCCGGTATTGTAGACCGTAGACTCTCGTCCAATGAAATGCCCGGTATTGTAGACTGTAGACACTCGTCCAATGAAATGGCCCGGTATTGTAGACTCTCGTCCAATGTAATGCCCAGGTATTGTAGACTGTAGACTCTCGTCCAATGAAATGGCCCGGTATTGTACACTGTGGACTGTAGAATTGCACTATTCTAATTTTTGTTTGTTCATCAGGGAGAGCGCGAACGCAGTCCCCACTATCAGAAATTGTGCTCCCGAGTTCCTCACATTTAGGTGAATAGTATTATTGGTACAGTGTTATGTACATGTATGTACTGTACGAGCATTTCTCTATGGTATAGGTACGAGGTGACCAGCCTATCGTAGACTGTAAACTTTCATTAATCCAAGGTCGAACAATTATTGTAGACTGTAGACACTCGTCCAATGTCTCAGCATTGTATTCAATATGATCATTCTGTAAATCTAATTTTTGTTTGTTGATCAGGGAGAGCGCGAACGCAGTCCCCACTATCAGAAATTGTACTCCCGAGTTCCCCACATTTGGGGGAATCGCAAGGGTCAACCCAGCCGGAAGTGCAATGGCCGGGCCTCGCCTTGGGAGAACCGCCTTTTTGATCATGGTATCTCCTGAGCCAGGTAAGTATGTTTAATATCGTTATTTTTAAGGTAGCGGCTTTCAGCTGTGTACAATCTATCCACGGTGTGCAGACTACTTGCGTATAAGCTTCTAGTTCCGTTTTGACTTGTACACTGCGCATGCGCTGTTTGATTTAATATGCAAATAAGGAAGGTCATGAAGGCACGGCCTAACGTGACAGGTGCACCACGCACATTACAGAAACATTAAAATGAGATGATCGCATTGAAATATACAATGTATATAGGCCCTATTTTTAGAAATATATTTGATTTATTTTTGCAGTTGCCCAGATAGGTTCCCATTGGTTTGTACACGGTTTGAAATCCCGCGATGCTAAAAATGCGATATCAAAGTAACTAATTTCTTAATTCTTAATATTTTACGTTCAGAAAAGGGGAGTTTTGACCTAAAAATGTAGGATTTTAATTTTTTTTAATTTGAGTCATCCATAAATAACCATTTTTTAGTCAAACTATCGCGAGATCTGGGATGTGCGCGCAAGATTTTACCCACTACCCCAATGCCCAGCGCTGCCCACGATGAAAATAATCGCTAAACTGCAATATCAAAGTAACTCATTTGTTAATCCGTAATATTTTACGTTTATAGAAAAGGGTAGTTTCAGGACGGTTTGACTTCACCTAAAAATAGTTTACCCACGGATTCAACATAAAAACATGTTCACCACATTCTCCTGAGGACGATCAGAACATACTGATCGAAACGTCGAGTTTAACCTCCAGTTCTTTTCAGAACTAATTACTACTCAATAGAGAATTTCACATGGTGTCACCGCAATTAGTCTTAATACTTATCCTCTTCACCATGCAAAGCTATAAGTTTTACATTTATTATGCGCATGTTTATTTGTAATTTCCCTACATCATCCGGCCGCATCCACCTATGGGGATTGTCATACATGAATCTTCCAAAACTCTAGGGGCACTGACTCTAAATGTGACAATTCCCAGGCAGGGTAGAAAACATTGCAAGAAAATAAATACCAAATGGCGAAAATATGCATAAAACATTTTAACATGAAGAAAATCTTCACCCTCCACGAGCGAGAGAAGTTGATCAAATCCCGGTCCAGATCGTGGGGAGGCACGTGAAAAGGAGGAAGTATTGAAACAAAATAATTATAGCTGCAATAAAAAGGGAAAAACAAAACTGCTGTCATGGTTCTGAGACGTCACGGTATTCAAATTATAATAATACTGTCGCCAAGTGATGTGTCTCATTTCAGAAATGTACAAAACGTTGCCTGTAAATTGAGATCACCACGTAGTATGCCTTAAGATTAACATATATTAACATAAAATTACCAATATAGAGCAGGCCTACTGACAGCAGGAATCATCTTAAATAATTTATTAAATAATTTGAGTAGTAGAGAACTTAGATCAGGTACTGTTTCAAGCATTTTAATACCTAGGTGTAACACTGAGCGATACAGGAAATCAACAATACCTTCACTTGCCAGAATTCTGAAATAATGTTAGGTCTCTGCAGTCTAGCTTGCATTTGGTCATTGTCAAACTGTTTGTTCACAGCTGTTGTTTTGTTCAAATGTACACGTAGCCTATAATCCTCCCAGCCTTCCTTCCCCATTGTCTCCCTTCTCTAGTTTCCTTGCAACCTCCCCACGCCTTCCCCTTCCTCTTTCCTTATGTGCCGTTCTCATTTTTAATGGAACAATTTATATGTATTTATAAATTTGTATAGTTCTTATAGTGCTTTACAAATTTACAAATACATAGTGCTTTTTCTCCCCTTCTCGTTTCCAATGTAACCTTTCTCCCCCTAATTTACCCAGCCTTCTTCCCTGTTGCCCCCTCTCTCATTTCCCTGTAACCTTTCCACTTGCACACTCTCCCCCTAATTTACCCAGCCTTTCTCCCTGTTGTCCCCCTCTCTCATTTCCCTGTAACCTTTCCAGTTGCCTACTCTCCGCTTTCCCGTCGTACGATTATGTGTTTTAATTTCCCCTTAAGTTTTTTTTGAGCAATCTATTATGTATATCCTCAATTTACCCTAAATGACGCACCTAAGGTTATATAATCAACTGGACGGTAACTTACAAATGAAATTAGCAGTTTGGTGTTTCAGTTTGTTTGCTGAATTTCAATGCATGATCATATGCGTGGACGTCTTCAGCGCCGTTTTTTGACACGCACAGAATTGTGGTCATTAAAAAATTGATGTTGGTATAATGACTCACCCCAAACTGTTAAAGTTGATGGGATCACAGAAAATGTACCCAAGAAGAAAAACAGTTGAATCATGCTTCATCTTATTCCAGATGGTTGTTAAATTGTTTTTAATCTTGAAAGTAAAAAACATTTTTTTTACATTTTTAAAATAAAATGGTATAATTTGGAGAAGCTCTCAAAACTTTTAATCAATATTCTTGAAAGACCAATAAAATGGATGGTGGTTAAAATTGTTGCAAAAAGTACTTCAAAACTTTGAAATATGTAAAAAATACTGCTAACATTTTGTCAAATAATAGATTTCTTTTCATAACCATGATATTAATATTTCATTTTCTGAATAATTTTCCACTACTGATGAAGTAAACATAACGAATTAAGTAGTCTTTGTTCGTTTCTTCTACAAGGAATATGTCCATTTTGAGGATCAGTATTTGTTTAAAACATCATTGCAAATGCAAAGCATTCATATGTTTTGGTTTCCACAGACAACAGCTCGTTGACAGCATAGAACAATAAAATCGCAGATGTTCATGAAAAAATTGAGGTCATGTACATCCCTTAATATTTGTATCAAGTAAAATCAGTGGTTAAACAACTTTTTCCACTTTCACAAGCACTAACTTTCCAGTAAACCATACAATTTCACTAGCGTGACCTAGATTCGTTCATGCAACAGGTAATACGCCATAGTTTGTATTTTTTTCTGAGAAATGCTAAGCCAAAGGTAAGTGCGTCATTTCACGAATGCGGCGAATTACGTACATGGACGATACTTTAATACATGTATTTATAACTTTTTATGGTATATTTAACTATGCAAATTTGACTGTTTTCAGCCCACCGACTGCTTTGTCAGATTTTAATAAACCATCAATAATAATAATAATTTATAAATATGAAGATTTCTGTTTCATTAATTTATATTCCGAGTTGAGGAGTAGTTTTGCCAATAAAAAAAATCCCAATGTGTAAACTTGTTCTAACCATATGTGTACGCATGCGCAATTGAATCATGATCGTGATCACATCATTCAACATGGCGGTCATCCGGCCCGAGAGAATACAATAATTTGTACTGCACTTTCGTTAGGAATATTCAATGTTACACCAATAATTTTGCAGAGTGATCGGCAGATTTCTTAAAAGGTAAGGTAAGTATTTGACGTTGAAATTGAGTTATTTACAAGGTTGATATTTTTCAGTCCATAAATGTGATGTTTTCTTTTGCAAAACAAACTGGGGGAGTGTCATATTTTTACATGCATGCTTTTCACATGTCATGGGTCTATCGATGGAGGAAGGCTAGCACTGAGTTGTCTCATGGAGGTAGAATTAGATGGTTGTCTGTTAATGTCTGTTATGTCTGTCAAAGTGTCAGGCTGTCGTTTTGAATAGAATAGTAAAAAAGTAGCATTACTAAAAACGTCAGTTAGAATGTTATTGCATAGCCAAGGGCCTACATGTACATCACATGGTACATCAGTCATGTCAGTGACACATCACATGAACAAATTGGACATGAACAAATTGAGAGATTATTGGGCATAGAATGGGGCTACATCATTAATGTTAGATTAACGTTAATACTTTATAATAGACATGCAAAATAAATAGTGTTCTTCAACTGTGCAATAATTTCACCATTCTCCATTCATTTATGTATTGTAATAATGTGAAATCAAGATTGAATTGAATTGAGAGGAAATTATGATTTGGGTAGAATGTCGTATCCGACCGCCACTGTTTAAGGAATTTTTTGAATTTTTAGTGCAACCACTAACCTGTTAAAAAATATTCTATCGATTTTTGGGGGTAGAGAAAGCGAAAACTATCTTTAAAATCCACTTTTATGATGGTTTTCGGACTTTATTTCCCTTCTAAAAAAATCCCCCCGTTCAGAAAATAGGAGGATCCTATTAGAGTTGCCACTGCGTATGTACAATGGCCGTGTTGGTCACTAATTGGGTAGTTGACAAGATCAGACTGACATGACTGAGGAAGTCATCGTATACCAAAAATGCCTGATTTTTCATGAAATAAATATCCTGGAATAATTTGAAGTATACATGTATGTCCATCTTCATCCATATGTTCTCCACCTTACTGGGTAGGTAAGATTATAATATTGGTTATATTAAATGAGAACAAGTGGCGGTCGGATACGACATTCTACCCTATGATTTTTGCATTTCTTTTTTAAATCAATCAATTTTTTTAAAATAAATATTAATATTAGGGCTAATATTATTTAAAACAATTTTAGGCTCACAAGCTAGCACCTTTAACTTTAACGTTAGTGGTAGGCATTTACGTTCGGTCTTAATAATATAAAGGAAAGAATGTAGAATACAACCGACACTTTTCTATCCATATGTGACAAATATCACAGATTTTCCTTTAATGCTAGGTTCCCACTGTCGTGCGATCCGTTACGAACGCCACGATTGGCCATTCGTAGCTGATCGTGGAATTTTTGTTTCCTTTTCTGAAATTTCACGTTTGGATGCGAGTTGATGCGAGTCGATACGTTCTGGTACGATTTGGTGCGCTTGGATGCGATATAGGCACGATTGGTCAATTTCAGATGACACGATCTGTCACGATCTGGTCTCCCGTTCAGATACGATCAGATACGTTCCGATAGGATTGTCCCGATTGAGTCCACGATTGTGTCCCGATCTGACACGATCATCACGATCGGGGTCCCCGATTTTGGACGATCTGATACGTGCAGATACGTTCGGATACGTTCCGATACGATCATCACGAACCGATGCGCTCTTTTGCGATCGGATACGATTGTGGTGGCGATGTCTTTCACGATCGGGATGGAGAGTGATCACGATTTGAGCCACGATTGAACCCCGACGGGTACATACATGTATACAGCCCGACTGACCATGGACTTCATTGTTTCTTGAACTTCTACAGAGTGAAGACTACAACCCACAATCATTGACCAAACAAATGTGCTCTCTTCAAGTGTAGATCGATGAATGAAGCTCAATCAATCTTGTCCGGTATATATATGGTCGCGAGAACTCGTAACAGATCGTGAGCGCCCGTGAAAAAGCGTTACTAATCGTATCTACTCACATCTACTCGCATCTACTCGCATCTACTCGTATCAACTCGTATCAAATCGTGAGTCAATCATGTCCGGTCGTGAGCGATGGTACCCGACCGAGCGTAACAGATCGTGGGAGATCGCAGCGCATCTCAACAGAGCGTGGTGTTTGTCTTGTCCAAGGTTGATCCCGATCACCACGATTTCGAAGCACTATTAGATGCGATCTGTCGCGCTTTGTTATGATCCAATACGATCTCATGCGATGATCACGATTAAAAATTAATCGTGTTGATCGTAGAAAATTTTTGAACCGTCCAAACATGTTCTACGATCAACACGATTGCCACGACTGACCTCAAGATCTGATAAGATCTGATAGGATCACCACGATGGGGTGTCGTGGCCGAGCGGTCTAGCTTACCGGATTCAAGTTCTGGTGTTAGCAACATAATGTGGGTTCGAATCACGGCCGTGACACTTGTGTCCTTGAGCAAGACACTTAATCATAATTGCTTCTCTCCACCCAGGGGTTAAATGGGTACCTGTGAAGGCAGAGTTGGTTTGCTCTATATGCGCTAGAAATGGCAGCAATTGAGCTGTATACTCCCCAGGGAGCTGAGATGGTTTCAGGAATGATTTATGAGCCTTATGAGCAGGGATAATAATATAATGCGCCTTGAGCACCACTTAGTTGGTGGATACGTGCGCTATATAAATCCACACATTATTATTATTATTATTAAGACCACGATTTCAATCGTGGCGCGAATCGTGATAGTGGGAACGGGGCATAACCCTCCTACTGTTTGACCATTTGAAACCATTCAAAATTTCCACTTGCCAAAATGCCCATTGGTTTTGTACACACATGGTGATACCATTTGAACAGTGTTGGTAGCAAGCTTTACTACCATTCAAATCCATTCAAATGCATAGAGGGTCCATTGATTCACCACTTAGAAGTATCCAAACAAGGTTTTGTATTAGCTGTACTACCATTTGGAAAGATCCAAACAAGGTTTTGTATAAGCTGACCTACCATTCAAAACCATTTGGGGGAATCAATACTGTACACAGTTGTTTCACTATTCAAAACCACAAAAGCGAATGGTTTCAAATGGTGGATCAACTTGTATGAAAAAGGTACCAGAAGTAGGAGGGTTAAAAGATGATAGAGGAACCATTTAAGGAGAGGAAAAAATAGTCAAGTTAGGATTGAAAACGATATTTTGGGAGATTTTGAGCAATGAATGTATGCACATCCAGTGAAATATTGGCCATTTTGTCGTCTGCTAAAAACACAGTATGCTTTGACATTGTGCACAAGTGGCGGTTGGGTTTGACGTTCTTTCCCAAATAAATAACAAATAATTTAGAAATGCTATACATGGATATAGAGTAAATCCGCAGCAGGTGCCCACATGGAAGCTACATGTACTGTCACTGGGTCAGCCTAACCTTACTTACAGTAAGGGCTCTACTCGGTATGGTGCCATACAACACAACGTTCAACATATTCTAAAATGGCAACGCTTCCCCGTTTGCATTCAAATATCTCATAAAATCCTCATGGTTATTTATAAATAAATTACACTAACATGTCCCTTAGGCAATTCAATCAACATACAATTTGACTCGCCAAGTAAAGGATTTTTCCACAGAAAATCAGAATTACATGTAGGGAGAAATGATAACTTTTCTTTGTGAAACGTCTGTGTACATGTATAGTCTGAGTACCCCGTTATGATTTGAAATGCAACCTTCGTGCGTGACTGACCCAAGAGATATTATAGTTTTTCCCCTAATTCTTATTTTCTTTGGGAAAAAAACTTGTTTGTTGATTGAATTGCCTTACTGAAGAAAATCACACTAGTCCAATCCACATGACTAGGGATTCTAAACAGGAAGTCTGTTACTTAGCCCTCCTACTTTTGGTACCTTGTTCATACAAGTTGATGCACCATTTGAAACCAAAAGTTTGTGGTTTTGAATGGTGAAATAACTGTACAGTATTGATTTCCCCAAATGGTTTTGAATGGTAGGTCATCTAATACAAAACCTTGTTTGGATCTTTCCAAATGGTAGTACAGCTAATACAAAACCTTGTTTGGATACTTCTAAGTGGTGAATCAATGGACCCTCTATGCATTTGAATGGATTTGAATGGTAGTAAAGCTTGCTACCAACACTGTTCAAATGGTATCACCATGTGTGTACAAAACCAATGGGCATTTTTGAAAGTGGAAATTTTGAATGGTTTTAAATGGTCTATCAGTAGGAGGGTTAATGAACTTTTTTTATCGACCAATTTCTCTTTGTTCTGCGGAAAACTACCAAATGACTGGCTACCCAGATTTAGAGTTTATCAAATATTAGACTTAGTCTTGGGGATAAAAAAGTGATATGATTCATAATAAAAGCAATGAGTTGGTGGAAAGAAAATTTTAGATCACGTTTCTAGAAAACTTTACGTGTTTAGCCAGAAAAAACAGTAACCTGTTGGGCTAGTCACAAAACAAAATTTTAATTAAATTATGGATGCTCTTGTGGTAGCTTAAAATATACTTCTGTCAGGCTAAATACATGAACGATAATAGTAAAGCAGGAAATTATTAAACTGTTTCATATATAAAATATCTTTGAAATAGTTGCAAAATGCAAAATGTCCAAAATGTATAAATAATGAAAATTCTTGTCAGTTTTCTGTTTTGAATAATTATTTACGTTGCTTTCATACATAAAATGACATACATGTAATGTACAT
Source organism: Zoroaster sp. YZ-2022 (assembly GCA_029582265.1). Classification (NCBI taxonomy): domain Eukaryota; kingdom Metazoa; phylum Echinodermata; class Asteroidea; order Forcipulatida; family Zoroasteridae; genus Zoroaster; species Zoroaster sp. YZ-2022. The sequence goes on from CM055824.1 coordinate 5,955,222, forward strand.
GTACATCAACATGTAGATTATAACCTGACTGTTAAAAATCCCAAATTTATAAATAAAAATCCCATGGGTAGTAGTGGGAGTTACTGGTTAGTTATCTAACCGTTTAACGTTCAGCTAACCGATTAACCAAAAGTCGGTACCTGATGGTTGGCAAATGGCACAGTGTATGACATAAAACACAATAAAGGGGGCCACTTTCCTACCGTCACGTTAGCAGTTTTTCTAATGGTTGTAATTTAAAAAAATATATATATCTGAAACCACCCAAAAAGAATTTCAACATTTGAATAGACATGCATGCTTATCCTAAAGATAATTTGAGTTGATTATTACTATTATTTTTTTAATTACCCTAAAATTTCCATCAACAAATGGACGGAAAAGTGAGGTAACTTTTCCGTCCAATTTTTATGGAAATTTGAGGGTAAAAAAATAAATAAAAAAATAAAAAAATAAAATAAATCAACTCAAATTAGTTCTAGTATAAGCCTGCATGTCCATTCACATGTTGAAACACTTTTTGGTCGGTTTCAGGTACTTAAAAATAAATAACAACCACTGGAAAACTGCTAACGTGACGGATGCAAAGTGCCCCCCTTTATTGTGTTTTATGTCGTATACATTTTCAATCAAAAAGCATAAAAAAACTCCCTGCAATGATTGTTTAATAACCAATGCGGCAAAATAGAAACTCTAGAACAACAAAATGAGCGGCAAATTCTTCCAAAATTGTTGGTCGTATTTTTTAAATATTGGTTTCAGTTAGCCGATTCGCAAATTTATAAACAGCTAAAAAAAATAGTGCAGTGTTGGTCATTTAACCGATTAAAACCGTCCTAACACACTAGTAGTTTTATCTTGATTGTATGAATGAAAGCTTTCAAGCACATGAGGTAATTGATGCAATTAGCTGAGGAACCTGTCAGAATGCCAATGCCAAGGTCAGCGCCAACGTATCGTCTTCTCTCTAAGGCTCCTGGAAAGTGGGTGGATGTCTGTCGTAAATTTTATAGCATTTCAGTTACATGTACGTATGTAGATTGCATTGTGTGCTTCTACAGTGTGCAACGTTGTCGCAAGGATTATGCATTATACAGCATAGTTTCACTGCATTATATCTCTGCGTGTTTTTTGAACACAAACACTTCATACACATTGTGTGTATAGATTCACCTGTACTTTAACCCTCCTACTAATACAAGGGTCAAAATCAGTCAAAATGTTGATATACTTGCCAAGGATCTAGTGCACTTAAAAGTCAAACACTGTCAAACCTTATAAGGTTTGACAGTGTTTGACTTTTAAGTGATGTAAGTACATTTACAGGTCAAAATGAGTTGACTGTTTTTGACTGGTAAAAGCATTGTCTTGTATTGATCAGGTACTCTTACATTGTATGTCCCTGCAAACATTTGGTAGTTCAGACACATGTAATCCTTGGCTCCTGTACATTTTGGCATTGAAGTCTGAAATCACAAACCCTCCTACTCACAATCCATTTGTCAGCGGGTAGATAGACCCACCAAAACCCTTCGGCCGTTAGATTTTTTCGAAAGGTGGAATAACTGTAGAACATACTAAAATACACTGTAGATGCATTCCCACACAAAACCACTACACATTGCTGACATGTACTTTTTACCTTTCACAACGTTTTGAGGGATTATTTAACCCTAACCTTCCCAAATCCTCCAAAATCCTCTTTGCTAAAGTGAAGGATTTTGGAGGATTGAGGTTATATTTAAGGCATACTTGCCTTATGTTTGTTGTAGTGATTGCAAGGTCAGTGCTTGGGTCAGTGGACACTGTTTATTGCTCCATGCATGCAGGGAGGGTCCCTGGCCATGTACATTTTTTTTGGTACACTATCACAGATTAGAAACACATGTGTGCATACATGTCATGTGCTTGCTTTACTACTGAAGGATTTTGGAGGATTCATGTTATGTGTAAGCATGGAGGAAGGAAATGGTGTAAGCAAATGGGCCTAGGGAGTTAGGGTTTTAATGAATGACCGTTGTAGCGAACAGTGGCTGGCCAGGTGTTATAATCAAGTGGTCTCCTTGTTCTCTAGGTGGCTAGCTCAGCTGCTCAAGTCATAGGGAAGTGTTTAATTATAAAAACGCTTTCCATTTGATAACAAAATTCGCTTTTTTTTTTTTTTAAGAGATGAAATGCTTAGAATACATGTATGTCCGTGTTTTCAGAAATAACATCAGAAAAGATAGTGGTAATATGAAAGGGGGAAAAAACAATAAATTTTTTATTTTGTATTGGAAACTCGGCACATACAGTTGTAATGTATTTTCAATAATAATGGAATGCATACATTACACGTACACGCACATATGTTTTCATACACTATGTACATAATAATTACACATGCTGAACAAAAACACATATGTCTACAAGCTGTGACTATGCTATGTAATGTTATTAATGCATGTACATGTACTATACAGTAGTTTTATTTCACCAAACCATTACAAGCCACACATCATACCTGAGACGCAAATGGCTCTTCAAATAAATTTATGTCTAATGAATATGATTATTATAACACTGATAGACAAACAGAGAAATGGTCTGGCATGAAGAGGAATTATTCATAGACGAAAATATGGACGGATGCTTTGAGTACACACATGTAAAGGTACACAGACAGACAAGCCTTGAATGTCATTACATGTACATGTACAGTAAGGGCATTGACAACAAGACTGGATTGTCTAGGGGAACATTTCAAGGGGGCATTAAGGCAATGGATTGCACCTAAGGCCAATCAAAAAAAGTCTCCGTTTGCTGGTCATCGGTCGGCAAAATCAGTGCGGTAATGCACTTTTTGGGGGGCCATTTTTTTTTTTTTGCGAACAAGGAAATACGTGATACATTGTATACGCGGGGACCAAATTTCCTATACAAAGTATAGTGGCTTAAAGATGCCTCATAAATTGGGCAAACATTCATACATATACATGTACCCCTACATGTACCCCTACATGTACCCCTACATGTACCCCTACATGTACCCCTACATGTACCCCTACATGTACCCCTACATGTACCCCTACATGTACCCCTACATGTATGTGAAAAAGTTGATCCAGCAATTTTGGCTGTAAATGGACATCGTTTCATAGCAAAAAAAAGAGAAAATTAAAAATGCTGACGCGCGGGTCTGAGGTGACGTGCGCGGAGACCAGAAACCGGATAATTTTTTTGTTTGGCCTAATTTATGGTGCCTTGTTGAAATCCAAGCCAGGCACTACACATGTACAAGTATTGATCAGCTTGCTCAAGGATACAAGCATGGAGAGAAAGAACTACTTGTGTGTTTAGACTAATTTTGATACATTGGAAAAGAACAACATTGAGTAATGTTCACAGGTTTGGTTTCTTTTACATACATGTACATGTACATGTATGTACAGTGTTCACCATCCAGTGTAAATTCATGCATTTTGTTTACTTCTTCATTCTCCTGAAGATGATCAGAGCATACTGATTGAAATGTCTAATGGTAACCAACCGGTTCTTTTCAGAACTATTTACTACTCAAAAGAGAATTTCTACATGGTGTCACCGCAATCAGTCTTTACCCATTTTTTAAAACTTGATATTCATTGAAATGAAATGCAAATTAACCAAAAGTTTGACCCTTCTGTGACTGCAGTGCAAGGGTCAAAATCAGTCAAAATGTTGATACACATGTACACATACATGTACATGTACACTTAAAAGTCGAACACTGTCAAACCTTACTAAAGGTTGGTGAAAAACATACTGAAAATTTAGTGGATCGGAGTGGCCACCATGTGTAGGAGGGTTAAAAACCCTTCTGTGACTGCAAGGGTCAAAATCAGTCAAAATTTTGACATACTTTACAAGGTATATCTAGTGCACTTAGAAGTCGAACACTGTCAAACCTTTATGTGTAGTAAGTACATTTGCATGTCAAAATGATTCGACCATTTTTGACTGGTAAAAGCATTGTCTGGTATTGTTCAGGGTGGTCAAAAACCAGTCAAAAATGCCCCTATGTGCACATTTGTGTCAACAGTCAAAACAGGCAGTTGACTGATCTTGACCTCTAAAGTGCACTTACTGTACATGTATAGTAGCAGGGTTAATGAGGCTTTATTATAATTTCTTGTTCCTACAAGTACAGGTAGACCTACAGGTACTGTATGTTTTGAAGCACCTGTACATGTATATGAATTTAAAAAAACAACAACATGATAACAGTTTTACATGTACATGTACATCAAATATACACGTTACATGAAGTAAAGTTGATGATGGTATCAAACAACACTTGCATGGGCGGATCCAGAACATTTTTTAGGGGGGGCTGAGAATCAAAAACAATTATTTTTCAGTACTACAAAGGGTGCCGCCACTTCCTATGCGCAACGGTTAGTACAGTACTAAGTAGGTCACCTCCTTATGTTTATCCCGTGCATTCTCCCCTCCCCTCCCCCTCTCTTTTTCTCTCCTTTTTTAATTTTTTTTTACGATTTTAGGGGGGGGGGGCTACAGCCCCCTTAGCCCCCCTGGATCCGCCAATGACTTGCAATAATTCTGTCTCAGGTGCTATCGATTTAGTAAAATTGGAGAAATGGTTCCCAAAATTAATCTCTGTCATCTGAAGATGGAAATTCCAAATCTGAATGCATAATTTTCATTATTTTCTAAAAAATGACAAAATGAAGTGACAAAACTGCAACTTTCACGGGTTGGTTTTAATATCTTGATTCTTACAAAGAAATTATAACATTTTACCCACATTTATTGTAACCTACAATTTCCTGGTGTCCACAAAGGTACGCCAATGAAATTGTATTTTCAGAGACATTTTTTAAGATACATTTTAAGAAAACTTTCAAGTAGTATTAATGTCAACCTCATTCTTGACATAATTTGGAGAAAAAAAATTTATGGAGCAGATACAGCCGCTATATTGCAGCCTTGGCTAACTCTTCATCATTTCTCCACTCAATAAACCTGTGAATGAATCCTTTTTAGAGGATTAAACACCAGTACTTAATCCTGTCATGGTCATAATCTTTAGTCAAAACAAACAGTACTTGGCAGGGTCTAATTAAAAAGAGATACAAGACAAATATTTAGCTAAGAAAATATTTCCCAACCAGCGGTGTCCCTTTATGGAATTACGTGCACTGTTACAGTATTAATTTCATGAATTTGATAGACCATACAGGCCATAGTAATTTTGGGCTCTAAATGAACACATTTGCCTATACATGTAAATAACTAGTACAGTAATTTTTACACACGTCAGTGTAGGGCAAAATTAAATCAATTGTTTATCTCCCGACGCAAGAATTTCACCAATCTATCGCAGAACCCGCTGCTATATAGGATTCTAGCCGGCCAATCGTCATCGGGCAAGCTCGGTGGTCGAGAGGTTAAGACGTCTGCACTAGTAAGCAGGAGGTCGTGGGTTCGAATCCCGCCCGAGTCGCCTGTGTAGTTTTTCACAGACACTCGGAAAGCACTGAGTATACAGTGCTATACACATGTCGGTGTAGGGCAAAATTAAATCAATTGTTTATCTCCCAACACAAGAATTTCACCAATCTATAGTACAGTCATGCAGATATTTGTGGAATGTACTAGTATACACTGTACAAGTTTGTACTATTTCAACAGGATGTGGAATACTCAATAGGAAACTTGTAAATCCCACAATTGAGATTTATAACCGTGTTTGTTTTTTGAAACACCTCTGCACGTGAGGATTACCACACAGGAAATTTTGATTTCACTTGCGATATTGAAAATGATCGTCATGGTGGCATGTTATGTATATTTATAACTATCAGTAATACCTCATATCAGTAATAGTAATACCTCATATTTATTGTGTAATATTGTGTAATTCGATTGTAATTAATAATTTACCAAAACATCATGTTTTACAATTAAATTGTTAATGTATTTTTGCTATAATGTTTCTATATATATGCCAGGTGCCTGGTCTCGTATAAGCCCCGGCTTTCTCCCAGGCACCTCCATACTTCCTTGTTGTTAATTTCATATTAGTAAAATTGTTGTATTTATTGATGTATGGAAATTCAATAAACTAAACTAAACTAAACACGTACTCCTTTTTTTGAGTGAAAATTAACCATGTACAAAGAATAAAATTGACTACCTATATTTTGTATATTCCAAATTTGTGTGCCCCCCTCAATAGGCCTGTGCGAATAATTCGATTATTCGCGAATAGTTGTTGCTAATCGTACTCGTATTCGCGGTATTTTAATTATTCGATTAATCGCGCAGGCGGGAATACCTGGCAACTATTCGCGAATAATGACCAATTGCCTTCCAAACCATCCATAACTTGTGGTCGTGAAGTGTTTGCTAACTATTCGCAACCACTATTTGTGAGTAATCCTATTAAGCTGGCAGTTACAGTTTTGTCTAGTCATGGGAGTAAGCATTGTAGTGTTTGTAACTAGTAATGCCTTTGAAGAAGCCGACAAGTCAGGCTGGCTGGCTGTGACTGCAGCGACTGTTAATTTACACCTGCAATAATGCATTGCCTTTACACAACATAAAAATTGCGGTCGTGAACTGTTCGTGAACTATTCACGAATACTATTCGCGAGCAATGCTGCCAATTGTACTGTTCTGTCCAGGCACTGCTGGTAGTTGTACGCATTGTAGTATTCGCGAATAGTACTCACGAGTAGTTTTGTCTAGTCATGGGAGTAAGCATTGTAGTGTTTGTAACTAGTAATGCCTTTGAAGAAGCCGACAAGTCAGGCTGGCTGGCTGTGACTGCAGCGACTGTTAATTTACACCTGCAATAATGCATTGCCTTTACACAACATAAAAATTGCGGTCGTGAACTGTTCGTGAACTATTCACGAATACTATTCGCGAGCAATGCTGCCAATTGTACTGTTCTGTCCAGGCACTGCTGGTAGTTGTACGCATTGTAGTATTCGCGAATAGTACTCACGAGTAGGGCCTTTGAGGGAGCCAACAGGGCAGCCTGGATGGCTGTGACTGCATCGACTGTAAAAGTAGCATAAACTTAAAAGTAGCATAAAGTGAAGGTAATTACTAATTAAATTTGAACACTACAAAATCATGTAACGTTTTTGTTTTTGAAGAAAAGCTGGAGATGATGAATTAATGATTAAACAACTGCGATTAATGTTTCATGTTGTTTATTTATTACACATCGATTTGTTTGAAAATGTCAATTTATTTTCATAAATATTAACTACGAAAAGCATGGTCTTTGGTCACTGTCTTTCGCATTGCTGGTGTAATTGCCTTTGCACTTGCAGGTAACGTAGGTCTACTGATGAGTAATGATAAATCCCACCGATCCACTTATTGCATGACGTAATTGTTTGCCACGCCCCATTTGGTTCCCAAGAAAAGTTTGTCCAATAATGGTAACGTAATTTGCGGTGAGCACAAGTCAATCACAAAACGCATAGGCCGTCGTACAAAATCAGTTCAGGGTATGTACACTCACCACGTGCGTGCCTGAACCAAAGGTTTTTAAGCATAGTGCGGGGCACACTGCGGAAGCTAGCTTTGGACGTAAACAACGAACACGTCTAAAAAGTGGCCCCTGCATGAGCATAAACACGTACTGCTTGCATGGTTATTTATTTTGTGTATAGGACTAGGCTAATCGATTTGAAATAACAGGGGTGACCGTCAACTTATTGGTATTTCTTAACGGCGACTTAAATATAAACAAGATCTATTCAATGCGTTCATTTTATGGGGTTTAGGTGGACTTCCCTCTGTTGACATGGGATGAACGTAACTGCGCGTGACTTAGCATGTGCTCAATGTGCACTGTTAATGCTAATTTGTGCTGGAAGTTTCCCACGCTGCCAGAGTAATAACTCGACGGCGATTGGATTTTCACTTACGAAAATGTATTATTTCGAGTACAATTTTGCAAGAAATAAAGAAAAAACAACAGGCATGAAAGAGCTTAATGTATGTGTTTGTTTATTGTCTGAATGTTACAAATAGGCCAGAAATTACTGTCAAAGCAATTGTTTTTAATGTTTTAGTACTTTTATAAACCGCGGGAAAAAATGGCCAACTATTCGCGAATAGTCGATTATTCGCGAAAAGTTGCACGCGATTAATCGAATAGTAAATGTTTACTATTCGCCCAGGCCTACCCCTCAATACTGTCACTTTGGATCCGCCCCCGGTGGAGTGAAACCACCCTAGAATGGTCATCATTCTGAAGTTTGAATGCGTAATGGCTATACAGGTACTTGTATGTAGATATGTAATTATTATGCACATGGATGGCAGTATATGGGCAATTCCATACTTTACTCATGTTACATTTTTAAGGTTTTGAGCCCACTCTTAATGCCATACTAGTACAATGTACATACATGTACGTATATATTTCATTCATCTTTTTTTTTTTTTTTACAGTTAGTTGCATTGCATTATACCCAGACCTTACTCGGCACAAAAAAATATTTCAGAAAGTTGTTATACATGTATGTACGCTATATAAGAGAAAAAAGCAATATTTTCTGCATGTCCGAAATATGTAACGTGAGTAACCAGCATTTTTCTCTTAGTGTAATGTACATAATATAAAACATAGTTTCTTAATTATTTTTGTGAGTAATTACATGTAATAATAATAATAATAATAATAAAGATTTATAGCGCGCACATATCCACCCTGCTGGGCGCTCAAGGCGCGGAAACAAAGAAAAAACATGAATACAAACAATATACAATGATAGCATAGGGGAAAAAAAATAAATTATGTACCGAGATACATGTACCTACAATGCAATTACAAATATACATCATCTTTGAAGAGTTGTGACATAAGATGAGTTTTAAGCATCGACTTAAATCTGGTTATACTATGACAAGATTTGAGTTTAGTTGGAAGATGATTCCAGAGTCTCGGAGCTGCAACAGAAAACGACCTATCACCCCAGTTCCGTTTTGAAGTTGGTTCCTTTAGGAGTGACATGTTGCTGGAGCGCAAATTGCGTGATGGAGTGTAGACTTTAAGCAGTTCAGAAATATAAATTGGAGCAATGTTATTGAAAGATTTGTGAACAATTAGCATAAGTTTAAAACAATTCTCTGTGAAACAGGAAGCCAGTGCAGTTCTTTCAAGATTGGCGTGATATGGCATGACTTTCTGGACAAAGTCACAACACGAGCTGCTGTGTTTTGTATGTGCTGAAGACGAGATATTTGATTCTGTGGGAGACCGTAAAGGAGAGCATTCCCGTTATCGAGCCTTGATGTGACAAACGCATGTATAATTTGTTCAGCAGCACTTTTATTCAAGTATTTCCTAATTCGGCTTATATTTCTGATATGAAATGATGATATGTGAACAATGTTGGAGATATGTGGTTTTAAAGTCATTGTCGAGTCAAATATAACACCCAAATTACGTGCGTGTAATGAGGGGGTTATCTGCGAGTCACCAATTGTAATAAATGGAAGAGAAACTTTAGACAATTGCTGACGTGATCCAAATAGAACAAATTCTGTTTTTTCATCGTTCAATTTCAGGAAATTTTGTCTCATCCAACTTCGAATCTCTTGAATACATTTCTCCAGTGTTTTAATGCAGGAATCAGCAGGTTCTTGAGAAGATTTAAAAGTAATGTAAAGCTGCGTGTCATCAGCGTAAACATGGTAATTTAAATTATACTTCAAAATGATATCACGAACTGGAAAGGTATAAACAGTACATGTACATGTACATGTAGGTCTGGGTATAATACAACTACTGTGAAAAATATATAAGTAAGGAAATTATAATAATAATAATAATAATAATAATGATCATTTGTAATGCGCCGGTATCCGTCAAAAGAGACGCTCATGGCGCAGTGACACATCAGTGTAAACAATAAAACAAAATACATGGTAAGAACAATGCAATATAAAATTACAAGGAACAATGATTGTAAAAAGGCTGACTGGCCCCGGTCAGGATATGCTAGACAAAGACGATATTCTGACAACAAGGAAAAACCCTGCATACACAACCATGCAAACAAGGTTGATTTGCAAAAAATATAATGGCATTAAGAGTGAGCCCAATACCTCAAAAATGTAACGTGAGTCACCATGGAATTGCCCATTCATCACTTTCCCATCCTGTCCTACAGCTGTGTCTGACAACACAAATCAAACCCTCTTACAATCAGTGCAATTTTTGAAACAACCCATTCAGGCCACTCTAAGCGGGACCGTACTCAAGTTCCCTCAGCCTTATGTTCCCTCAGCCCTATGTTCCCTCAGCCCTATGTTCCCTCATCCCAAAATAGACCCTATGTTCCCTCAGCCCTATGTTCCCTCATCCCAAAATAGACCATAGGGTCTATTTTGGGATGAGGAACATAGGGTTGAGGGAACATAGGGTTGAGGGAACATAGGGCCTAATTTGGATTTAAAAAAATGTTAGGCATTGAGGGAACATAGGGCTGAGGGAACATAGGGCTGAGGGAACATAGGCATGACCCCCTCTAAGCCATTAGCTGTTGCCAGTGGCCTCCTATGGTTACCCTTCTGTGCACTGTCACACCACTGAGATTGCAGGGTAAGGTGGTCTCCCATTGATACATTGCAGGCCATACTAATACATGTATGTTCAAACATTTACAGTGGCCTTGGGTGGCACACAGTTGATTTTGTAAGATTACTTGGAAAGGACAGCAGGCCTGTATGTACTAAAGGTTGGTGAAGAACATATTGAAAATTTAGTGGATCAGAGTGGCCTCCATGTGTAGGAGGGTTAAAAAAAGTGGAAGCATTAACCCTAACTCCCTAGGCCCATTTGCTTACACATAACCTGAATCCTTCCTAACTCCCTAGGCCCATTTGCTTACACATAACCTGAATCCTCCAAAATCCTTCAGTAGTAAAGCAAGCACATGACATGTATGCACACATGTGTTTCTAATCTGTGATACATGTACATGGCCAGGGACCCTCCCTGCATGCATGGAGCAATAAACAGTGTCCACTGACCCAAGCACTGACCTTGCAATCACTACAACAAACATGGATGTACACGTAATGTACCATGGAAAGGCAAGTATGCCTAATAACCTCAATCCTTCAAAATCCTTCACTTTAGCAAAGAGCACGTAGCATGTAATATCAATCCTTCAAAATTCCTCACTTTAGCAAAGAGGATTTTGGAGGATTTGGGAAGGTTAGGGTTAATCATGTGTCATTACAGTGGCCCAATTATGCACATGGAACATACATATGTACGTAATGTTTATAAATTTCTACGTTATCATCAGACACTGTAGTATCCTTGTCTCTATCAGACAATGTGACCTGCAATGGTGACAGGTTTTTGTTGTTGATTTATTTACATGTGTGACAGTCACATTGTATGAGTCATGTACATTGTATATTGTGCCTCTACATGTATTGTACAATGTACATGTATTTGTTATATTCTATAATTAAATGTGTAATGATTGTGAACAGGTGTACAATGTATTGTTAGTACAGTACATTGTGCATAGATATACAATTTGCTTAGTATTAAGATTTATTTATTTATTTATTTAACCTGGGAAGACCTTTCAGCGAAACATTGTTTTTCAAAGGTGCCCAGGAGACAATTAGGACGCTTGCTGTGTGAACCAGAAACACCGGGGTACACCACTCCTCTTCTACGATAAGTGTTCTGGGTTCTTTTACGTGCATTACTTTAATAATCTAGTACACGGGACTAAGCTTGGGCGATGACACGATAATATCGAATATCGCGATATTTTTTTTTACAATATTATGATATCGAGAACTTTTTAAATCATCGAGATATCGGCAGATCGCGATGAAAAAAATATATCGCGATTAAACAAAATCCTCGATTGTCAATTGGGCCAGAAATTCCCTGGGAAAAAACTTAGGAAGTCTTTTCAACTTTCGTGAGAAACAAAATCGAACTACTTCTGTAGTAAACCAACTGTCAAGATCACAAAGGAGCCGCCTGACAGGGTGTTGTTTAATAATCCACCACCACTCAAAGAAATCTATTAAGACTGATTTAAGTGTTGGGATTGAGTGGGGTATTTGATCCAACAATGTGGAGACAATGTTTACATCTCACTGTCTATCCATGGTGGTCTGTGACTCTGGCTGGCGCACCACGGGCGAGTATATTATATCATACATATTTAAATATATGCAGAATATGGGCGTTGCCTTAAAAACACATAGTCATGAATTAAATCAAAGCATGGATCGGCAGCGGCTCGATCAAAGTTGGGACTAGGACACTATTATGTTGTACCATACTGGGGCTCTTGTCTCGTGTGACAAAACACATACACGTACTCTTGATAAGCCATGTGACGTTTATTTAAAAATAGTGTGACTACAATCCACATTTTCTGAATCATATGGTTTTATTCTCCACGGTACTATATGCAGGAATAAACCTAGTCACGTGTTTATACTATGACCCAGTCACGTGAACTCGGGCTGATGATTTGATTGGGATGCACGACGCAGTAACCGTCCCACATAATTATTATGCAAACGATTTGCCAATAGCGATGGGTGCGTTTTTGCGACCGTAACCAGAAACATGTTTGGGCTTTGGTCATTGGTTAAGCGTTTTCGCAAGTTCGGTTGTGCATGCTGCGATGACATCGATATCATGGTTCTGACCAAACATAAACCGAACTTTGTGATCGGTTACGCTTAGTTTCAAGATGGCGGATTGTAAAAAGTGTTAAAACATGATTAAGTGATTGTTCGTATACCAGTATATCTTTCAAGTTACTAGCACTTTCATGAGTAAGTTCTATTTTGAGAAAGCGTTGATGACTGAACATGTCACAAACTGAAAACAATTGTCTGGTTATGTTCGCATTTTCGCGTAGCTGTGCCGTTTTGTTTCTGGTTAGGGTAGCGTAAACCCGCCCCATATGTTGCACTCGTGAACGGCGCAATTGCACGTGTCTCTCAGGTAAGCACTGGCAATTTATTGTGACGCTTGTAGACGGGTACATCCCTGTCATTACCGGCTCTAAAGCACTCATGCGTGAAAAACAAAAATAATCGCGATATTATCGAATATTGCGATATATGTTTGACGATATATCGTGGATGAAAAAAATCGATATCGCCCAAGCCTACACGGGACCTACGGCTTAACGTCCCATCCGAAGGACAAAGCAGTTATGTGTCTTGCTTAGGGACACAAGAGTCGAGACCGGCCAGGCCGGGATTCGAACCCACATTCTGACAACACCAGTACTTGAGTCCGATGCACTAGACCACTCGACCACGACACTCCCACATACATGTATAAGTAATTTGTAGCATACAAACACTGTATTTTTAAAAATTTCTCTAATTAAACACTGATTTTGAACAGTAATGTATTGTACATGTACATATAGCATACATGTACATATATGCATACATGTACAATTTGCTTTGTATTCTTAACATTGTGTTTAAAGTGACAGTATTGTCACGATCAACAGCGCATGGAATCGGAGTACAAGTTTTAGAATTCAGTGACTGAAAATAATACCCCACATGATAAGGTCATATTACCGTTTCCACTGCATAAATGAGCCAGTAAATTTCAGTCACTGTGTTCATCGTAAACTAGGATAACGATTCCATGCCCTGTTAAAAGTCTGCTCTGATCGTGACGATATTGCCCCTTTAATAACATCCTTTTTAATTTATCATAAAATTCCTGTTCTTATTAACCATGTATGTCTAATTTGTTTCAGCTGCAGGTTAACCAATAATGAATACCGGTCCCATTTCCTGTGTATGACATCCACTAGTTCCTCCCATGTAGAGGCTAATCACCGTCCCAACCCCAGCTGACCGTCAGACTGACCACCTGACTGGCCGACAGTCAGACCAGCCAGGATGAATACGATGCGCAGGATAATGAATCGCTCCATACGGAGCACGCCCTCAACGCAGGACAACTCTCTCGGCCTGATGCACTTGAGGAAGCTGTATGTTGAGCTTTGCTGTACGGCGCAGCCTCTCTCTCAGAAAGATCAGGAGGATAAACTTTATATGATGCTTCCTCTCTTTTGTAAGGTAAGTCTTCAATCATATTAACCCTCCTACAATCAGTGCAATTTTTGAAACAACCCATTCAGGCCACTCCAAGCCATTAGCTGTTGCCAGTGGCCTACTATGGTTACCCTTCTGTGTGCTGTCACACCAATGAGATTGCAGGGTAAGGTGGTCTCCCATTGATACATTGCAGGCCATACTAATATGTTTAAACATTTACAGTGGCCTTGGGTGGCACACAGTTAATTTTGTATGATTACTTGGAAAGGACAGCAGGCTTGTATGTACTAAAGGTTCGTGAAAAACGTACTGAAAAGTTAGTGTATCAGAGTGCCCTCCATGTGTAGGACGGTTGCAAGGGTCAAAATCAGTCAAAATGTTGATATATTTTCCAAGGTATATTTAGTGCACTTAGAAATCGAACACTGTCAAAGCTTTACGTGCATGTATAGTAAGTACATTTACCGGTCAAAATGAGTCGACCGTTTTTGACTGGTGAAAGCGTTGTTTTGTATTGTTGAGGGTGGTCAAAATGACAGTCAAAACCAGTCAAAAATGCCCCTGTGTGCACATTTGGGTCAACAATCAAAACAGTCAGTTGACTGATTTTAACCACTATAGCCATTTGCCACTAAAGTTCAGCAATAGTAGGATGGTGTTAAAAGAAAAGCACAACATTGGTAATTATCAAATTAACAAATTTTTATCCAAAAAATTACTTGACATAAAGGTACCAATCACCCTGCAAAATGATTTCATCTCAGAATTGTTATGTCAGATGACAATTTTTTTAAATTGTCAAAACAAAAACATGGAACGGGTATTTTTTTTCCTCATAAACATGACTTTTGTGATGAAATTTTAGTTTAGTTTCATGATACATTTCCTGAAACCAAATGCCAGTATTGTCCAACCTAGTGGTGAAATTACTGTAATTACATCCATACTGTATAAGAACCAATAGATACATCTAAAAGAACCAAGTAGAAATTTCAGTTTATTTTGTATCATTAACCCTAACCCTCCTAAATCCTCTATAATCCTACGGAGGATTTGGAGGATTTTGGAGCAATGAGGCACGTTCGAAAATCACCAATTGGAGGATTATGGAGGATTGAGGAGGGTCGTGCATTTGATAGTGGAGGATTGTGGAGGATTGAGGAAGCATGGTTCAAAGAGATCCTGGAGGATTGTGGAGGATTGAGGGCATAATGGAAATTTACTTTGGATGAATGTGGAGGATTGTGAAGGATTGACAGAAACATAATCTTGTATCCTCCGGAGGATTTGGAGGATTTTGGAGGAATGAGGCACGTTCGAAAATCACCAATTGGAGGATTATGGAGGATTGAGGAGGGTCGTGCATTTGATCGTGGAAGATTATGAAGGATTGAGGCAGTGAGCTTCATGCATAAACTCAATTTGGAGGATTATGAAGGATTGAGGAATGTACCTGGTAATTAAGGCTAGGGAGTTAGGGTTAACCCTCCTACTGTTTGACCATTTGAAACCATTCAAAATTTCCACTTACCAAATTGCCCATTGGTTTTGTACACACATGGTGATACCATTTGAACAGTGTTGGTAGCAAGCTTTACTACCATTCAAATCCATTCAAATGCATAGAGGGTCCATTGATTCACCACTTAGAAGTATCCAAACAGGGTTTTGTATTAGCTGTACTACCATTTGGAAAGATCCAAACAAGGTTTTGTATTAGCTGACCTACCATTCAAAACCATTTGGGGGAATCAATACTGTACACAGTTATTTCACCACAAAAGCGAATGGTTTCAAATGGTGGATCAACTTGTATGAAAAAGGTACCAGAAGTAGGAGGGTTAAAACCCTCCTATGATTGCAAGGGTCAAAAATCAATCAAAATGTTGATATACTTGCCAAGATACATGTATATCTAGTGCACTTTTATAAAAAAAAAGTCGAACACTGTCAAACCTTACGTGTAGTAAGTACATGTACATGTACATTTACAGGTTAACATTTACAGGTCAACCATTTTTTACTACTAAAAGCATTGTCTGGTGTTGTTCAGGGTGGTCAAAACGACAGTAAAAACTAGTCAAAAATGCCCCTGTGCGCACATTTGGGTCAATAGTCAAAACAGGCAGTTGACTGATTTTGACCTCTATAGCTACTTGCCACTGAAGTTCAATGGAGGGTTAAGGAGAAAAAAAAAGCCTAACAAAGATTTAGACTGTTTACGGTATATTCATTCCAATTTGGAAAAGCGTGACCAGCTGGTGATCCATTTCAGATTTGAGTTTGTATGACAGATGGAATAATATTCAAAAGGTTTGGTATCATTACCATCTTAAGACCAAGTAAACTTGAAGATAATCATTTTCTTAGATTCTTCTGAGGTAATTTCTAATGGCTTGTACATGTATTCCACCTTTAAAGCCCAGATACACTTGAGGTATGTTCAGTCAATGGCTAAGGGCTTTAGCGAATTGGAATGATCTTCTAGTGTCTTGTCCTCAGAATTTTTGGGGTCTGAAACTGTGGTGCCTGTTTCCTTATGCAAGACCATTTACCCGACATATTATTACTTCTTGCCACACAGGAATAAATCTGGACTTATGAGGGCAGAGATTGTAGTGTTTGATTTAGCTCGTTGCACTACATATTTGGCAGCATGTACCTACTCGCCATGGGGCAAAGATGGTTCTAAGAAAAATTTAATTGGTCCAGTGATCAGGGCTAACAATGTTCACACATACATGTACATGTACATGTACGTCAAGTGCCTTGTTTGGTACATGTAGACCCATACCTGTACCAAAAGTAAACATTTTTATTGAATCAAACAGGTGTAGACCAATCTGTGAATGTTTCCAATCATACATTCAGCACTTTCTGAGAAATTTGGAAATAATACTTATGCGTAAATACATTTTCCCCTTGAGATGCCCGAGTATTGTGAAAATAAATACAACCACAAAAGTTTTTTTCATATTTAAAAACATTTCGTTTTCAAAAGTACATGTGTATGCACACAAGTAAAATTTGTATCACAGATGTTTATTTTTTACAAATGTACTGCATTCCTGATTAATGAGTTACAGCATCAGACCACCTGTGACTTTATCCACAGTGGTTTATTGTTAATATATTGCTTTGTTAGAAACCACAACTTGGGTCTTGCTGTGAACAGGGGAAACCAGCTCTGCACTTTCATCAAAAACAAAATAATAAATCAAAAAATGTACACATTATCATAAAGGTCTATGTATCACCTTTTTATGAAGATTTTTTAAAGCTATTTTTCCCAGCGATTTCCACAAATTGTTGCTCTTTTTTTTTCAATACATCACGTAATGTTTATTTACGAACGTATTATGTAGACATATATGTACATGTACGTGTACTGTAAGTGGTGGATATATGTACACATCATGTACATTGTCCATGTATTTAATTTGCGTGTACTTGTGGGTACCACCTGCTGCTCAAAACAGTTTCCAAAAGTGATCACATTTTGTAATTTGATTGTGTACAACAAAACACCTGTTTCGCATTTTTGGAAAAGAAAAGTCTTGACGTACTCGTACATGTAGTTGACCCGAGTGTCAGCCATCGTCAGTGTTTGGTGTCAGCTGTTTCATCACCCATACATATTTTGAAAATGACTAAGTCGTTTAGTGTGCTTGTCATACAGTGATTTACACAGACTTGATACATGTACATGTCTATGTCTGTGATCATGTAATGGTTTTACATCTTATCCTACCTGTAGAAGACTAGAGCACTAATTTTCAAATAGAAAAATGTTATCTCGAAACCCCTAGAGGTATTCTGGCTAGGAACCTTCCTGAATCCTCCAAAATCCATCATCAGTGCACTTTTCCAAAAGTGCACTTTTGGAAACATGCCCTTATCTTTAAAATGCACCATGCATTTTCATTGATCTTTCATATTCAGTACTTATGGCCTGTACTTCTTGGCAGGTACATGTACATGTAGTAATTTTGTCCCATTTGAAGAGGTGAAAGTACAGTTTCCAACAGTGCTGAATGTTTCCCAAAAAGTGCCCCTTGGAGGATTTTGCAGGATTTGGGGTGGTTAGGGTTAATGTTAAAAGTAATGTAGGGTGCAATAGTGAAAATAAATTATTGAATAAATTCTAAATTATTGGA
Organism: Zoroaster sp. YZ-2022; assembly: GCA_029582265.1. Lineage (NCBI taxonomy): Eukaryota > Metazoa > Echinodermata > Asteroidea > Forcipulatida > Zoroasteridae > Zoroaster > Zoroaster sp. YZ-2022. Next base: position 5,973,476 of record CM055824.1, read on the forward strand.
GAATTATCTAAAATCTCTGTACTTTACATAAAGATTAAAATTCATCCAGAGAAACGATTCCATCAAAAGTGCTTTCCTTTCAGGATTACCAACATTACCATTAGTATAAAAGTCTTGTCTTTAATGATTTAACGTGTTGATTTGGTTTGATTCTAGTATCAAAATGATACCAGTCTGAAGCCTGTCTTACAATTTACATGTACCCAGACAAGGAAAATGCTGTTACCATAGAACAATTTCTGTAGCAAGGACGATTAACTCACTAACGGCAACTAGCATTCTTACAAATTTACAGAGTATTTAACACAGTAGCTGCGTTTGACTGATTTTCCCCCTGAAGACACTGCAAACCTTCTCGTTGTAATATTTCATAATATTGTGGAACGTTTCATCTTAACCCAATTTGTCGTCTGCTTGACGACGGTTGACAGGTTTGAGGTGTGAGTGAATGTTAGTCTCCGCTTCAAGTTACCATGATGTAGTCTTACATGTACATCAATCTCAACTAATCCCCCTCCCACTCTCTCCCACACATAATTTCATATGAAAAACCTAGAGCACCGAGGTAAAATATTATAAAAAGACCTAGAGCACCGAGGTAAAATATTTTAGTTACCATACACATTTGTACATGGACATTAAAGGGACACTATCGTCACAGTCAGAGCAGACTTTCAACAGTGCATGGAATCAGTGTCCTAGTTTAAGATGAACACAGTGACTGAAAATTACCGACTCATTTATGCAGCAGCAACGGTAATATGACCTTTTCATGTGGTGTATTATTTTCAGTCACTGAGTTAATCTAAAACTAGCACTGATTTCAAGCTCTGTTGATTGTGACGATATTGTCCCTTTAAACTTTTGAACATGATCTAAATTTGAAATGTTATTTCACAACCCTAACCACCCCAAATCATGCAAAATCCTCCAAGGGGGCACTTTTGGTGAAAAATTCAGCACTGTTGGAAACTGGTACATGTACTTTCACCTCTTCAAATGGGGCAAAATTACTACCTGGCAAGAAGTACAGGCCATTTTTTGTGCTGAATATGAAAGATCAACGAAAATGCATGGTGTATTTTGAAGATAAGGGCATTTTTCCAAAAGTGCACTGGTGGATTTTGGAAGGATCCAGGAAGGTTCCTAGCCAGAATACCTGTACACTCTACATGTACATGTACATGTACAGTATGGGGCGTTAGGGTTAATAATGAAAATATCATGGGTCCACACTTCAGTGATTCTTGGTCGCAATGCTACATGTATGTAATTAACAAAATAGGTCATGTTACATAGTATACTACGTGTTTCTGTGCAACGTTTTACTGTGCTTGACATTGTTAAATATGCAAAATTGGCATATCATGTACAATAAGTACATGTGCATGTACATGTACATGTATGTTTGTAATTTACATTTACATGTAAGTAGTATGTACATGTACATGTACATGTACATGTACAATGACAGCATTCATTATCATGTATGTACATGTACCACATACATGTAAGCCTGTGCGTTTTCGGGTATTTCGTGAACCGGATACCCGAAATTGGAAATCTTTGGGTACCTGTAAACAATTTTGTTAAAACACATATGTATACTCCTGAATGTATAAAATAACCAATATGAACACAAGATTCTCAGATTGTTTTATTATCGAGTCATAATAAATGTGGATTTATTGTAATAATTTCCCACCTCTATATTAAAAACGACTCGTAGAATCCCAAAAAAAACTGAGACTTCCACTTGTGTGGCTTAAATGCTCAGTCAAAATTTTCAAGTTGTTTACGGCTAACTGGAACCGGAAAATGGAACCGCATAATGACAGTTTCGGTTGGGTATCCAGATCAGCCTTAGTACCACATGTTTCTACAGTATGTTCAAATACATTCACATGTTCACTCGTGTTTGCACAAGTATTTCATGTTCGTACTGTGTAAATGTTCCAAAGCGTAGAGACTGCAAACTGTGCACGTTCATTGGAAGATGACAGGAGCATGGCCTTCGACTGTACTGTGAGTGGCTTGGACAGAGAAGGCACCTGCTTAATGTGGGTAGCCTCTAATGTTGGTCTAGACAAAATTATAATCATGCATGTACAGTATGTGTACATTGCACTAGTCGAATGACCTTCCGTGAAACAAAAAAAATTGCTTCCACTTGTACTTGCTAAATTTTGACATTTTACTTAAAGGGGTAGTATCGTCATGATCAACAGGATATGACATAAACAAACATGGAATCGGAGTGCTTGTTTTAGATTAACTCAGTGGCTGAAAATAATTTCCCACATGATAAGGTCATATTACATTGCTGACTGCATAAATAAGCCAGTAATTTGCAGTCACTGTGTTCATCGTAAACTAGGACACCGATTCCATGCCCTGTCTGCTCTGATCGTGACGATACTGCCCCTTTAAGTCCGTTTCAGTACAAGAAATTGATCTGGCTGCCTGAGGACAATCATAAACTGAATCTTGGGTTGCTCCCAGTCAATTTGGTTGCCCACAAAAACTAATTACTATTCAGTAGTTATTGTTTGACTTGGACAACAACAATTTATCAACATGGCTGCCTCGATTACCATGGCAGCTGCCAATATCATTAACCCTAACCACCCCAAATCCATCAAAATCCTCCAAGGGGCACTTTTTTGTAAAAATTCAGCACTGTTGGAAACTGCACTTTCACCTCATCAAATGGGACAAACTTACTACCTGGAAAGAAGAACAGGCCATAAGTGCTGAATATGAAAGATCAACGAAAATGCATGGTGCATTTTGAAGATAAGGGCATGTTTCCAAAAGTCCACTGATGGATTTTGGAGGATTCAGGAAGGTTCCTAGCCAGAATACCTAGGGGGTTAAGGGTTAATTGTTATACCAGACTGTGAGTCAAATGATGAATACATACATGTAAAAGGTATTTTAAAAATGAACAAATACAGTGCAAATTCTCTTTGAAATCATGAGGATTGTTTTATTCCTTTCCCCTCCCCCACCCAGGTCTTTGAAAACAGCGCCGGCAACGAAATGATGGATAAATTTGGTGATGTTTTACAATTTGCCAACCACGTTGCCAGACTGTTTGTAACTGAAGTGCGACGTAGAGCATCCGATCAATCTACAGGTATGTGTCACTCATTCAAAATGTACAATAACTGATCTTTAAATTCATTCACGCTTCTATAGAACAGGCCTGTGATTTTTCAGATTTTTTCCTGATTTCAGGATTTTTTTTACAAATCTCCCTTTGCCTCAAAATTTTCTTGAAAGAAGAGAAGTCGCCTGTATTGTGTCCAAACCTCTAGTTTCTTGTTTGTGTGGATGTGGAGAGTCTGTAAATCCTCCAAAATTAAACATCCATGAGGTTCAGGGGGCTTTGTCCTCCAGACCAAAGGGAGACCCAGGCCTGCTACCCACAGGAGGTTCAGGGGGCTTTGTCCTCTAGACCAAAGGGAGACCCAGGCCTGCTACCCACAGGAGGTTCAGGGGGTTTGTCCTCTAGACCAAAGGGAAACCCAGGCCCGCTACCCACAGGAGGTTCAGAGGGCTGTGTCCTCTAGACCAAAGGGAGACCCAGGCCTGCTACCCACAGGAGGTTCAGGGGGCTTTGTCCTCTAGACCAAAGGGAGACCCAGGCCTGCTACCCACAGGAGGTTCAGGGGGTTTGTCCTCTAGACCAAAGGGAGACCCAGGCCTGCTACCCACAGGAGGTTCAGGGGGCTTTGTCCTCTAGACCAAAGGGAGACCCAGGCCTGCTACCCACAGGAGGTTCAGGGGGTTTGTCCTCTAGACCAAAGGGAAACCCAGGCCCGCTACCCACAGGAGGTTCAGAGGGCTGTGTCCTCTAGACCAAAGGGAGACCCAGGCCTGCTACCCACAGGAGGTTCAGGGGGCTTTGTCCTCTAGACCAAAGGGAGACCCAGGCCTGCTACCCACAGGAGGTTCAGGGGGTTTGTCCTCTAGACCAAAGGGAGACCCAGGCCTGCTTCCCATTTTTCAGGATTTTTTACTTTTGCCAAATCACACCCCTGTTTTTCCTTTTCTTGTTAAGAGCATACACACTAATAGACTGGTGCCTATGGTGGTTTTCTGTTGTTGGTCAGGGAACCAGACATTTCTGGATGTAACAGGATGAGGGTGTTGTCACTATGAAAATCTCGCTCGGTTAAAATTTCAATAAACACGGTTAAATTATGGGTACCCTTCATTTTAACCTTAATTTAACCGTGTTAGTATACGGTTAAATCGCCTTTAAAAAATTCCTTTGTATTGTCTCGGTTAAAATGTGGTTAAAACTCGGTACCTGTTCTGAGATCTACTGAGGGCTTGCTCATTAACTCTGTGGTGAGTTAATCCATTGTTGACAGAGATAATCCCCTTACAAAAGGCTCTGCTTGGCCGAGATTTAACAGTCAATGTTTGTTCAACCATACGCGAAAGAGTATCGTCCACGTTGTGCCCGACCGTACGTACGTGCAGCCCACGGTCCATACGAACTTCGGCTGAATTTCGAAATTGGGGTAGGCGGGCGAGCGCCAGTCAGGATGTGCCTAACGTTAGTGTTACGTTATTTGCCGGCGGCCGGCCATTTTTAGTGCCAAAAAAGAAAGAAAAAAGTCCGTCCCCCGGTTAGGATTGACGTCATGTAGTCAGTCAGCACGGACAACTTTGTCTCTGATCTGAGACTATTTTGTGTGTATGTGTGTGTGTGTGTGTGTGTGTGTGTGTGTGTAATAAACTCTTTCACGGTATGTGCGCCATGTTTTTGTCGGGGCAAAATTGTTTATTTCGAACCTTCGTTGCCGTCTGCGACCCAGCGCTCGAACTTCACGCACGGTCGGTCTGTCGAGTATGTGTGAAGTTAATTCGAGCGCTGGGTCGCACGCAGACGGCAACGAGTGTTCGAAATAAACAAATTTGCACCGTCGAACATTGTCATGCCCTCAAAACACTTTTTTGATTCACGAGTTTCAATTATTACTCAATTTCGCTGGCCAAAACCGCGATTCACAGTAGATACTATCTGAAGATCAGGATCGGCTTGGGGGTTTTAAATTTTTGGCTACTTAGCTTACCGCGGGAAAAACGCGGTTTGCAGTTTTACTGTGAATTTTTTTTAAACAAAGAAAAATAATTACATACTGCTAGATCATTGTCTTTGAAAAACATGGTACATGTATGTGGTTTCAATTCCAATGCATTTCAATCTTAAAATGACAGTCAAGGGAAAAAAAAAATCCCGACCGACCGGCCTTATGAAATACTTTTACATAGAATTAGGCCTGCAGAGTAAACCACTACCGGTATATAGTCTTCGGACTCTGCACTCTTTCCCGGTACATTTTCCCCAGGCACCTGACTAATGTCAGTACATGTACAGAGTACACTGGCTGGGTGGATGCCGGGTGTTGATCAATATGCTTATTAACTTCATCCTTCATTCCGTCTATCTCTTTCAATACTCTCATAGCCTTGGTTTAACGCTTGTTTTCAACTTAAAAAACAAAAAGTCATGATATCGTGACAGGAGTTCACATCATGTCTGAAAATTTCAACATGGTACATGCACAAAATAAATTGTTATGGAGAAAATTGAAAACATTTTAGGAATTATACTCTTTGGAGTAGTTCCAATCCTATTTTCAGTATTTTTGCCCCAAAAAATGTTTTCACATGTTTTCAGCTTAAAAAATAAAAAGTCATTATATCAGGACAGAAGTTCACATCATGTCTGAAAATTTCACGGTGCTACATGCACAAAAGAAATTGTTATGGAGAAAAAAGGTACGAAGACTTGCACATCTACGAGTTCGAGTGAATCACGCGCATCACCAGTGTGCCGACAAGGCAAGCTTTTTAACCGGGCCCAACTCGGGCTGCAGTCAACTCGTTCGTCACACTGGCACCCGACTATTGTCAGTACATGTACAATTATTCATAGTACACATTGCACATTGTACATTGCAACCGTTACTGGCTGGGTGGATGCCGGGTGTTGATCAATCTGCGTAACTTCATCCTTCATTCCGTCTATCTCTTGCAATACTCTCATAGCCTTGGTTTACGCTTGTTTTCAACTTAAAAAACAAAGTCATGATATCGAGGCCTTTGTTCGCCTCATGTCTGAAAATTTCATCGTGGTACATGCACAAAATAAATTGTTATGGAGAAAATTGAAAAAAATTAAGAATTATATTCTTTGGAGTACATGTACATGTATTAGGTCGCAATCCTATTTTCAGTATTTTTGCCCCAAAAATGATTACGCTTGTTTTCAACTTAAAAACCAAAAAGTCATGATATCGCGACAGGAGTTCACATCATGTCTGAAAATTTCAACGTGGTACATGCACAAAATAAATTGTTATGGAGAAAAAAAGGTACAAAGCCTTGCACATCTAGTTCGAGTGAATCACGCGCATCGCCAGTGAAGCTGTCGTAGGAGAGGGGACACATGGTCATACTTTTTAGCCTTGAAAATTAATTTTGCAGCACGATTTTGAAGCCGTTGAAGACGTTTGATCTCTTTGCTAGAGGATCCTTGGAGAAGTGAATTTGCATAGTCCAAACGTGCTGTGACCAGAGCACGGACTGCATGATGACAAGTGATTTCATCAATAAAGATACGAACTTGCGACAGATTTCTTAAATGAAAGTTAATGGTTTTGCATATTGAAGATACATGGTTAGACATACGTGTACTCATACTAGTACTGTCAAAAATAACACCAAGGTTTTTTACACATGAGGAGGGTTTGATAACTGTATTACCAATTGTAATGGTGACGTCAGATAATGTTTTCAAAAGTCTATGGTTGGCAGCAACAAAAAATTCAGTCTTTTCATCATTGAGGAGGAGCATATTTTTTGACATCCATGCCTTGATGCTAGAAACACAAGCAGATAAAGTTGAAAGTGCACGATCTGTTTCACCAGGTTTCCTGGGATCAACACATAATTGGGTGTCATCAGCATAAAAATGGAATTTGACACCAGAATGATGCTTAATAATATCTGAGAGTGGGTGTGTGTAGTAAGAAAACATCTGAGGTCCAACACAGGAACCTTGTGGTAAACCATAATCAAGAGTTTGCTCCTACCAGTAAGATAAGACTGAAACCAGTTGGAAACATTATTATGAAAACCAAAAACACTAGACAATCTAGTCAACAATATACAATGGTCAATGGTGTCAAAAGCAGCAGACAAATCTAGCAACACCACAAAAACGGCTTGTCGATTGTCAATTGCACGTATTATATCACTTTTGACTCTCAACAACGCCGTCTCCGTGCTGTGACCAGACTTGTAAGCTGATTGAAATTTACAGTGTAAGTTATTATTATCAATATGATCAGAAACACGTGTCAAAGCAGTCTTCTCAATAACTTTGGATAGAAAAGCAGTGTTTGATACTGGTCTGTAGTTTTTCAAAGTGTCCTTATCCAAGGAAGGCTTTTTCAATAAGGGAGTAACAACTGCATGTTTCATAACAGTGGGAAAAATTCCAGTACTCAGTGAAGTGTTCACGATAGATGTAATGGCCGGGACCATGATGTCCATGTTCTGTTTAAGGAGCCATGTAGGTAGGGGATCCAACGAGCATGATTTATTGGGTGATTTTGAAATTAATTTGCGCACTTCCTCCTGATCAGCAGGCTTAAATTCAGAAAACATAGGAACAGAGTGATTAAGCACTGGTATAGACAATGGCACATCATCAAACTTAGTAGAATCAATTCTGTTTCTAATATTAACAATTTTGTCAGCAAAGTATTTGCAAAACCGATCACTCAGATCTTTAGATGAGTCCATCCATGTAAGGAAGAGCTGGAACATTTCTATTAAGTAAAGTATTGACAGTTTTAAAAACTGTTTTAGTGTCTGCAGTGGATAGTTGTTTTGTGTAATATCTTGATTTTTCTTTCTGAACAAGATGAGAAAAATCATGAATACTGTCAAGATAAAGCTGATGGTCATTAGGATCGCCAGACTTCTTCCATTTGCGTTCAAGCATCCGGACGCTTATGCCTCGCAAGATGAATTTCATTGGAGTACCAGGCCGATTGTGATTTGAATTTGTGTGTACGAGTAGTAACAGGGCAGTGATTATCAAGAACAGAAATAATGGTCATATTATAAAATGACACCTGAAGATCAAGGCTGCTTTCATAAGGAAAAACCTGAAATGCAATTTCAAGATCTTTAGCAAAGGTTTCAGTGATGCTGCGATAGTTCCTCAGACATGTACATGTGTACTGAGGTATAAGTATTCTCAAAAACATAAATGATCATAAATTTAAAATAAACTTATTTGATGTCATGTTGATGATGTACCAAACATCTGTTCAACCTGTCTTGAGGTGCTATTATTTTAGTACTATTAATTAATCACAGTATTTTGCAATGATTTTTTCCCTCCGGAGACCTGTAAATTGCACATTGGAAATGAATACAAACATTTGGAATGAAATACATGTACATGTATAACCGCTTTCACTGGTCGGTATTTTATAGGGCTGTGCCGGGTATCTGGATACCCGACCGAAACGGTCATTACCCAGTTCCATTTTTGGGTTCCAGTTACCCGTAAACGACTTTTTAAAATTCGGACTTAACATTTGAGCGGTGCGAACAGAAATCTGTGACTCTTGAACAATGTAATGTTTATACTTTTACAGACAATTATCTTTAAATTCAAGAGATTGCACTCCAATAAAGAAAAGATCGATTTAAGTATGGTATCCTCTGTATTATAAAAGTCAATTTGTTACCATTTACAGTACATGTATTTGTACACCACCGGAGGCATGTTTTCAACAAAAATTAAAACGGGTCTCCGAAAATGCACAGCCCTAGTATTTTATATTCTTAGTAAGTATGGATGCATTAAAAGACATTATCAATATGTTGCCCTTAACCCTAACTCCGTAGGCCCACTTGCTTGTAAACACATAACCTGAATCCTTCCTAACTCCCTAGCCCCACTTGCTTACACATAACCTGAATCCTCCAAAATCCTTCAGTTAGTAAAGTAATAGCACATGACATGTATGCACACATGTGTTTCTAATCTGTTTCTAATCTGGGCTTAAAGAAGCCAGCTACAATTTACAATCAGCGACACTGTATACATAGTCATCATGTACAGTTAATGGTTTACTTTAGAGTCATAAGCCCTTTTCACACGAGGGAAATAAGCAGGGGGTCCATGGTCCTAAGAACACAACGTTGTCAAATACACTTCGTGTGAAATGTACCTCTGCTCTGCACAAACACAGGTCCGTAGTCTTTTCCTGACCACGGTCGAGACCAGCAACAAAAAAACACACCGTTGTGAAAGTTCACCACGATAGGCCGTGTGAATGAACAAACCGCACAGAGACCAAGGACCATTGTTTCGCGAGAGCTACCACGCATGCGCGCAAGAAGAAAATTTCCCGTCGTGGCACTTTTCAGCCGAGTGTGTCATTCCCATTTCCCCCGCCACGTCTTTCCACACTTTGTGGTTGTGGACGAGACCATCCAGCTTTTTTTGGACTTCAGTGGAGCCTACCACCGTAATCAGCTGGATGGTCTCGTCGTACGTCCATGTGCTCCGCTTTTTTTTTTTTTTCTTCGATGAAGTTTTGGACATTTGCTCAAAAATTACCGATTCTATATCGTTTTTCGCCATGTTTTGCACTGAGCTGTGAGAGTGGTAGAGAGAGAGAGGACGGACGCTAACAATAAACATACAATACAATAGCGCGGGAAAATGAATGGTAATCAATACATGCAATAGCGATTCCACGCTACATGTAGCTGTGCGGATACCAGTTAACTGTACTATAAACAATGTTGACCTTTGACACCCCAAAAGACGAAGGCTATGTGACACGGGACGTTGGTTTCTTCGCCGTGTGAAAGGTCGTATCCGAGTTTGACCAACGTCCGTGGTCAATACAACTCGCGCCCGAGACCAAGGACCCTACATGTAGTTTGCGTTTGTCGTGTGAAAAGGGCTATAGATACTTCCTCAACAAAATCTGTCAGAATTACTGAAACTTTGATCTGTTCGTGTACTGCCACACACAGCTCAGCTAAACACTTCTCAGATGCTTGAAATGTAAAAGAACACTTAAGACAGATGACAGCATTCATCACCAACACTAATTCTTCATTGATTTCACAGTGCTAGAAAATTACACACTGTCACATGTGAGGATGCCATAGATGCCAAGTATCAGCTGTTCCTCAGTAATTAATCTTAACGGGAGCATGCATAACATAAGTTGTAAATTTCGTTTATACGCTACAATGTATATGATCATGCGCATTTAAAAAAAAGACATAATAATGTAAAAAGAACTAAATTGTGAAAGTTTCAGTACTTTTTGTTACAGATTGATCGTTTTTTTTTTTTACAAATTATAATTTTTTTTCCCCTTACATTAACATAGGAAGCTTACTGGAAGCATTACAAATGTTCATTATTATTACTGAGTCTCTGTGGAAAAAAAAAATCCATGTGTGACTTGGGTGAGATTTGAACCCACAGCCTCATGCTTAATCATCCAGATGTCTTAACCCAGGGGTGGGCAACCTACGGCCCGCCAGTGATTTTTTTGCGGCCCGCGAGATGTCTCAAGAAAAAGAAAAAAAATCAATCTATTTTACATCATCACAAAAAACGAGCTACATGTAGCTGCTTAGCATTTATCGGCACTAATGATGTTCCTCAACGTGCGTATCATCACCATTCACTTGTGATCAGCTATTCACAAACGTTTTGCAAATTGGTGTGACCTTTGGTGACGTAAAACCCTTTTATTTACTTTGATTTTGGTTTGACCTTAACCTGCCTTATAAGGATCGATCATTCAACGCTGTTACTACGTTAGTAGAGTAACCCTTCAGCTTTACGTCTGTCAGTGTTAGCATGGAACGAGCGGTGGAATTCCCCTTATTGTGCAATCCGCATAGTGGAGCGGTGGAATTCACCTTATTTTGCAATACGCATAGACTTAACCTATCGGCCATGGAGCTTGCTGGATAACGAAAGGCCATCACATTTTGTTATGTTATTAGTGACAAGCTCAAACTTCAGTGACAAACTCGAGTCTTTTTAACCCTCCTAGTTTAGCTGCACTTTAGTGGCAAGTAGCTATAGTGGTCAAAACCAATCAACTGCCTGTTTTGACTGTTGACCCAAATGTGCACACAGGGGCATTTTTGACTGGTTTTGACTTTGGTTTTGACTTTGGTTTTGACCAGACAATGCTTTTACCAGTCAAAAACAGACTTATTTTGACCTGTAAATGTACAAGACTACAGGTTTGACAGTGTTTGACTTTTAAATGCACTAGATATGCCTTGGCAAGTATATCAACATTTTGACTGATTTTGACCCTTGTAGTAGTAGGAGGGTTAAGTGCACTAGATATACCTTGGCAAGTATATCAACATTTTGACTGATTTTGACCCTTGCAGTCATAGAGGGGTTAATGTGTAGTCAGATTTTATTTGTAGGGCAAAATTAAATCATTTGTTTATCACCCGACGCAAGAATTTCATCAAACTATAAATGTTGTGGCACCCACTGCTATAAAGGATTCTCGCCAGCCAATCGTCATCAGGCAAACTCGGTGGTCGAGAGGTTAAGACATCTGCACTAGTAAGCAGGAGGTCGTGGGTTCGAATCCCGCCCGAGTCGCCTGTGAAGTTTTTTCCACAGACACTCGGAAAGCACTGAGTATACAGTGCTATACACACGTCAGTGTAGGGCAAAATTAAATCAACAGATTTTATTTTTCAGTTGAATGATAATAATTGCTTTGACTAGTTATACTAATACATGTATGTTAACACCTCAGACAGAAAGATTTCAAGGTACGGTATGTTCCATACCATCATCAACTTCACTTTAACCCTAAGAAAATTCTCCCAGAAGGAATTTAATGACTTGGTGTCCATCAACTGAATGGAATAGGTAAGGCTGGATCCTCTAGAGGATCTGTTACTATGACAAATGAATTAGTTTAAGGGAGGAGAATCAGGGTGAAAATTAAAAATAGCAAAAATAACAAATTTATATTATTATTAACACTCCTATGGTTTGACCTTTCAAAACCTTTCAAAATCTGCTTACGGGCCAAAATGGCTATCAATAATTATGAACCCTTTAAAACCCTCCAGAATTTGTTGCTACTGAACAACCACACCTTTCAATACCCTTTGAAAGGTATTGAAACATTTCAACACCAGTTTGTTCAGAGAGTTGTTACACCTTTCGAAACCTTTCATATGTCCCTTTTGTCAGACAGTTTTCTCACCTTTCAAAACCCTTCAGTACAGCAAACTTGAAAGGTTTTGAAAGGTCTGACAATTCTATGGCAACTGCACTGTACATAGGAGGGTTAACCCCAACTCCCTAGGCCCATTTTCTTACACATAACCTGAATCCTTCCTAACTCCCTAGGCCCATTTGCTTACACATAACCTGAATCCTTCCTAACTCCCTAGGCCCATTTGCTTACACATAACCTGAATCCTTCCTAACTCCCTAGGCCCATTTGCTTACACATAACCTGAATCCTCTCTAACTCCCTAGGCCCATTTGCTTACACATAACCTGAATCCTCCAAAATCCTTCAGTAGTAAAGCAAGCACACGACATGTACATGTATGCACACATGTGTTTCTAATCTGTGATACATGTACATGGCCAGGGACCCTCCCTGCATGCATGGAGCAATAAACGGTGTCCACTGACCCAAGCACTGACCTTGCAATCACTACAACAAACATGGATGCACATGTACCATGGAAAGGCAAGTATGCCTAATAACCTCAATCTTCCAAAATCCTTCACTTTAGCAAAGAGCATGTAGCATGTAACCTCAATCCTCCAAAATCCTTCACTTTAGCAAAGAGCATGTACATGTACATGTAGCATGTAACCTCAATCCTTCAAAATCCTTCACTTTAGCAAAGAGCATGTAGCATGTAACCTCAATCCTCCAAAATCCTTCACTTTAGCAAAGAGCATGTACATACATGTACATGTAGCATGTAACCTCAATCCTTCAATATCCTTCACTTTAGCAAAGAGCATGTAGCATGTAACCTCAATCCTCCAAAATCCTTCACTTTAGCAAAGAGCATGTACATACATGTACATGTAGCATGTAACCTCAATCCTTCAATATCCTTCACTTTAGCAAAGAGCATGTAGCATGTAACCTCAATCCTGCAAAATCCTTCACTTTAGCAAAGAGCATGTAGCATGTAACCTCAATCCTCCAAAATCCTTCACTTTAGCAAAGAGCATGTAGCATGTAACCTCAATCCTTCAAAATCCTTCACTTTAGCAAAGAGCATGTACATGTAGCATGTAACCTCAATCCTCCAAAATCCTTCACTTTAGCAAAGAGCATGTAGCATGTAACCTCAATCCTCCAAAATCCTTCACTTTAGCAAAGAGCATGTAGCATGTAATCTCAATCCTTCAATATCCTTCACTTTAGCAAAGAGGATTTTGGAGGATTTGGGAAGGTTAGGGTTAAGTACAAAATGTACATGTATGTAGATTTGATGTTGACTTGATTATTTCTTGTTTTTGAGATGCCCAATATTTACTAGCAATATCCAGAAAAGTTTTCATCTAAACATTGAAAATGTCCTTCAAGAAACAGAAACAGATACTTTGATGAGAAATATCTCACAAAGTATTTGTCATAATCTTGGTTTAACAGTAAATACATCCCTAAATGAATTTGTGATAGGACCCACCACTTCAAAAAATGTAAAAACCATGCTCCTCAGAAAAAACTTTAAAGCATTTCTAGCGGGAAAAAATGCAGTTGATGCGTCTTGAGCTTGTCTCGATCTCATCACGGCAGTCTCATCACATGCATTGCCCATCATCAACTGGTATTATTCATGGAGATTCGTCACTCACTTTCTGGTAGATTCACCCTAGGGGGTGAACCTGCTCCCCTCTGACACCACAGCTATGACAGACATATGACTAGCTGGGGTATTTTTAAATTAATTAAAGACAAAAATTGCGCCCACTGTGTCAGTTCATTGAATAGCCTGCTCTCAGTGTCTTGAATTCATTCATTGATGTTTTCATGTTAGACCTTGGGTTACCATCAGATTATGGATTAACCCTGCAAGTATACAGGAATAATATGGTCATAAGTGGAAAACATTCTTACATGTACAGTGTATGTAGGTTTGATTACCATGGCTCTTTGAGTGGTTTAGAAATGCAGTTTTCTAAATTTCTTTTGTAACAATAGTCTCAGATGACCCTCAGTACGTGTACAGTGTAATGCCAATTCTAAGTACAAAAATGCACATGCACATATCTTTTACAATATTTACATGTAATAATCCAAAATAGAAAACTTCAAATAATAAAAATATATTTTTTGGAGTGAACCAAATTTTTACTGAAGTTTACTTCCAACCAGCTCTTAAAATATAATTTTGAAATTACTATCAGGCCTGTGATTTCTCAGGATTTTTTATTTTTTTATTTTAATTTTTTTACAAATCTCCCTTTGCCTCAAAAATTTCTTGAAAGTAGAGAAGTAGCCTGTATTTTATCCAAACCTCTAGTTTGTGGGGATGTGGAGAGTCTGTAAATACTGCAAAATTAAACATCCAGGAGATTAAGGGAGGCTTTGTCCTCTAGACCAAAGGGAGACCCAGGCCCGCTACCCATTTTTCAGGATATTTTACAAATTGTCAAACCACACCACAGTATTATGAAAAAATAAATGTTTACATACATACGCAGAGATGCCAACATTTACGATTTGGGCATTATTTCTACGATTTATTGAGTCCAATTACGATTGTATGATCCTTTTTTACGATTTATAAAAATGTAAAGCCTCGAGTGTGAGGTTTGAAAAGGGGGTAATTTGGGTATTTTCGTGTCGGAGGCGGATGCACCGTGGCGAATTACTCTTTTTCAATTTGGAATGTTGGCATCTCTGCATGTACATGTACATGTACATGCACTTCATCCTTCAAAATTCGCTGTGGTGTCAGAGGCAGTTTGCTTCATTGTTGTCATGGTTTTGAAATTAATTAATTATAAACAAAAATGTCTTCCAAATTCATTGTGTATTAAATAGCTGTTTTCTGTATCCATAGAGAACTGAAGTGGGACATGTACACGTATTCCCATGGCAATATGGCCGCTTGTTTTTTTCTATGATGCAACCTTTACAAAACATTTTCAGCAAAAGGGAAATATTGGAAAACAAATTACTTTTAATAGTTATTTCCTGCTCATGATCAAGTGACATTATCTTTGTCCCATGCAAAAACTTTGGGGAATTATCGATTTTGTTTCCTCTTTTCGTAATATGTTTTGACATTACAAGTCTCCTGACGAGTAGAGCAGACTAGTTGAAACATTGAGAACAAACCAACCGGCTCTTCTCAGAGCCATCACTTCTTCCAAGAAGAGATTATTACACGGTGTACCCGAAAGATCTCAATAACATCTACAGTACATGATGTATCTCTACCATGCCTCAAATCCTACAAAAAAACAAACAAATTATACAAAACATATGTACGTGTACGTGTATTGTACACATGTACACACCCACACTGTACTGGTATGTACACACACGAAGCTGTTCATTATGTGAAATGTTTGGACACTGACAATGTGAAATGTCAGTACATTATGCACATGTATTCACGTGTTTCACCCACGTTGTCATCCCAACCCCCCAATTCTCAAAACCCGTCGTCTGTCATCTAAAAGGTTTTGAGGGATCAAATTATACAAGGATTTTTAAACAACCCTTTGCATTCAATGATTCCAGTTAACACAGTTTGGTAAATGTATGTATGTGAATGAGCCTAAAATATCCTTATCAGAATACTTAATTTTAATAACGTATTTACATTTTCAAAGTTTGTTTTCTAAATCCATATGGACAAACATGCAAACGATCACAACCAAATTTTTCATTTCAATCAAAATCATAAATTCCCTTATGTTATAAAGGTATTTTCTAGGTCTGTAAAATCAAAATAAGGAAACAAACCAGGGGAAATATTATCAATTCAAGAAAACATTTTGTAATCTTGTGACAGTGCTTTGGAGTTCATGTAGATTGTCCACCGAAACAGTCAACATTATGCACTCGCCAGGATTCAACCCTTGTCCAAACACGACCTCCATGTTCATTAAGTCATGATCTGTGGTGAAAAAAATCCTGGATTTTTGTTCCCATAAAAGGTGCAGAAATCCTGTCAAATTAAGCCATCAGCCTCAAGATATTGATCGCGATACAGTCCACTGTATTAGCGATGCAATGTCCTCCTCCTAATTGCACTAGTCCTTGCATCTCCAATGTTGAATGTATTTTACCGTCTGAAATCTCATGATCCCAGCCATGAGTGGCAATCTGGGGTTATTTTACAAAGAGGAGATGTCTGTCCCAGTGGATGGTTTAGTTCTATTAACCCCGAGCCCTCGTTTAATAAAATATGCTCATTGTGTCGTCATGTCTGGCGTTTGGAATTGCGTCTGGGAGATACAGTATTAAAGTCTCGGTTACGTGTTCACCTTTGGGAAAAGGAGAATATCCAAAATCGGCATGAAAATTCCATAATTATTCCTGGATTGAAAATCCTTCGTGACGTTGTGAGCATTTTGTGATGTGCACATGTTGGACAAACAGAACACCAGAAAAATGCCTCGTGGACCTTTGAGAAATCAATCATGTGTCATCCAATTCTTGGGTTGGTGAAACATTTGACGAAGTACAATGTAGAACAATTTGAATGCTCGATCAGATCAAAGCCAAATTACCCATAAAGATGGTATAAAATAATAATAATAATAATGTGGACTTATATACATGTAGCGCAGGTATCCACCAAACTGGTGCTCAAGGCGCATTATATTATTACCCCTGGTCATCAGGCTCATAAATCATTCCTGAAACCATCTCAACTCCCTGGGGAGTTTACAGCTCAATTGCTGCCATTACAGTGCATATACATGTAGGGCTAATCAAACACAATAACCAACTCTGCCCTCACAGGTACCCATTTACATGTACCCCTGGGTGGAGAGAAGCAATTATGGTAAAGTGTCATGGTCAAGGACACAAGCACCCTGGTCGTGGCTGGGATTCGAACCCACATTCTGACGACTCAGCCATCAGAACACAAATCCGATTCACCAAACCGCTCGACCATGGCACTCCATGTGTGTAATAAAAGCTATCTACAATGATGCATGCTATACTCTGCAATAATAAGTCAGTTCTCTGGAATAGACATTGAAAAGACAAAATTACTTATTTTGACAAAACTGTCGCCATGGATACGGTATGTTTACTCCCTTTGAATCAAGATTTACATGTACATGTATGTTAAACAACGTGAATCTTTTAGCTCTTTGCTGCATCTAAATCATGAAAAAAGTGTGAAAAACCATTCAGAATTTTTACAGAAAACACAAAATATTGTCATCAGCAGTCTTTTCTAAATGTGCATATTTTGATAATGTTTTCTCTGAAATTACATGTTTTTTTTCTTCCAGATATAATAGTTTTTCAAGATGATTGGTAGTTTTGGTACCTTCCCAACTTGACATCAAGTTGCCTTTCGGACAATAATTCCATAATTTTGTTATCGGGTAATTTTCCAATGTTGTTCCTTCCCTCTGAACAAGAAAGGAAGCTCACATCAACCCTGTACACGGTAATCTGGCTCATACTGTTTTCAAAATATCTGGGAAACTTTTTCGTAACGATAGTGTTTTTTAGTACAGACATGTGAAATTTCCGCGTTTACGTGGAAATCCGCCTTTTTTATTTCCCCGTTCCACGTTTTTCTCGGGGCTCCGCTTTTATCCTGGCGCCGCGCCGTGATTGTAAACTCCGCTTGTATACCATCCAAACACTACACACTTCTTACACACAGAGAAAATGGAACCGGGCATCGGGCTGCACATCGTTAAGATCGCGCTGTGATTTTGACACGTGAGTCGGGGACTAGACCCGGTAAACGGTTTGGCCGGGCCGTGTGAACATGTGAACTAGTCTGAAAAAGCGGCTAGGGCAGCGTATGCTTCAACGCACGATGACGTGCCGATCGAGCCGTAGCCGTTGTCATATAGCGCCGTAGCTGTTGTAATAGCCGCTAATTCGGATCGCAATCGGGCCGCACGTCTGAAAATTTCACGTTTGCACACGCACGCCGCTGGACGACTTGTCTTTTCTCAGCCACACTAAAACATAAAGAAAAGTTGCGACGACGAAAGAGAAAATCTTCAATTGCCAATTGTAATCATCTATAGATATCAGACAAAGACAAGTACAGATGATAAATATGGCGACCAGGGATCGTAATTTTGTCGAACGGGGCTCAACATTAGATACTGAGTCTAGTGAGGCAGATCGGAAAGATCCGCTTGTGAAAAACAGATTTGGTTTGTAATGTATACAATGTTTCTCGAAACTATTGTCTGTGTGTACTTTTACATTTTCTGGGACACTCTTCTCACTCCAAGTTTTCCAAACATTGGGATATTGCAAAGATCGTGACAAAAATAATGTGTTCCCTCTCACTTTGTATTGTTCTTAGTTCAAACACCTCACTTAGAATTTTACAAAAGAAAAAGGGGATAACACCATTAAAAAAAATAAAGAATTTTGTCTTAGAAATTGGTAATAAAAAGCTCAAAATGCACCTCTGAGCTTCTAGATGGCAAAATACTGAAGGACTGCAAGTTTCCAGGTTTCCGCACCGCGCTTGCCAGGTAACAAAAAAATTTCCTTTTTTTTTTCACTGCCCACTCACATGCCTGTTAGTAAAAGCAGGTTTTTTTAACCCCTCAGAATTATTGCTCAGAGTTGTACAGTACATGTGCATGTGTATTGCCATCTACATGTACTGTACATACTGTATACCATACTGTATACCATACTGTATACCACCCGCCCATAAGAATTGCTTACATGTACATGTACATCTTTTTGCCATTGCAACATTCGGATTCAGTTGGCCATCACATTGGTAATTTTCTTCAAGGAAAAATACACATAAGCCTGAAGTAAAATGGTATTTTTTGTCCTCTTGTAAGCCAAGCCATGCTGTGTTGAAAACATGTTTGCAATAAATCAATGATGACAAAAATCCCAGCAGGGTTTATTTTTATGTTTGTGCGAAATCTCAAATTTTCATTTTTTTTCAAAACCCAACCTGACATATTTGCGTACCATGGTTGTATTGCAAGGAGATTGTTACATTGCGTGTGCTGTGCTTTAATTAGAATTCCATGACAACATGTGACAGTTTCCAATACATGGGCTATCCTTTTCGTTTTTAATATCGCCGAGTTCATGTCGTCAAGAAATGCAGGCTAATGAGTTTTGATTTGTATGATGAACGGCAAGGAATTCCATCACTCCTGATTGCAAAGCGTAATAAAAAAGAGTCTAGGTTTGATGGTGTGTGCCCCTAAATATTGTTTTAGACTTTATGAAAATACATGTACCATGTACAGCTAACTTGTCCTGTATCTATAGATTGCAGTTGACATCATGTAATGCAAAATCGTCCTTCTTGTAGGGGTTAGGCCACTTAGAATATCAGAAAGTTAGAATATCAGAATGTCTAAGGGGTAATTTATTTAGGGGCAGAAGAGGCCATGGCCTCCGTGTCTTTGGTGAAATTCAAAGCCTGCCATCTTTACCTATTTTTGAACACACAACTGTATTACGCATACAGTACAGGCCACAAGTAATTCCAAAACCCTCCGAGTGCGTGGCGAGTACCCCCGTGTAAACTGCGTGGCGTGTACGGGGCTACTCGGTGCCCCGCGGGGATTCTGCAGGGGCACAAAGGGGCCTTTGCGTGCTGGGTACGTGCCGTGGGCAAACTTTGCGGGGGCACACGAAGCCCCGCAACAAAACCAAGCACATCTTTACGCTCGAATGAACATGAATACCTGATATGTTAACAGCATAGTGTGCCTACTTGTGCTATAACACTGTATGATCATGGTTGGCGGTGTGGTTTTTCTACCACGTTTGTTATGGTCGTCCGCCTTATTTTGCGTATGAATTTCCCTTATAAAATAATTCTAAATACATGTTGGTTCGGCCAAATTTCGATGTACCGTAATTTCCGGAATATAAGCCGCGGCTTATACGTTGATTTTGACACAGTAAAAGTTGCCTGCGGCTTATACGTGGTGCGGCTTATACGCCGAGGTATGAATCTTGAAGAACAAAACACAATGCACAACTAAGCAAAAATCGTTGGTAAACAGACAGAAACAGAAACCTAAAAACCTTTATTGTTCGTAGCAAAAATGGTCTGGTCATTGTCAGTTTTAGTGAGCGGACCTCGATACACACAGATTTATTCAAAACTTCTGAAAAAACCGTTGCAACGTTTAGCGCCAGCGACATCAGAATCCACGACGTAGATCGTAGTCTATGCCATGCGTGTACCAGAGAGCCAATGGGGAAATTCGTTATATTGTTAATCTATGGAAGGAGCCAATAGGAAAATTCGTTACGCGTGGCAGGCGATGAGTCATCGTTTCGTTGGTTGCCGTTGTAGTGATTACATGTACGTTGTGCAGAAAGCAGGCAACCAGAAGTGCAGTTGATGTTTTTTTGCCGTCGATAGGAAAATCTAGTCATGATTATCAACATCCAATTTATCTAAAACTTTTATTGTTTTTTTAAGTCCATGGTGTATTTTCATATAAGGAGTTGGAAAATTTACATAAAGGGAGTGGTAGTCATTGTCCCCGTTCCGGCAAAAAACGGCCGCGAATTGAGAAATATTGCGTGATTTTTGTGGAAACCCACATTAAAATCGCTTGCGTGCATGGTAATTAGGTCTGAAGGCAGACAGCCAGTAGGAAAATTTGTTACGCGGCATATGTACTACATTTAATTTGTTTATTGGCTGAATTCCTACATAATTCAGCCAATAGGAAAATTCGTTAGGTTGCCAAGTAGGAATTCAGCCAGTACTTTGTTTCATCAACACTAGTGGGTGCGATCGGTAACGACTACAAGAAACTTAACCCGCGCCTTTCTCCGGCTTTTGGAACTTAAATGTTTTCTCCTGCAGAAAAATACCGTAAGGTTTGTAAGGTTGGCATCTCATTACACAGAATGCGCCAACGCATGTTCGCCCCCCCTTTCAACCCCTACGACGGGTACTTTTGAAAGTGCACCACGGTAGGACGGGCAGTTTTGGAAATCCTAGATGAAACCCATGTTACTTACCCATGTAACTTATGTTTTATTTTATAATATTTTCAGACGAAAACAAAAATGTATGTACATTTAAATAATGATATTCTATAAAAAGGGCACTACGGCCAACGGTGAAAAGGGGCACGGTATTTATGGCCGTGAAATGGGCATTTTTTCGAGGGGCACGACGGTCAGTTTCGAAGGCATCGACAGCCCGTCGTGGCCGCCGTGTAAATCTAGGCCTGCGTCCTTTATGCTTTGATGTTTTTCACTTGTTACACCGAGTTTGCGTCAGTGAATGATCGATATCTTCAAAACGGTACCTGTTTGGGAAATGAAAATTACACATTGGATAGTTTATTAGTTACTTCTTGCCTTGGTATGGGTATACGACACTTCCCTGATCACTTGAACCCACGCAACAACCAAGTTTCACGCGTCAATGATTGACAACAAAGCCCCCCTATCAGTCCACGAAGCAAAGTGCAGACTGTGCGGGCCATCTGCGTGGCCCCGAAAATCTTCTCACCCGACACGGTACTTTTTGCGGGGGTACCCGCATGCACGCGGGGATTTTGCGGGGATTCACGGCACGTACACGGAAGCCCACGCGGGTTACTCGAAGGGATTTGTAATTACTTGCGGCCGGTACTGTAATTTCCATGAGCGTGTGTCATGGCCTTGAAAGCTAGTATACATACCCCTTGGGAAAAAAATCTAAATCCATTCCGAGTTTCTCCAACGCTGAGTACCTTGAAATCAGATCAACAGCTTCCATTAATCTAATCCCTCTTAATCCATCCCATCTCAGAGGTAGCAAACTGCTGCATCAAAGAGTACCATGAAATCAGATCAACAGCTTCCAATAGTCTAATCCCTCTTAATCCATCCCATCTCAGAGGCAGCAAGCTGCTCCATCAAGGAGTACCTTGAAATCAGATCAGCAGCTTCCAATAATCTAATCCCTCTTAATCTATCCAATCTCAGAGGCAGGACAAGTTGCTCTATCATGGAGTGCCTTGAAATCAGATCAACAGCTTCCATTAATCTAATCCCTCTTAATCCATCCCATCTCGGAGATAGCAAGCTGCTGCATCAAGGAGTACCTTGAAATCAGATCCACAGCTTCCATTAATCTAATACCTCTTAATCCATCCCATCTCGGAGGCAGCAAGCTGCTCCATCAAGGAGTACCATGAAATCAGATCAACAGCTTCCAATAATCTAATCCCTCTTAATCCATCACATCTCAGAGGCGGCAAGCTGCTCCATCGCCGAGTACCTTGAAATCAGATCAACAGCTGAGAGCAGTAATGGCTGGATGCTATTGACCACCTTAAACCTCCTTGCCGGCGGCGGACGGAGTATCGTCAACACCATGATGATGGCTGCACTGCCCTCAACATTAGTCAAGTGTCTGTATCTTTTCTTTGATCTTCCGGAGATACCCAAGGAGGATGAGATGAAGAAAGAGGATGAGATGAAGAAAGAGGATGAGATGAAGAAAGAGGATGAGATGAAGAAAGAGGATGTTGCAGAGTTGACACCGTCTAAGAGGAGAGAGCTACTCCACAAATATGTCGTACAGGTTGGTCATGGTCCTCCTTGGGAGAGAGGGAGCAATTCCTGAGATTTTTATCTGAGATTTTTCATTTTCATTTCCAATACTAATCCAATACAGTTTTTCAACATGAGCGCCCAGCAGGGCAGATATGCGAGCGCTACAAATCTTTATTATTATTTATTATTATTTTTATTATCGTATCCTTATATAGTAAACAAAACCAAAAATATATTTTTTAAAACTGAACAACTGTTCTCTTGGGAATGGTCTTATTTAAAAACAGAATATACAACTGTATAAAAGAATTTTGGAAAGCATTTCTGTAACAACAATTCTGTAAAATTCCAGTAATATTCCAGTAAAATGATGCCAAAAATGGACAACCCCTTAACATTTTATTGAGCTCCAAGACAATTATTTTGTTTTGGTCATTTTAAGACATCTTTCTTATTTCCTTGAACAGCTTTTAGTCAAGTTGTGCAACTACCCCGCCCCGGCCGAGGAGCTTGCCAAGAAAGATGACTTGACTCTCCTTTTCAGCGCCATCACCAGCTGGTGTCCTCCTCATAATGGACCATGGAGGAAGGGAGCCGCTGAGGTGTTGACGACCATCTCAAGACACGGACTGACGCAGGATGTTGTACAGTACATACACAGTGAGTGGGCATATATATTAACCCTACTTTACATGGAGGCCACTCCGATCCACTAAATATCCAATATGTTTTTCACCAACCTTTAAAGCATACAAGCCACTGCTGTCCTTTCCAAGTAATCTTACAAAATCAACCCAGTGCCACCCAAATGCCACTGTAAATAAGACCATCTCCGATTACATACTCAACACACACTGAAGGCCATTACAAACCACAGTCTGTAGTGGTTTTGTATAGGTGTGTTTACAGTCAAAATACATGGTCAGGTTTACAGCTGGTTGTAGCTGGTTGTTTGAACATATTAGTATGGCCTGCAATGTATCAATGGGAGACCACTTTACCCTGCAATCTCAGTGGTGTGACAGTGCACAGAAGGGTAACCATAGGAGGCCACTGGCAACAATTGCAACAGCTTGGAGTGGCCTGAATGGGTTGTTTAAAAAATTGCACTGATTGTACGAGGGTTAAAAAAACAAAAACATATGCGCTGCTCTGATTTTGATAAGCCTTGTCTTTACCATCAATTAATACACCCCCATGTGATTACGTTTTATCCAGTCAGATTGTCTAAACTGTCTGAGGCATTTATGAATATTGTATAAGTGAAATGACTTCCCATGCTAAACACGTTTTAATATCAATCAAGGTTGTGTTTAACGGCAGCTCCTCAAGCGTGACCATCCAGATATCAGGTTGAATCTCTCGGGATATCTTAGGGGAAGAATTCAGGCTCTCTGTCTGTTTTCAATCTCTTTTATTCCCAAGAAAGTTCATTGCATCAGTACATTTTTCCCCCAGTGACCTTTGTGGTTATTTGCATATGACCTTTATGTTAATCAGTCATTATTATTATAAATTATTATTTTATTCGACCAAAACAACATCCTGGACAATGTACAGTGTACAGTGTACATGAACAACAAATTCCAACACCAGATAGAACCAGATACAAACTGAAAATAACATCATGTATACACGCAACACTTCTATGCAACTCTTTGCTTTGCAAATGCAGCACTTAGTAATCTGCATATAATTATGTAGGCATTCTTGTAGGCAACACATTAATATCAAGCCTGGGATTTCACAGGATTTTTCCTGATTTCAGGATTTTTTTTTACTAATCTCCCTTTGCCTCAGAATTTTCTTGAAAGAAGAGAAGTAGCCACCAAGGAAAGAAAGAAGTAGCCTGTATTGTGTCCAAACCTCCAGTTTCTTGTTTGTGGGGATGTGGAGAGTCTGTAAATCCTCCAAAAATGAAACATCCAGGAGGTTCAGGGGGCTTTGTCCTCTAGACCAAAGCAGGGGTCGAAATTGCCGGTAGCCCGCTAGCCCGGAACTAGTGGATTTACAGCCGGGCTACTATTTTTTCCAGTTTGATATCCCGGCGGGCTAGTGGAAAAATAAAGTAAAAATGCATCATCACAAATAATAATTAACTGTCTGACAATAAGGTTCGGCTCTTTACTTTGTAATCAGTAGTGAAAAATTTATTGTCAACTCGCCGTTGCATCAAAACATGCTAGAAATGCATTATATCGGCCATGGATTCCTTTGACCGTACAGCGGTCCCGCACGGCGCGGCATGCACTGCACTGTGACGGTGTCACATAAAATACTGCTCACCTAAAAATTTGCTTCCCTACTGTAGAGTGTGCGCAGCGGAATATTCGGTCCTGTGCACGTGCACAATTTCACGGTGTCTATATGACACACCCGGCTTCATATACCGAACTGGTTCCCGCACTCGTTCAGCAGGTAATCAGATTGCTGTGGTGAGAACTAGGCACAGTGTAATAATAATAATAATAATAATAATAATAATAATAATAATAATAATAATAATAATAATAATAATAATAATAATAATAATAATAATAATAATAATAATAATAATAATAATAATAATAATAATAATATTAATAATAATAATAATAATAATAATAATAATAATAATAATAATAATAATAATAATAATAATAATAATAATAATAATAATAATAATAATAATAATAATAATAATAATAATAATAATAATAATAATAATAATAATAATAATAATAATAATAATAATAATAATAATAATAATAATAATAATAATAATAATAATAATAATGTGTGGATTTATATAGCGCACGTATCCACCAACTAAGTGGTGCTCAAGGCGCATTATATTATTATCCCTGCTCATAAGGCTCATAAATCATTCCTGAAACCATCTCAGCTCCCTGGGGAGTATACAACTCAATTGCTGCCATTTCTAGCGCATATAGAGCAAACCAACTCTGCCTTCACAGGTACCCATTTAACCCCTGGGTGGAGAGAAGCAATTATGATTAAGTGTCTTGCTCAAGGACACAAGTGTCACGGCCGTGATTCGAACCCACATTATGTTACTAACACCAGAACTTGAATCCGGTAAGCTAGACCGCTCGGCCACGACACGCGTGGCACCCCGGATACAGACGACACGAAAGACAACCACAGCACTGGTGGTCTTTCATGTCGTCTGTACGCCAGTATCCGGGGTGCCACGCGCGCCTTGACTAAAGGCTAGGCACAGTGCTGACGAAGAACATGCCGCGTTATAATTATCTGCGCACTATACTATACTGAATCGGTTTACCTGATTAGTGATTGATTGAAAGTTTGGGGCTGGCCGGCTTCGCTCGGCGCTAACTAATATCAACAGTACAGATGCATGTGGTGCTTTTTGCAAGGAGTGAAACCTCCCGCGAAAAAACAAAAAGTGGCCGGGGATGACAAGGAAACAAGTCGATCCTATGAACAACAAAAAAGAACATGGAAATTCCAGAGGGCATGGCAGAATGACCGTAAGTGGTTGAACTACGAGGATAAAAACAATGTGACCGATGTATTGCAAGTGGTGCATAAAATTTGCATATAATTCCAAGGATAAGAACAGAGGTGTTTTTTCCTTAGTTTTTCATGTTTTTGGTACATTTATCTATACTTAATACTCTCACGGTGATAGGGCCTACAATACATGAAATCAATGTATAGGCCTAAACAAAGAATAAAGAATTACAGATTTAAAGCTCTTTTTTGGGGGGCTACTGAAATCTAATCAGGGCTACTAAAATATTTGTGTTACTAGCCCTGCTGGCTACCATGAAAATCCATTTAATTTCGACCCCTGCCAAAGGGAGACCCTGGCCCGCTACCCACAGGAGGTTCAGGGGGCTTTGTCCTCTAGACCAAAGGGAGATCCGTGACCCACTTCCCATTTTATCACACCCCTGCAATATACAGTATAAATTACTGTAAAATTATGGATAATAAATTTGGATCTGTGCAAAAAATAACATGTACATCCACAGCACTTAAGCAATCCTCAGTCAACCCTCTTAGGCCTACTTTTGTGTTACACATGAAAACAATGAAATGGGGTCATAAATTGCTTTTAAACTAGGAGGAAAAACAAGAGGGAAACCCCTGGAGGAGACCTGATGGCGTTTTTATTTTATTTTTTGGACTGCCAAGAACAGACTTGAAGCAGTACGGCTACGTGATCAGAGATATTAATTGGATGTCTTTGGACAAACCTTGACAGCATATTATCATTTGAATCATTTGATTTAGTGGTTTAATTAAAGTCAAATTATTGATATTTCATAATGAATAATATAACACCTAAACCATTACTAAGAGGATTTGGAAGAGGTCAAGTTTGTAATTTGAAATTATTCAAAAAGAAAATAAGAACATGAGCAATTCCATGGTTACACACGTTACATTTTTGAGGTTTTGGGCCCACTCTTTATGCCATAATACATATGACATAAAACACAATAAAGGGGGCCACTTTCCTACCGTCACGTTAGCAGTTTTTCTAATGGTTTTTTTTTTTTTTAAATATCTGAAACCACCCAAAAAGAATTTCAACATTTGAATAGACATGCATACTTATCCTAAAGATAATTTGAGTTGATTATTACTATTATTTTTTTAATTACCCTAAAATTTCTATCAACAAATGGATGGAAAAGTGCGGTAACTTTTTCCGTCCAATTTTTATGGAAATTTTAGGGTAAACAAATAAAAAAATAAATAAAATAAATCAACTCAAATTAGTTCTAGTATAAGCCTGCATGTCCATTCACATGTTGAAACACTTTTTGGTCGGTTTCAGGTACTTAAAAATAAATAACAACCATTGGAAAAACTGCTAACGTGACGGATGCAAAGTGGCCCCCTTTATTGTGTTTTATGCCATAATATTTCACTCATCAGTTTTTACACAGTAGTTGCATTATACCAAGATCTTACTCGGCACAAAATAATAATTTCAGAAATTTGTTATACTGTACATGTATGTACCCTATATACATGTAAGAGGGAAAAAACCAACATTTTATGCATGTCCGAAAATGTAACGTGAGTAATGGGCTTTTTTCTCTTGCGTGTATCTAGCATACAAGTAACAAATTTCTGAAATTATTTTGTTGTACTGAGTAAAGTCTAGGTATAATGCACTGATGAGTGAAATATATGAGTAAGGAAATTATGGCATTACGAGTGGGCCCAATACCTCAGAAATGTAACGTGAGTAACCGTGGAATTGCCCATAATGATATAGCATTCAACATTTTGCACTAAAACTAATTGTTGTTCTCAGTAAGTTACAACATATTTTTACATTTGTTGCTTTCTGTTTTGTTCAGCATGGTTCTAGGGTTGATAAATCTAGACATGCATCCTTGAATGGTCTTTAGATTAATTGTGCCTTGCAAGTTCTCTGATATTATTATTATTTTTATGTATCTCTGAGATTTTTTATTGAAATTTTACTCTATATATGACATCATGGTAGCATTGCTCAAGCATCATTCAGAAAATTCTCAACTCTACTTTGAAAAATATTATTTTTGACTTATGTCTCGGAAATATCTTGGAATAATCCAATGTTAAACTGTGACAGGATTAAACATTGACATGTTACACTTAATATCTCTGCATCAGTAGCTTAATGAAGGATCTCAACCGAATTCCTGCGGCATTCTTCCGCAAGTTTCCCCCAACCAAGACTATCCCTATCTCTCGCTCTCATCGGTTTTTTTTCTTTTCTTCTCTCCCCTCGAATTCACGTTCTCATTACCCTCAGGATCTCTTTACCCTGCCATCATGAATCATCGTCATGAAGGAAAAATATTCTAAAAGGGTTATAGATATCCCATGGCAAGATGTGAAATGATTAGGATGATATTATTACCAGCTGAGATGCTACGTGGCTGCATCGTTACAGTTCAATTTTATTATTCAAAATACACTCTATATGGTTTTTTTTAACCATTGTGTGACTGCAAGAGTCAAAATCAGTCAAAATGTTGATATACGTGCCAAGGTACATGTATATCCAATGCACACAGTCAAACCTTACGTGTAGTGTAACTGTAAGTACATTTACAGGTCAAAATGAGTCGGCCGTGTTTGACTGGTAAAAGCACTGTCTTTGTATTTTTTAGGGTGGTCAAAATGACAATAAAAACAAGTCAAAAATGCCCCTGTGTGCACATTTGGGTCAACAGTCAAAACGGGCAGTTGACTGATTTTGACCTACATACATGTAGCTACTTGCCACTAACCCTCCTACAATCAGTGAAATTTTTGAAACAACCCATTCAGACCACTCCAAGCCATTGCTATGGTAGGCAGTGGCTCCTCATAGCTATACTGCATAGTAACATAATGCCTCATATGTCTGTTGGTTTTAGTGGTTTGTGATTGACATATTGCAGGGCATATTACTTTGTTCCAGACTCAGTGGCTGGTGGTAGGTTACTATGGAGAGTCTGTGTTTACAAAATAACTGCTGAAAATCCCAATGGATGATGGAGGCTTGGTATGGTTTATTGGTCTCAGTGGCTGATGGTGATTTATTACATTGGGAGTTTGTTTACAGTATAACCTGCTGAAAATAAGGTCAACTGTGGTATACATGTGTCTTTGTATGCATGTACATTGGAGATTACTTCAAAGGGGCAGTGTGGCTTATATGCACAAACAATGTGTGTACAACACATTGGACATTTAGTGGTTTACAGTGGCCTCTATGTGTAGGAGGTCGAGGGCTAAAGTATAGTAGGATGGCTTATAAGATGCAAAAATTGGTTCATTATTCTATACTGAACAGCAAAAGAAACGTCGTGATTTTAAATCGTTGACATAACTCAACCTCAAGAGTTTTACATGTATCGTTTTCGGGAAATATGCAGTCTAACATCATTCTGAATCATGACTGTGCCTGAAAATCCTATAGGCGGATGGAATGCGACTTGAATGGTTTTCAAAGTGTACGTTACAAAATATACCTGTTGATATCTTGTATTCATACGACGTTTCTTTTGCTGTTCAGTATATATAAAACATACATTTTTCAAAACGTAAGGCCAATAACCATTATTTAGCATTGATACCACAGGTCCTTAGGTTGGTAAGCAGTTTGCAACAGCTAATTCTCTATTTATTACATATATACATTTGCATTGTAATTCAAACATTTTTGCATTAACTTCTGATTTTTCCCTTATCTGCTGTTATTTTTTTTCATTATTTCTTCCTTTCAACATATTGCTTAAACCCCCTGTACACTATTGGTTCTCTCAAAAGGTTTTTTTCTTAAAATGTTTACTTAAAACTTAGGTGGTGTAAAGTTTGATGGTATCAAACCTCCGTTGAAAATTTTCTGTCTGAGGAACTGTCATTTTAGTAACTTATTATTTATTTTCTTTTATTTGTAAATTTCTTTTAATCTGAAAATTGATGTTTTTCGTGAGATACATGTAAGCTAAACCAAATAATTCAGAATGAAATATTTAATAAAATATTTTTCAAAAGCATGATTTACAGGTCTGTGATTTCTCAGGATTTTTCCTGTTTTCTGATTTTTTTTACAAATCTCCCTTTGTCTCAAAATTTTCTTAAACTACCTGTAGAAGAGAAGTAGCCACCAAGGAAAGAAAAAAAGTAGCCTGTATTGTGTCCAAACCTCTAGTTTCTTGTTTGTGGGGATGTGGAGAGTCTGTAAATCCTCCAGAATGAAATATCCACTGAGGTTCAGAGGGCAACCCGGGCCTGTTATCTATTTTTCAGGATTTTTTACTTTTGTCAGATCACACCCCTGGATTTAGCAGCAATTGGGTGTTTCAAGGAAATTAAATTTTGTACTTGATTTCTTGTAAAACCTGTGCTTCTGATGAATATTTGTGTATGTAATGCATATTTTTAATAGCAGTTCATGAATTTTGTCTAGTAAATTGTGAATTTTGTGTAGCAATTCGCTATGTGGTACAAGTGAAATCGTGCACTGAATCCACAAAGGTATATCCCTTTCTCCATCTTGCTCTTCCCTCAAGACATCATGCTTGATTTCTCCAATCAACCTCATTACAGACAAGGGCTGTCTTGCCCTCTGCGTTGACAACATGCAGCAAGTCCAGGAGCTGACTCCTCTTGAGAAGGTCGAGATGTGCTTCACTGTCTTCTGTTTCCTCAAGGACTCCAGTGATAAATCCAGAGTCCTTCTAGATGAGTTCAGGACTTGCCAAGGATACATCTTTCTTGCTGACTTTGTCTTAAAGTAAGTGAGGATGAAAATAGAAATCAAAGAATCTTAAAGATGGAGATCAGTGCAAGTTTGTTGAGTGAGGGAGGGGGGAGGTGTTGAATCTTGAAAAATAGCATAGTCCTTGAAAATATTCAGATTTTGAACAGTCCAATTAAACTATTTTTACGATCTGACAAAACGTTACATACATGTACAGGTCTGAGCCTCTCCCCAGATTATTCTTCAAGGACTTCATATACTTTCTTGAATTTTCCTCCCAGGTTGGAATCAATGGTTGATCAGGAATCAATCCGCTCATTAAGGAATCTTGTTGTGCTCATTATCATATCGCCTTGTATACTTCTCTGATTTCCTCCCAGGTTGGAATCGATGGGTGATCAGGAATCAATCCACTCATTAAGGAACCTGGTCCTGCTCATATCATCGTTAACTCAGTGTGGTTACAACGAGTTGCGGCCAAACTCGGCCGTTTATGAAGCACCATTCCAGCTGCCGGGTTTCATGTTACCACAGCCAAGCGGCAACGGTGAGCGACAGTAGTAACGTTGTGGGGGAGAAGTTCATGAGCTGTTAAGCACATCAAAATTGCTTAGCATCGTTTGTTGGTTATCGGCCAATTGTTCATAGTAAATGTACAGACTTTATCAGCTAAGTCAGATTTTCTGATTAGCAGCTCTTTGAAATAAACCCATATTTACTTGAGAAATATTTTTGGATTCCCAAAGATTTTGCTAAGCAAATTGTTAACTCAATCAACTCTATGAAACGGACCTTTATCATTTGGTGTCCATTTTGTTTGGTTCCCCGACCACCAATTAAACATCATTATACTGAATCACAGTTTGAAAAAAGCACCAGTCTATTTTTGACATGAGCCTCGTTTTTATTTCCATATAATAATAATAATATTAATAATGTGGACTTATATAGCGCACGTATCCACCAAACTGGTACTCAAGGCGCATTATATTATTACTCATGCTCATCAGGCTCATAAATCATTCCTGAAACCATCTCAGCTCCCTGGGGAGTATACAGCTTAATTGCTGCCATTACAGCACATATAGGGCTAGTCAAACACAACAACCAACTCTGCCCTCACAGGTACCCATTTACCCCTGGGTGGAGAGAAGCAATTATGATAAAGTGTCTTGCTCAAGGACACACGCACCATGGTCGCGGTTGGGATTCGAACCCACATTCTGACGACTCAGCCATCAGAACACAAATCCGATGCACTAAACCGCTCGATCGTGGCACTCCATGGCCAATATGTGATCAATTTGATGTTTTGTGTTCTCTGCAGGTAACAGTGTCAGAAATCTTCAAGCATTCCAAGTACTACAAACAATCTTCTTAAAGGTGAGTATTCACTAGCCTGCAGATCTGACGTCACGCTTTGAGCTAGAGGGGCGTGAATTACGCCAGATCCTGGCCGTGCAGCCACCATATTTTCCCTGAGATTCAACTTTGATCTTGGTTGGTAGCTAGCGCATGAGCCTCGAAGCTTGACGTCAGATCTTCAGCACAACGTATCCAATGAAACCCCTTGAATGGTACGCCTGGAGCCTGTCTATATCCTTGATATAGGATAAAGACAGGGGACCAGT
The DNA here is from genome assembly GCA_029582265.1 of Zoroaster sp. YZ-2022. Classification (NCBI taxonomy): domain Eukaryota; kingdom Metazoa; phylum Echinodermata; class Asteroidea; order Forcipulatida; family Zoroasteridae; genus Zoroaster; species Zoroaster sp. YZ-2022. The sequence continues at coordinate 6,006,163 of CM055824.1, forward strand.
CTGTGCAAGATGCTACTGCTGTCCGCTTGGTGCATGAGCTATTGAGGGCGCATGTTATTAAGATCATAGCTGATCTATAGGGCAGGATAGTAGCATCATGTTACATGTAAGTTACAATTTGTGGTTGATGTGTGTATGCATCCTATGTCTCTATAGGGTAATTCCATGGTTACTCACGTTCCATTTTGGAGGTATTGGGCCAACTCTTAATGCCATAATGTATATTTCATTTTTTCACAGTAGTTGCATTATACCCAGACCTTACTCGGCACAAAATAATAATATTATTAATATTAACCCTAACTCCCTAGCCTTAATTACCAGGTACCTTCCTCAATCCTTCATAATCCTCCAAAATGTGTTTGTGCATGAAACTCACTGCCTCAATCCTTCATAATCCTCCAACTTGAGTTTATGCATGAAGCTCACTGCCTCAATCCTTTATAATCCTCCACTATCAAATGCACGACCCTTCTCAATCCTCCATAATCCTCCAATTGGTGATTTTCGAACATGCCTCATTCCTCCAAAATCCTCCAAATCCTCCGGAGGATACAAGATTATGTTTCTGTCAATCCTTCACAATCTTCCATAATCCTCCATAATCCTCCACAATCCTCCACATTCATCCACATTCATCCAAAGTAAATTTCCATTATGCCCTCAATCCTCCACAATCCTCCAGGATCTCTTTGAACCATGCTTCCTCAATCCTCCACTATCAAATGCACGACCCTCCTCAATCCTCCATAATCCTCCAATTGGTGATTTTCGAACGTGCCTCATTCCTCCAAAATCCTCCGGAGGATTATAGAGGATTTAGGAGGGTAGGGCTAATGCTATATAAGTGAAAAAGCAATATTTTATGCATGTCCGAAAAATGTAACGTGAGTAACCATGATTTTTCTCTTATATATCATACATGTAACAAATTGTTGGGTATATATTGTGCAGTGTGCATTTTATATGAATTAATTAACATGTTCATGACATCTTGTCATGATTTCTGATGTGTATTTTCACTACACAAGGACAAGGCAGTTCAAGAAATATGGGGGAATGAGAATTTAGGATTGATTTGTTTATAAAAAATTTACAAATTATTTCTTAAGTAAGACTAATTGCGGTGGCACCATGTGAAATTCTCTATTGAGTAGGAATTAGTTCTGTTGTAACCTCCAGTTCCTTTCAGAACTAATTCCTACTCAATAGAGAATTTCACATGGTGCCACCGCAATTAGTCTTACTTATCCTCTTCACCATGCAAAGCTACAAGTTTTACCTAAATTATTTCTTGATCTCAGGCACACACAACACAATTATGCAGCGTTATTCTTGAGGTCATCACTAACATATACAACTCGGACAACGCTAACTACTTCATTCTGGAGCCCCAACACACGCTGTCACAGTTCATCGACCGTGCGACGACGAAATCACCAGACATTCAGCTCAAGATATTCGAGTTGCTAGAGTTTGTCGTCTTCAATCTCAACTTTGTCCCGTACAAGGAGCTGATCAGTGTAAGCTTACTCATCAAAGCTGGCAGGTAAGATCGCGAGGCAGACAGTGCCACCTAGGGCAAAAGCACAAGTCCCACTTCAGTTAAAGAGAAGGTACAGCATTGGTCTACCCGATTACAAAATTACCCAATTCTTAACTGAAAACAAACGCAATGTGAAGTTGGCAAAATGTACCAATCATCTGTCTGAAAACACAAATCGATATTGAAACAAATTCATAGAAAACACAAACAAGTATGCCCTTTTGCAAAAAAAAGAAAGAAAAAAAATGCCAGGTGGTAACATTTTTCTCCAGGTGTATTTCTGTAAAAATTGTGATTTCTTTTTCACACTTTTCTTATGACTTAGATTCATCGTTGAGCTGAAACTTTCACAGGTTAGATTTTTATCGTATATCTTGATTCAAAGAGAGTATTAAAGCATACTCATAGAAGCGGTTTGGCCAACATTACCAATGCTGTACCTTCCTTTCAATGTATATCTTGATTCAAAGACAGTAAGCATACTCATAGAAGCGGTTTGGCCAACATTACCAATGCTGTACCTTCCTTTCAATGTATATCTTGATTCAAAGACAGTAAGCATACTCATAGAAGCAGTTTGGCCAACATGACCAATGTTGTACCTTCCCTTCAATGTATATCTTGATTCAAAGACAGTAAGCATACTCATAGAAGCAGTTTGGCCAACATTACCAATGCTGTACCTTCCCTTTAATGTATATCTTGATTCAAAGAGAGTAAGCATACTCATAGAAGCAGTTTGGCCAACATTACCAATGCTGTACCTTCCCTTTAATGTATATCTTGATTCAAAGAGAGTAAGCACACTCATAGAAGCGGTTTGGCCAACATTACCAATGTTGTACCTTCCCTTCAATGTATATCTTGATTCAAAGAGAGTAAGCATACTCATAGAAGCAGTTTGGCCAACATTACCAATGCTGTACCTTCCCTTCAATGTATATCTTGATTCAAAGAGAGTAAGCATACTCATAGAAGCAGTTTTGTCAACATTACCAATGTTGTACCTTACCTTCAATGTATATCTTGATTCAAAGAGAGTAAGCATACTCATAGAAGCGGATTGGCCAACGTTACCAATGTTGTACCTTCCCTTCAATGTATATCTTGATTCAAAGAGAGTAAGCATACTCAAAGAAGCAGTTTGGCCAACATAACCAATGTTGTACCTTCCCTGTAATAATTCTTTGTTCACTTGATATATGTATCTTGTCAGTTTTGTATCAATGCGTTTGATTTCTTCTCTAGTGTTGTAGACTGCTTAATCAGAGCCATCAAGTGTCTCTTGAGGATCTTGAGACACAGTTTCGTCTACAAGGATGTATACAGGGAGGTTGGGTTGCTTGAAGTCATGGTAACGTGTCTGCACCGATATGCAGCATCTCTTAAAGATAACCAGCCTGACAACAATCAGGAAATATGTAAGTTGAGAACCTGATGCAGGTGGGGGGGGGGTTCGTCTGGTTACTTATGGGTTTAGCAGGCTTTTCCTGTGGGAAAACAAATTGTACCAGATGAGCTGTTCCATTGTTTACCATTGCACAACCTGTCCTGGGCCCAATTTTATAGCGCTGCTTTTACCGGTTTCCAAATTTTCATGGTAACTATTGCAGAAAACTTTGCTTAAGCATAGGCCTATTTCATAGGTTAGAATGAAAATTCAGAGCATTGCGTGCACGTTCACCATGGATTTGTATTGTTGTGTCACTCATTTGCTAGCAATAACGGCCGGCAAGTTAGCGTGCCTTTCTCTATGCTTAACAGTTAGCAGCGCTATGAAATGAAAAACGTACAGTAAGCAAAACATCAGTTGCTAAGCGGCTCAATGAAATTGGGCTCTGCATGCTTGAGCATAATGTCCATGGCTGAATCTTAAGTATCAAGAATATAACCTTCAAACATGACAGCAATGTCTTAAGATGGACAGCAAGATTGCAAATTTAATGTGTTTTTTTTGACAATAAAAAATATTTAATAAATTTCAAATGACAATTAAATAAATTGAATTGATTTGAATATGAATTGAATATGAATTGTAAATTTGTTGATTTCACTTTAAAAAAATTTCAAAAAATTGTTTCAATTGCAGAACTCATCAACAACATTGTTTTTCTTGATTTGTTCTCAGGTTCAGTTCCAGAAATCAGAATTGAAGAGCAGGACCAAAATCTAGCATTCCTTGTGATGGACTGTCTAACGTTGTTGCTTCATGAGAATGGAGACAATGCCAGTAAGTATACATGTCTAGAGGTTACCATACACTAGGTCAAAGGTTGAGGTCAAAGGTTGAAGATTGAAGAAAAGGACCAAAATCTAGTATTCCTTGTGATGGACTGTCTAACGTTGTTACTTCATGAGAATGGAGACAATGCCAGTAAGTATACATGTACAGATGTTACCATAGAATAGGTCAAAGGTAAGGGGTCAAAGGCTAGGGGTCAAAGGGGATGATTTAGGACCCATTGAATGGTTGAAGAAAGGTACCAAATTCTAAACAATGCCAGTAAGTAAACAGGTTACCATAGAGTAGGTCAAAGGTTGGGGTTAAAGGTTAGGGGTCAGTTGAAGAATTAACTACCAAATTCTAGTATTCCTGGTGATGGACTGTCTAATGTTGTTACTTCATGAGAATGGACACAATTTCCTGAATGCCAGAACTAATTTTTTGATACTTTCCACAGCTGTGTTCCGTGAATGCGGTGGTGCGCGGTGTTCACACAACCTGGTTCCCTACATCCAATGCAGACAACATGCATTAGCCATTGTACAGCAGCTGGTACTCAGCAGGGACGGTGAAGATGACATGGGGACATTGCTAGGGTTAATGAACTCAACGCCGCCCAATCAGTTACTGCTCAAGACAGATATACTTCAGGTATTCAACAAAATTCTCTAAAATCTATGTTGGAGTATACTGCTTAAGATTTGGCCCAGATTAGACTTTCTTTGAATGCGTAATGAACATTATTTTTTTGTCTGATTATTTGCCGCTTACATCATTAATTGGCTTGTGGTATATTTATTTATTTATTTATTTAAAAAACAATTTTTTTTTGGTGAAAAATGTTTTTAATATAGGCTGGTGTGATATTTATTTTCAATTGCTCTTGTGTAATCATTGCTAATTATTGTTAATTGGGAAAACTCCCTTTGTTACCACATTGTACATTGTTTGTGTCCTTTTGTCGTTTTCTTGTGCTCTTTGAACATCCTTTTGTGTTTTTACCAATTTAACTGTGTTTTTACCAATTTGAATTATTTATTATTTAACAAATTGTAAATAAATCTTTGTTTTATATTATATTTTATATTTGTATTGTATTTTGATATTTTAATTCCATTGACTTGTATATATTTTATAAATTGTATTTTACCCTACCCCCTGACAGGCAATTCACAGATATCCTGCTGAATGCAACAAAATGCAATAATAGAAAAGTGTATAGCCTGCTCAATGCAACAAAATCCATCAGCTAGACAATGGTTCTTTTTGTTCTCTGCTGAGGGCAACAAGATGCAACAACTTTTGTTTACATTTGTTGCATCTTGTTGCATTGAGCATCGAGTATGTTTCCCATTTTCATTTGTTTTGTTTCCAGTCTCTGTTGAATATTTTGAGGGACAGTCATCGTTCTCGGATGGTATTCCGGAAAGTAGGAGGGTTTGTGTATGTAACCACGGTGCTGGTTACCATGGAAGGAAGTTTGAGTGAAAACCTCAAAGCACCATGGGATACCGGTAAGTTTAATTAGACGAGGTTTTGCATGGCGGAAGGTGACGATAAAGTGGTTGGTTTGTAGTGACATCTTGTGAAATTAATCTCTCATGACTTATGGTTGGTTCTTAATATTGATGATGCTGATCTAGTGACAAGGATGATTTGACAATGACAATAAGATAATGATAACATTGACAGTGACAAGGACTATGACGATGTGACAATCACAATAAGATAATAACTATGATGATGTGACAATGTGACAATGACTGTAAGGTAATAACAGTAATGATGGCATTGACAGTGACATTGACTATGAGGATGTGACAATGTGACCATGACCGTAAGGTAATGATAACAGTATTGATGACATTGACAATAACATTGACGGTGACTTTGATAATAAAAATAAAAATAAGTTGGCCACTATTCCCTCTTTCATAGGGTTGCAACAAATAAAAAGATTGTATTTCTTTAATGTACATTTTCCCTTCCCATTCTTATTGTTCCTCTTCAGTTTTCATAAGTATCTATTCAAATAAAATTCCCCCATATCGAATTTATCTCAGGGGAAACTCAGGTTAAGTTTTCCATTCTTCCTCTTGGTCAATACAATCTAAACTCATCAATAATTGCTCATCTTCCTGACAGCCACAAGGGAGCAGATTTTCACGTTCATCCACGTCATGTTCCAGACGCTAGCGGCAGCAATGAGACAAGAGCCAGCCAATGCCAAATTCTTCGCCTCCGAGGTACAGTCCCGTGTCTGTCGTTAACATGGATAAATTCAGTGTAAAGAAAACGACAATTGGACTGAACCCGTGACCTCCAGAATAGCATGCAGGTTTTGTATCAATTGAGCTACTGAGTCGTGCGATTGAGGGTCTCCTAAATTGTTGATGTCTTTGTTCTGAGGGGCGTAACATCAGAACCAATGAAACCCATACATGCCGTGTCTTGGCTGAGAACTATAACGTTAATAAGCAGGTCTTGCAGCTAAGATATTGCACTGAATATGTGTCTATGATATACTTACCTTGATATGAATACCTTGTTCAGCTGGAAAGAAAACAATATTGCTATAGTTGTAGAGAAAATATTGGCTGTGTAGAGTTTGTAGCCAGGATGCTAATGAAAATGTGATTATCCATCCTGTACACCTCAGGATTTTTCCTGATTTCAGGATTTTTTACAAATCACCCTTTGCCTCAAAATTGTCTTGAAAGAAGAGAAGTAGCCACCAAGGAAAGAAAGAAGTAGCCTGTATTGTGTCCAAACCTCTAGTTTCTTGTTTGTGGGGATGTGGAGAGTCTGTAAACCCTCCAAATTAAACATCCAGGAGGTTCAGGGGGGCTTTGTCCTCTAGACCAAAGGGATACCCAGGCCCGCTTCCCATTTTTCAGGATTTTTTACTTTTTTACCCCTGTTGTAGTGTTAACAAATATCTTACAGTTCTTACAACCCAAGACAAAAGTCTGTATTATTCAGGATGGATTGGGATGAAGCAAAAGCTGTATTATTCCAGTTTGTTAAGGGTGACTCAAAAAAATCATTCATTATTTGTTTATTTTGGTTTAGATTCGCTATGAGAGCCTAACCGATGACATCAGACGTCTTGGCTGCTTCAGTAATTCCACAGAGTTACTGCCTCATGCACATTGTCCGTCGGTAACAAATGACTGCTCCTCCAGCACACTGCCATTCCATAACTTGTTTGATATTGAGGGGTAAATATATTAATGTTTGTTTTTATATGTGTCTCAATTGCTAAGAATGGTTATTCTGCTATTATGTAACATTACTTGCTGCCCAACTGAGTAGTGTGCTCGCAGATGCTAATATCTTCTCTGTTGGGTCTTTCCTTTCCTCAACCAGCATCCTCCTTATACCATTCTCTTTTTGTCCAACATCCAGGCCTGTGATTTCTTAGGATTTTTCCTGATTTTAGGATTTTTTTTTACAAATATCCCTTTGCCTCAAAATTGTCTTGATAAAAAAAGAATGGCCACCAAGGAAAGAAAGAAGTAGCCTGTATTGTGTCCAAACCTCTAGTTTCTTGTTTGTGGGGATAATAATAATAATAATAATATAATAACTTTATTACTTATAAAGCGCAAAATACATATGTATATGATCTAATGCGCTGTGTATTTTTTAAATTGTACTTGCATCTCACTGTAAAGCGCTGTGATACTGTTTGTGTAAGAGCGCTATATAAATGCCTTCATTGTATTGTATTGTATGTGGAGAGTGTAAATCCTCCAAAATTAAACATCCAGGAGGTTTGTCCTCGAGACCTACATGTAGGCCCGCTACCCATTTTTCAGGATTTTTTACTTTTGTCAAATCATACCCCTGAACATTCTCATGAATTCAAATGAATAAATAATAATACAGGATTCTTATAAAGCGCACATATCCTAGCAACTAGATCAAGGCGCTGTACATTATTATCCCTGCTCACCAGGCTCATAAATCATTCCTGAAACCATCTCAGCTCCCTGGGGAGTATACGGCTCAATTGCTGCCGTTTCGGCGCATATAAGGCTAATCAAACACAACAACCAACTCTGCCAACCAAATTCAAACCTCATTAAACACCTCCGTTCTTACTGATTCTTCCATAGGGGTCAAGATGGTATTCCAGACATCTTGAAGTCGGCTTGTCTCCTGCTAAGATGCCTTTATGACACTGCCATCGATGCATTTAGCAGGTCGGTATCTTGAAGGGAGTCAGAATTACATCAGTCTTACATGTCGGTATCGTAAAGGGAAGTTACAACATTAGTATTGAGTATTGTATTTGCATTTCAACCCTCTACTATTCAAGAAATTTATCATAAAACTAACCTGTGAAAATTTCATTACAATATGAGCTCAGGTTTCTGAGAAGACAACAAATTTTTTTTTGCTGAATGTTTTTTTATGTTTTGCCTTCTGAAAAATTTGATATAACATTCCTGTTTTCTGAAAGCACTTTAGACAAAATAATTTTCAAACCATATAGATTGGTGAAATTCTTGCGTCGGGTGATAAACAATTGATTTAATTTTGCCCTACACCGATGTGTGTATAGCACTGTATACTCAGTGCTTTCTGAGTGTCTGGGAAAAAAAACTTCACAGGCGACTCGTGCGGGATTCGAACCCACGACCTCCTGCTTACTAGTGCAGATGTCTTAACCTCTCGACCACTGAGCTTGCCCGATGACGATTGGCTGGCTATCCTATATAGCAGTGCGTTCCACAATATAGGTTGGTGAAGTTTGAAGTTATATATATATATATATATATATATATATATATATATATATATATATATTATAACTACAGACCAATATTTTTGTCTTTTTTGCAGGCAGCCAGGAAAAAAAAAAAAAAGATTAAATGCACTTCAAATGATAATTAATGTTACAAGAATTTACTGAATTCTGGTGAAATGCTTTATTGTAATTTGTTAATTATTTAACATTTTCAAATTTTTTCCCCTTGATTTTAGCAAATCAGCCCAGACCCCAATCATCTCTCCAGCTTCCAGTCACCACGTCCACGATTCCTTCCCCCCTCTGCCAACCCCGCCGACCTCTCCCGGCAAACCCAATGCGTCTAGGTTATCACCGCGTCTGTTAGGGGGTCCCTCACCCCATGTATCATCCATGTTGACATGCATGTCCCCTCCACCTCCAAACCATCCGACCATCGTCCATCCTGGTGCAGTTCTTGCCATGTTGGATTTATTGCCGTCAGTACAGTGTGAGAAGGATCGAAAGGTTTGTTCTTGTAATTCACTTCTATTCTTCATTTTTGATTAAAAAGGTTGCAGCTAGTGCAAACATTTTAGGGAATTTTTATTTTATTTAGTACTCTTTTTAAATTGTTCCTTTAACCCTAACCGCCTAGGTATTCTGGCTAGGAACCTTCCTGAATCCTCCAAAATCCATCAGTGCACTTTTTGGAAACATGCCCATATCTTCAAAATGCACCATGCATTTTCATTGATCTTTCATATTCAGCACTTATGGTCTGTACTTCTTGCCAGGTAGTAATTTTGTCCCATTTGAAGAGGTGAAAGTACCAGTTTCCAACACTGCTGAATTTTTCTCCAAAAAGTGCCCCTTGGAGGATTTTAACCCTCCTACACACGGAGGCCACTCCGATCCACTAAATTCTGTTCTTTAGCAACCTTCAGTACATATATGTACAAGCCTGCTGTCCTTTCCAAGTAATCTTACAAAATCAACTACATGTATGTGCCACCCAAGGCCACTGTAAATGTTTGAACAGTTAGTATGGCCTGCAATGTATCGATGGGAGACCACTTTACCCTGTAATCTCAGTGGTGTACCAGTCCACAGAAGGGTAACCATAGGAGGCCACTGGCAACAGCTAATGGCTTGGAGTGGCCTGAATGGGTTGTTTCAAAAATTGCACTGATTGTAGGAGGGTTAATTAACCCTCCTACACATAGAGGCCACTCCAAGCCACTGAATGTCCAATGTGTTGTGCACACAGTGTTTTTGCATATAAGCCACACTGACCCTTTGAAGTAATCTTCAATGTACATACATGCATACAAAGACACATGTACACCACATTTGACCTTGTTCACTGATATCCTATATGTTTGTGTACAATACTTTATATGCTGGATGGACTGCTTGTACTGTACATGTACATGTATGTGTTGTGTATAATACTTGCTGAGGGACTGCCTATATGTCTTGTACACAGTACTTAGTTGCTGGAGGAATGCCAATACTTAGTTACTGAGGGACTGCCTATATGTCTTGTACACAGTACTTAGTTGCTGGAGGAATGCCAATACTTGGTTGCTGAGGGACTGCCTATATGTCTTGTACACAGTACTTAGTTGCTGGAGGGAATGCCAATACTTAGTTGCTGAGGGACTGCCTATATGTCTTGTACACAGTACTTAGTTGCTGGAGGGAATGCCAATACTTAGTTGCTGAGAGGACTGCCTATATATTTGTGTACAATACTTAGTTGCTGGATGTAATACATTTTTTTTTGGTGGACTCAGATGTACATTTACCATCATTGACATTGAGGTCTTTCTCTCTGGTAGTTTTCCATCATCACTGTCCTTTTTTTCTTTTTTTTTTTCCTTTCTTTCAATATGGAATATTTTGTTGTTGGTTACTTTTCTTTTGTTGGCTTCTTTTGAGTTATTCACCATGATAACTTTTTTATTTAACTTTTTGTCTTTTTCATTGACTTCTTTTGAGGGATTTTCTTTTATTTCCTTTTATTTATTGGATTGGTACATCCCTGGCTTCTTATTTCTGGTGAGAAGAGAGCTTGGCTAATCTGGCATTCTGAAGGAGAGGGCATTGCTGGTCGGGGAGGACTTGTCAATTTATGGGTCAACATCCACCCCCTCTGCTGAGTGGAAGGCAATAAAGCAGTGGCCCTTGCAGAGATGTATATTGCAGGACATGCATCCATACCTGGTGATCTTGTTCTTCTTGCCGGGCGTTTTAATGCCCAGCGGTGGCAGTGGATGCACATCCTGCCATATAGACTTGCATTGAACCAGTTGATGTTTTGGTCCATTCTGCAGTGGCACAGGTTGTGACAGGGGCTGGTGAGGCTGGTGTTCCCTCGGCAAATCCTGCAATAAGTCGTTGGCCACCTCAACTACAAACAATCTGTGACAGAGTTGTCTGCCAGACTCTGCTGAGTTGTTTTTGTAGCAGAGCCAGGCATTTACTCGGCTGACATCAATTAGAAAGTAAAAGTTTTCTCCACCACTTCATGGTTTGCCTGCTGCAAGATTGGTATGATCGATATTGGTCATGCCGATCAACGCCGCCCATATGTTTTGTGTATGCTACGGCTTGAGGGGCTCGGATGTACTTCTTTGTGGCCTCCTCTCTCCCTGTCCCTTAGCGTTTCTTTGAAGGAAGTCGGATGTTTTATCCTGTAGCCTTGGTGACAGGAAGAGAGAGGACACCACCTTTGTATCTTTCCACAAGCGGCAGTGACTTTGTCTTTTGTCTTGTGTACATGGTTCCTCTAGGGGCCTTCCTGAGTTCCAGCACTTTTTGTATGGCGTGGGGTTGATCCTTGGGTTGACACTAAAGTCATCAGGAAAACCCATAGAGGCAGCTTGACTGCCCCACATAGTGCGTTTTCTCTCTAGCAGTTCAGTGGCCAAGCGCAAATGAGGTGTAAAGCTTGGCCAATACAATTCATGATAGCAGTCAAGAAAGAAGGCTGCATCATCTTCATTGAGATTGCTTTCATTTTCTGCCCAGACTCGGAATGCACCATCATGTTCAGCAAATAACCGAAGCAGACTCACATACGCATAATTTTGAAACCCATTTAAGAGGTTTCAGTGGCATGAAGAATCGCTTCACCTTTGCCTTGGTGCCCTTGTATTTGACCATGGCTTCATCGAGTGCAAGCTGTTTTGCTGGATTCCAGTTAGCGAGGCAGTTTGAAAGTACAGTGTCCCAGACAACCTGGAGTGGATAGAGTGGATTAGTTCGCATGTACTCCCAGCGTTGTTGGTGGCTGTTTATTCGATGGGGGCCTTTGGTTGGATTTGAGCAGGACAGGAGTTCAGCAAGCAATGTAAACCTTCCCCTTGTCATGGTGGCAGCTACTCTTGGGTTCCTCAGAGATGGGTCAGTTGACCAGTCATCCTCGTAATTGCAGTTTCGATGGACACCCTGTACCATCCTGATGCCTACCCAGGCCCTAATTTCTTGTGCTGTTGTTGGCTTGGTAAACCGAGGATTGCCTCTCCCAGCAATGTTAGTGTACCTTGCAATCTTCCGAAACAGCATCAGTGGAAAAAATGCCAAGAAGTACATGAGTGGGATGTTGTTCAGGGGAGGATCCATTGTCGGCCCTTCAGGTGTTTTCCCCCGGAATTTATGGACGTGAGATTTCTTTAGATTTCGGGACCACCCAAACCTGTCAGCTGGATAGATTGGTTCATCTCGGGATGGTGGGTCTGGATAGTCATCCGTTCAGGCTTAACAGTGCTCGACGGCGCCCTCTGGTTGGTTGGGATGGTAGCTCATCAGACCGGACTCAGACTCGTCAGACTCTGAAAAGAAAATATCAGATGGAGGGGCTGAAGAAGAACTTGAGTGCATCTCATCATCATCATCATCTTCTTCACTTATGGCTGACAGAATTGTTGTCATTGCTATCATCATCATCATCATCATCGTCATCATCCTGTTCCTCCTCCATCTCTGCTTTCTCCATCTGCTTCTCTTATCCATCCACTCCTTCTCCCTACGTCTCTCTTCCTTCTCCCTCCGTCTCTCCTCCTCCTCCTCCCTCTGTCTCTCCTCCTCCTGGCGTTTCTCCTCCTGTCTTCTCTCCTCTTCACGCTGTCTTCTCTCCTGCTTTCTCTTCTTTTTTTCCTGTCTCAGCTTTTCTTGTTCTTGTCTTCTATTTCTTTCCTCGAGAGCTTGAGCTGTCTTTAATCTTTGCTCTTCCTCCTCCTTTTTCTCTTCCTCCAGTTTTCTTTTTTTCTGCAACTTTCTTCTCTGCTTTTCCTCGCGTCTTTTCTGATCTTCTTGTAGCTGTCTCTTCTCTGCTTTTTTTCTTCTTTTCTCTTCGTGTCTCTCCTCTTCTTCTCTCTGCTCCTGCTTTCTCTTCTGCCGTCTTCTCTTTTTTCTACGTTTCTTCTCCCGTCTTTTCTCTTCCTCGTCACTGTCGGCTCTCCCCTCATCACCCTTGTCTTCCTCCACATCCACTCCATACTGGTCACCGTCCTCTGCCCGCTCTGGTGCCTCTACTGTCTCCTCATTTTCTCCCCCTGCACTGCCGTCCTCTGCCCGCTCTGGCCCCTCTACTGCCTCCTCATCCTCTCCCTCTGCACCGCCGTCCTCTGCCTGCTCTGGCCCCTCTACTGCCTCCTCATCCTCTCCCTCTGCACCGCCGTCCTCTGCCCGCTCTGGCCCCTCTACTGCCTCCTCATGCTCTACCTCTGCACCGCCGTCCTCTGCCCGCTCTGGCCCCTCTACTGCCTCCTCATCCTCTCCCTCTGCACTTGCCGTCCTCTGCCCGCTCTGGCCCCTCTGCCTCCTCATCCTCTCCCTCTGCACCGCGTCCTCTGCCGCTCTGGCTCTACTGCCTCCTCATCCTCTCCCTCTGCACCGCCCGTCCTCTGCCCGCTCTGGCCCCTCTACTGCCTCCTCATCCTCTCCTCTGCACATGATCCTCTGCCTGCTCTGGCCCCTCTACTGTCTCCTCATCCTCTCCCTCTGCACCGCCGTCCTCTGCCCGCTCTGGCCCCTCTACTGCCTCCTCCTCCTCTCCCTCTGCACCGCCGTCCTCTGCTTCCACTAGCCCCTTTACTGCCTCTTCCTCCACTCCTTTCTCATTCCTTCCATTTTCTCACCCTTATCTTCCTCCTCTACTTCCTCCAGCCTGCTAAAATAATTATAAAAGAAAAGTTAGGGTTCTATAACAACATAATAGCAGTTTGTGATAATAACTTTGTAACATTCAATCCTTATCAAAATTAAAACATTTTAATTATAAAAGTGTGCTTAAAATATTTACCTTTACGTCTCTCATCACTATGAAAAATTTCCAGCTCGTCCTCCTTTAAATCGAACTGCAGAAACTGAACTTCACGACTACTCATAGTGCTTTAGAATCAACTTCGACTTACAAACTTTTTCTTTGGGGGTACTGCTTAAAGCAATGGGCTGTGAAGCTGTCTTGAAAGGCCTTATATAGCTTTCCTTTGTAAAATACTGGCCATTGTATGATTTCATAACTTTACGTAATATTATATAACCAATATTTAAATAATAATAATAATTTGAATATGAATACATACACAACTTATGATGCCATATATGGATATTTGCCATATGAAGCTCCTCCCCCTTTTAAAAATCATACGATACTCATTGAAATAAAGCAAGCCAGTAGACTTAAGTTTTTTTTTTTTTTTTAATAAAAACTACCTATAAAAGTACCTAAAAATTACATGTTAATTCAAGTTTTAGTATTGAAAAGTATGTAATGTTGTAATGGCAGACAATAAAATTCCTCTGTAAATATTGAATTCACCCATCCCCAAGTATACATGTAGCTAACAGCTGGTTACAATCATATCAAAGCTTATCAGCAGGTTATACTGTACACAAACTCCCAATAATAAATCACCATCAGCCACTGAGACCAATAAACCCTTCCAAGCCTCCAGCATCCATTTGGATTTTCAGCAGTTATTTTCTAAACACAGACTCTCCATAGTAACCTACCACCAGCCACTGAGTCTGGAACAAATTATTATGCCCAGCAATATGTCAATCACAAACCAGTGAAACCATCAGACTTTTGAGGCATTATGTTACTATACAGATTAACTATGTGGAGCCACTGCCTACTAAAGCAATGGCTTGGAGTGGCCTGAATGTGTTGTTGGAAAAATTGCACTGATTGTAGGAGGGTTAATGGACCAAAGGGAGATCCAGGCCCACTACCCACTTTTCAGGATTTTGACTTTTGTCAAATCACACCTATGCCTTAGATTCCAGGACCAATTTCATGCAGCAGCTAAGGAGAGAATTTTACTAAGCAAATATTTTTGCTATCAAGCAATATAAAACAGACTACCAGCCAAAATGCATACATTTTCTATCAAAGTTTGGCTGGTAACCAAAGTAATCCGCTAAGCAATTTTTTTTTCTGGTAAGCAGCTCTGTGAAATTGACCCCAAAAAAGAGTCTTCGGTATCTGGCCTCATCAGACCTGCGCGTTGGCATTTTTAATTTTAATATTTTTTTTGGCTATGAAACGATGTCCAATTGTAGCCAAAATTGCTGGATTGAGTGGAATGCTGCCGTGCTGTGTTTTAAACAACTTTTGCACATAGGGGTATGAATGTTTTACCCGATTTGTGAGGCCTCTCTTAGCCACCATACTTTGTATATGGCAAATTTGGTCCCCGCGTATACATGTACCACGTATTTCCCTGTTAGCCAAAAAAAAATAATAATTAAAAAAAAAAAAAAAAAGCACATCACTGCACCGATTTTGAAGCTGACCGATTTACCAGGAACCGAAGACTTTTCTTTTTGGACTTTTCTTTTCGGACATAATTTGGTCTAAAATATATAATTTGACTTAATACATTGTAGCGTGCCCTCCGACTGCAAATGCACATATCGGATGTCATCCAAGACTTGGTTAAGAGTGAACGCAACCAGCAGGTGATGTGTGAGAACGGCTTGCCACAGAGGCTACTACATATGGCGTCTGCTGCCCTCGCTGACGAGGACCATCCACTACATGGGAATCTACAACACATGTTAGAGAGGCTTGCCTCGCAGGCTTTGGAACCGAAGGATCTCAGGTTAGCTTCGTTTTTGTCTGGGGTTGAATGGTTGTTTAAATCCCTATTGGAACCCAAGGATCTCGGGTCACTCGAGTTCTTTCAGGTGACACCATGTAATGATCTCTTCTTGGAAGAAGTGATGGCTCTGAGAAGAGCCGGTTGGTTTGTTCTCAACGTTTCGTCTAGTCTGCTCTAGCCGTCATCAAAATCTAGAGAAAATGCTCTATATGGTGACATGAAAACTGGTCCCTGGGGTCAGTTTTTGACCTTTTCATGGCTGTTACGCATTATGGTAAATGCCGCGAAGTTTCGGGTTTTGCCAGAGCGGGTCAAATATGTCTGAGATTGGGGAAGTAAAGGAGTTTGTTTTTACAGAATAGAGTTGAGAACACGCTTGAAGAAATGCTGGAATTCAGAAATAAAGCTTTAACCCTCCTACTCTAGCTGCACTTTAGTGGGAAGTTGCTATAGAGGTCAAAATCACTCAACTGCCCGTTTTGACTGTTGACCCAAATGTGCACACAGGGGCATTTTTGACTGGTTTTTACTGTCATTTTGACCACCCTGAACAATACCAGACAATGCTTTTACCAGTCAAAAACGGTTGACTCATTTTGACCCGTACATATACTTATTACTACGAGTAAGGGTTGGCAGTGTTTGACTTTTAAGTGCACTAGATATAGTATATCAACATTTTGACTGATTTTGATCCTTTGAGGGTCAATAAAGTAAAAAGAATTGTCCAATGAATCTTGTTTACTGGATGACTTAAATTATGTGTATGAGTAAGGAGGTTTGCTAAGATGGAAGAGGAGCAGCGAACATAACAACAGGGATAATTATCTCATGCCATAAAAACATTCTATTTAATAAATATTTTGTTTCCCATCTCAGGGATTTCTTGAGACTCGGCAGCCCTCTCAACTGCAAACCGCTTGATGAATGTTCCAACCCAGCCAGCCAGTGCACCTACCTGGACGTTCCCACGAGTGCAATACCCACCGGAACCACAAACTTGACCCCCGAACAATCAGGCTCGGTCCTCTCTCCGGATTTCTCGGATACGAACAGTGCCACATCTGAACTCTCCACTAAGTGCATGTGCAATCTGTGCACGACGCAGGGGAACGTCGTCCCCCTGACGCGAGTGAAATGCCTGGTTTCTATGACAACACCACGGGACGTGCGTCTAAACAGCACATCGGTGACCCCGGCATTTGTTGAGTTTGACATGAGTGCGGAGGGCTTTGGATGTTTGTACTTGCCGAGTATTGCCCCTCAGTCGACACCGTCTCAGACCGTCGTCAGTGTTGGCATGGCAACCATGAATGATTCAGCGAATATCAGTGGTGTAGGAACAGGTAAAGTTGGTTTTGTGTGTACCTCCGAGAACTCATATCCCATAGCTATGATAAAGCAATGGGTTTGCAGCAATTTTTAACCGACTTATACATGCAAATTTAAAAAGGTTCTGGGGAGAGGAGGCTTCACACTTGGGTCCTCACTTGGGTCCTCACTTGGGTCCTCACTTGGGTCCTCACTTGGGTCTTTGCTTGGGATCTGGTTGGCAGCACCCGTGGTGGGTCTTACAGAGTGTTTTGCTCAATGTATCTCTTTTTAACTTTCGTTATTTCAGGCCTGTGATTTCTCAGGATTTTTTTTTTTACAAATTTATCTCCCTTCGTAAAACCCTTCGTAGCTTTGAATGGTGAGAAGGATAAGTAAGACTAATTGCGGTGACACAATGTGAAATTCTCAATTGAGTAGTAATTAGTTCTGAACCTCCAGTTCTTTTCAGAACTAATTACTACCCAATTGAGAATTTCACATGGTGTCACCGCAATTAGTCTTACTTATAAATCTCCCTTTGCCTCAAAATTTTCTTGAAAGAAGAGAAGTACAGTAGCCACAAAGAAAAGAAAGCAGTAGCCTGTTATGTGTCCAAACCTCAAGTTTCTTGATTGTGTGGATGTGGAGAGTCTGTAAATCCTCCAAAACTAAACATCCAGGAGGTTCAAGGGTGCTTTGTTCTCTTGACCAAAGGGAGACCCAGGCCCGCTACCCATTTTTCAAGATTTTTTACTTTTGTCAAATCACACCCCTGTTATTTGCTTCATAGCCCAAATGATATTTGTTATATTTATATTAACCCTCCTACTATTACAAGTGTCAAAATCAGTCAAAATGTTGATATACTTCCCAAGGTATATCTAGTGCACTTAAAAGTCAAACACTGTCAAACCTTACGTGTAGCAAGTACATTTACAGGTCAAAATGAGTTGACTGTTTTTGACTGGTAAAACCATTGTCTGGTATTGTTCAGGGTGGTCAAAATGACAGTAAAAACCAGTCAAAAATGCCTGTGTGCACATTTGGGTCAACAGTCAAAACAGGCAGTTGACTGGTTTTGACCTCTACAGCTACTTTCCACTAAAGTGCATCAATAGTAGGAGGGTTAATGTTTGAATTGTTGTCCCAGGGCACCTTTGAAAAACAGTGTTTCACTGAAAGGTCTCCCCAAGTTAAATAATAAATAAATAAAATCAATCAATTTCATCATTGTCTTCGTTTGATCGATCAATGTCATTTTCCATTTTGTTCCCTACATAGGGGAGAGACCGTTCCCGCCCCAGTCGGGCCTGACCTACTCCGTATGGTTCTGTGTTGATCGTTACTGTTCCTCAGAAATAAACTCACATTCCGTACGACTTCTGACCCTTGTCAGGAATGTTATCAGTACTGACACTCATTCAGCATGTCTTAGGATAAGTATCGCTGGACCTGATAGGAAATTAGTGATCAATACCTCGGAGGAGTTGCTGTCTAAAGCAGGTGAGATTCTTAGACTGGTCCCTTTCTTGATCCTATCAAGGATAGAGGCGGGCACTGGCTGTACCATTCAAGAGATTTCATTGGGCACGTTGTGCCAAACATCTGACGTCACGCTTCGAGGCTCGCGCACCAGCTACCAACCAAGGTCAAAGTTGAATCTTCATGAATCTGAGAGGCCAGTAATTGGCATATTTCACGAGCCTTGAAGCTTGATGTCATATTTTCAGGCTAGTGAGATTTTGTGCTTACAGATGAGGGCTTAACCCTAACCCCCTAGGTATTCTGGCTAGGAACCTTCCTGAATCCTCCAAAATCCATCAGTCCACTTTTAGAAAACATGCCCTTATCTTCAAAATGAACAATGCACTTTCGTTTATCTTTCATATTCAGCACTTATGGCCTGTACTTCTTGCCAGGTAGTAATTTTGCCCCATTTGAAGAGGTGAAAGTACCAGTTTCCAACGGCGCTGAATTTTTCCAAAAAAAGTGCCACGAGGAGGATTTTGATGGATTTGGGGTGGTTAGGATTAATCAAATTGACAGCAACAGAGTAATTTTTTTTATATCCTTGTTCCTCTGTCTTGATGAGTGATTTTTATTTGTAATTATCAGATGATAAACCAAGTAATGATTCATCGGCTGTGAGGGTGTTCAGCCCAGAGCTTGCCCAGGAAGGCAAATGGCATCATCTGGGAGTGGTGTTCAATAAAGCAGTACTAAAGAATAGCTCGGTCTCACTGTATGTGAACGGTACTCATATACACTCACATAAGGTAAGCAGACAACTAAATTATTCAGAGTCTGGTATTCTCCTGAAGACAGTCAGAGCACACTGACTGAAATGTCGAGTTGACCCACAGGTTCTTCTAAGAACCACACAACTCAAAAGAGGACAATAACAGGACGATCAGAGCACACTGATCGAAACGTCGAGTTGTACCTCCAGTTCTTTTCAGAACTAATTACTACTCAATTGAGAATTTCACATGGTGTCACCGCAATTAGTCTTACTTATCCTCTTCACCATGCAAAGCTACAAGTTTCATCAAAAGAGATTATTACATGGTGCTACCGCAAAGCTTCTCTATTTAGGGAGGAGGGCCAAAGTCGTGGTACAGCCAAGCCTTTGAGAAGCCTGGCCAGGCCCAGGCTTTGCTGGGACCTTTGGGCCTATATAATCCCCTAGCTGAGCACAAAAGACCCTTTACTAATGAATAGATCTCATATAGCTCTTATTGTTAACGTAGACTTGACTGACACCTCAGCTGTCTTTTGTTTACAACTGCAGCCATTATAATGAGCTCTTCATGGCTGGGCTAGGCCCTCCAGAAGCCCCGGTTATGTTGATTGGCAGGTTCTGTATTGTTATAGGATTAGGACTCACAAAAGACAGATTAGGAGGCCAGGTAGCCGGGGCCTGGCCGGGTTTCTCAAAGCTTGGCTGTACCACGACTTTGGCCTTCCTCCCTTATCATTTTCCACCATGCAAAACTTTAAATCGTATTTAAATTATTGAAGCTTACAAACAGACGGATATAAAACAACAGATTTGTATCTCGCGTAATGTTTTTATTTAAAGTTTTTTGAGGTCTTGCACTAGTGTTTCGACGAGCTTGCTCTAGTCATTGTAAGGAGACGATGACTAGAGCTTGTTAGTCGAAAGGTAGACCTGTACCTGTTCTTATCACAACCACAATCTCACTTAGTTGAGATTCAAACCACATGGTTCTACTGCTAACCGAAACCGATAACGTTTTTATTATTTCAAACTGTTGTATGTGATTTCTGTCTAGATGCCATACATTCAAACCAATGCTCCAGGAGCCAGCAGTTCTCCCACCAACCCAACCTCCGTATATGCCTTCATAGGAACCCTACCTCCTCAGGGGAGCTCATCTCGATTGCTATGGCGACTTGGCCCCACCCATCTCTTTGAGGATGCCCTGACGCCGGCCACGTTGTGTGCAATCTACCTTCTGGGACCAACCAATGTTGGGAGCTTCCAGGCCACTCGGACTGAAGGTAAACACGCGAGAGGATTTGGGAAAAGTTTAATAATTCCAGTTCCATTCTATTCAAGTGCCGACTTTTTATTATTATTATTTCAACAAGTTTGCAATTTTTGTCTCTTATAGAATTCAGTCCGGTGAAGATTGACCTGACGGCTCTCCAGATCCCAGAGGAGAAGATCGTGATTGGCATCCACGCTCATGCACTCTCAGTTTTGACCATCTCCAAGATTAGGAAGGCGTTCAACAAGTTTGACAGCAAGTCTGTCGCTAAGCAGGTAAGACAGATGTCGAGATTCATCAACTCAAAATGTGATGCCGTTACTGCCGCTTGCGATGTTTAGCCTTCGTATGGGAGGACATCTTTCCCCAACCTCCAGTTATCCCCAAGTTTCCACTACTACTAGGTCGCCCGTAGGCGGGATCGCCTCGGGATATTCCAATCAACCCTGTCCTCCATGCACCTGGCCAGTTCTTCCACCGTTTCTACGTTTGAGCACGCCTATGAAGCTTGCCCTCTGGCCTCCTCTATTCTTCCGACCATGCTTGGGCTCCCAGAGCACCAACCGACTGGCAGGGAGGTTGGGGATAACGGTGACAACGGCCAGCTATTCCCATTCTCCTGAAGGCAATCTTCTGTGAGACTCGGGGGAGTTTACCATATATATAGTGCCTCGTTTGTTACATGGTCCCTACAGTCGATGTCGAGCACCAGTTGGGGTTTCAGTTGGGGTTTCAGTTGGGTTTTCAGTTGGGTTTTCAGTTGGGTTTTCAGTTGGGTTTCAGTTGGGTTTTCAGTTGGGTTTTCACTCTCTAAATATTCACAAATGAGGAGATTAAGACACATTTAAATATGACTACAGTGTACAAAGAAGCCATGTTGTCCAGTCTTCTTCTTGGCGAGTCCAGTCATCACAAATTCACAGATAGTCACAAAACAACATCAATATCAATATATACAGTCTCTATAAGAGTTCATCCAGTGTAAGACCATCTTTCAGCTTCATAGTTGTACACTGCTAGGTCAGATACTGTGCATGGTAATTCAAGTAGAGAACATCGCATCAGGTGGGCCATAGTTTGAGGCTCTCCGCAATCACACCATATGGCACTCTCTGGTATTTGGCCCTACTTGTCCAGTGATAACTAATTATGTCAAAAGATTAGAGGATGATGTTAATTGGAGGACTGTTTAGTTGGCTATGATGATCAGGGGATTAAACATTACCTTGAGTCCAAAGAACCATCAAAGGAGAACTATAATATTCTTTTTTATTCTCGGAAAATGTGAAGAACAAGCTCACACTGTCTTTATGGTGTGCCATGGACGAGTGGTCTAGTGCATCAGACTTGTGTTCTGATGGCTGAGTCATCAGAATGTGGGTTCGATTCCTGGCCTCTACCATGGTACTTGTGTCCTTGAGCAAGACACTTCACTGTACATTGCTCCTCTTCACCCAGGAGTATAAATGGGTACCTGTGAGGGTAGAGGTTGATATTGTGGTTGAAAAAGCTTCTGATGCGCTATGGTAGCTCGGGGCTGTATACTCCCCAGGGAGCTTAGAAAGTTTAAGGATTGATATTGGCCCAATTACCAGGGGTAATAATGTAAAAGCACCTTGTATCCTTTGGCAATTTGGGACTCTATAAATCCAGTTATTAACTGTATGTTTGTAAATTCTAAAAGTATGCATTTTGGTTGAATTTTTGTTTTCATTGTTATTCTTTTCTTCAGCTGGGTCTCTCAACTCATGAGAATTCCACCCCCATCCGGATCCTTCACAACTCGGCGTGTCATCTGAGTGGTAGTGGAAGGTCATTTGGGGCAGTACTCATTGGAAACATAGGTACGAAGGAAATATCTTCAGAACAATGTAGAATAGTTGAGTCTCACCTCAAGTTGGAGTAATTTTTCAACTTGTGACTTCAATGACTTTACTCGAGTGTCAGTGTTTTTTGTTGGTCCATCAGTGGTGTGTTAACAGCGCTGTGTTTATTGGGGACTTGACTTAAGTTTTTAAGACAAAAACTTGAGACTTTGTTTGAGACTTTTCCCGAAACTTAATAAACTTAATGGTTCGTCTTAGATCACACATCACCAAATGCAATTAACTACATATCACCACTAACCTATTTCTGTAGTTAATGCTTGTTATTGTCGCTAAAAAAACAGGTGTTAGAACCTTTGGTCCAAAGCCTGTCGCAAGTACATTAGAGAACATCGGTGGGTCAGCCCCGCTTCTGGGCCTGATAGCGATGTCGACGGATGTAGAAGGGTTGTACGCGGCAGTGAAGGCACTCGTCTGTGTGGTGAAGAACAACGGACCAGCTATGGCAGAGATGGAACGAACAAGAGGATATCAGGTAAACCAAAACGTCCCTTTTACATAAAAATATCTAAGAAATTTGTAAATTGTAATTAAATTCATCTCATTTGTATTGAAATGCCATTAACCCTAACTCCCTAAGCATTGTTAGTGAACAATAAAAATCCTTCAAAATCCTCCAACTGCCTTTGTTGTCTAGGGAGTTAGGGTTAATAATAATAATAATAATAATAATGTATGGACTTATATAGCGCACGTATCCACCAACTGAGTGGTGCTCAAGGCGCATATTATTACCCCTGCTCATAAGGCTCATAAGGCTCATAAATCATTCCTGAAACCATCTCAGCTCCCTGGGGAGTATACAGCTCAATTGCTGCCATTACAGCGCATATTGGGCTAATCAACCAACTCTGCCCTCACAGGTACCCATTTAACCCCTGGGTGGAGAGAAGCAATTATGGTTAAGTGTCTTGCTCAAGGACACAAGTGTCACGGCCGGGATTCGAACCCACATTCTGCTGCTAACACCAGAACTTGAGTCCGGTAAGCTAGACCGCTCGGCCACGACACTCCATTAAAATCAAACTACAATCAACTTTCTTCTAACTTTTGGAAAAATTCAGTTCTTATGTGCTGGATGTTACAGCTCCTTTGACTGCCTTGTGTAACATTTCTCTCCCAAATTATACAATTGTTTTATATATTTGTTATCCTTGTGTTGTTATTCTTTTGTAACCCTTTGATACTCTTTAAAGGGACAGTATTGTCATGATCAACAGGGCATGGAATCAAAGTGCTAGTTTTAGATTAACCCATTGACTGAAAATAATAGCCCACATGATAAGGTCATATTACCATTGCTGCTGCATAAATGGGCCAGTAATTTTCAGTCATTGTGTTCATCTTAAACTAGGACAGCGATTCCATGCCCTGTTGAAAGTCTGCTCTGATCATGATGATATTGTCCCTTTTAAGAGACGCTTCTAACCAGATTGTGCTCATTTTGTCACACTTTTTGTTAACTTTTATCTTCCATTGTAGTTCCAAATCTTTAACCCTCCTACTACTACAAGGGTCAAAATCAGTCAAAATGTTGATATACTTGCCAAGGTGTATCTAGTGCACTTAAAAGTCAAACACTGTCAAACCTTACGTGTAGTCAGTACATTTACAGGTCAAAATGAGTCGTTTGACTGGTAAATGCATTGTTTTGTATTGTTCAGGGTGGTTAAAATGACAGTCAAATCCAGTTAAAATGCTCCTGTGTGCACATTTGGGTCAACAGTCAAAACAGGCAGTTGACTGATTTTGACCTCTATATCTACTTGCCACTGAAGTTCAGCTATAGTAGGAGGGTTAATCTGATTTTCATACCTTTTGGTTAACGAATTATTTTTGACAGATTTGTTTTGAGTGAACCAAGTCTTTCAAAGCAAAAGAACAAAATGAATTTGAGGTGACAATTTCAAAAATTGTATTTGTCATACAATTGAAAAAAATACACATGTTATGTATGACGATCATATTCTGGAGATTGTACAATTAAAATTAACATTAATGTATACTACTCAAAACAATTTAGGGAACACCGGATTTTTAACATCAAATAGGTTTGAAATGTTCCATGAACCGGGATTTTCATTTGCAACCCCCTCTCTCTTTCAGTAGTCATGTCATGAAATGTGTAATCACTGCATGCATCCTTTATCATCTGTTTCATTGTGCAGTTGTTTCTCATCAATTCTGTGAAACATTGTGTTTATCTGAAATAAATGATCTTGCTTTAACTGAGATTATTCCGGTGTTCCCTAAATAGTTTTGAGTAGTATATAAAAACACAAAATTAAAATAAAAAAATAAAAAAAGAAAGATATAGAGATTAATTTCTCAACTATTTTATGTTGTTTCAGATTCTTGCCTTCCTACTGAAGAAGAAGAAACATCTACTGAACAGTCATATCCTCCATCTAACCTTCTCCCTGGTAGGAACCATCGACAGCGGACGAGAGACCACCATCATTCCTCATAGAACTGCATTTGAGGACCTTCTCTCGGACTTAGAGGTTTGGAAAATGATTAGATGTAGATTTTTAGAGTAATGGAGCGTCCTAAAACTCAGAATGTTCCTGTTTCATTTAGGAAGGCAGTATGATCCCGAAAGGAACATTTAGTTTTCCCAAATAGATTGATTCCCTGTTCTTATCGAGAACAGCGTGCATTCACCAGTGAAACGTTTCAAGCTTTCCTTAGTTATGAGATGCTTTCTAAGGTTTTGTGTTTGAAGAAGGAGAATTCTCCTGAAGACGATGACGATCAGAATTTACTGAATCAAGCCGTTGAGGTATCTCACCACCAGTTCTTCTCTGAACCAACTCTATTTACAACTCTGGAGAGATATTTACATTGTGCTACCGCAAAGCTTACTCCTACTTTTCGTTTACCATGCAAAGCTTCAAATCATTTGGGCCTCTAGACCAACTACTTCTAGTTGATGCTACTCGAGCCGTTACTCTCCTGCGACTCGAGACGTTGTGACCAAAGGTTATTCCAATGCTTGAACTCGTTTCTGCCACCCAGCTCGATTTTGGGCAGCACGAACAGCCTAATCGTGTTTAAGGACAATGGCGTTAAGGTCGTCTATGATCTGTGAAATGTAGGTGCGGCGCAGGCCTCCGCCCTGTCGGAAGGGTTCTTATGGTTGGGTTTTGTGGGTTCAAGAAGACAGCGAGCGGCACCTCATGACCAATTAAGCAACTTGTATGCTCGTACATGCGAAGCACCTGCCACAACCATCTGCCACAACCATCCTGCAAAGTTGCCTTTGCTTCTAGACCAAAGAGAGACCTAGGCCCACTACCCATTTTTCAGAATTTTTTTACTTTTGTCGAATCACACCCCTGTGAGTGTCATTGATTAATTAATTTTGTCCTTTTTTTTACCTAGGTGTGGCACAATGCGCCGTACGGCCTCCAGCGTTCCCTGTACGATCACTTCTTCGAACTCATTACCGACTCCAGCGAGGCCGAGAAGAATCACAAGATGATGAGGAAACTGCGAATGGTGAACCGACTTCTGTTCATGCTCCATGACCCCACGTTGACCCACAGCACGATTCAATCCATCGCTAATCTCTCTAGCGTTATGCTGCAAGGAGGCTCATGTAGCTCGGACCTGCTGGCGTAAGTTCACTCCATTATTGCCGCATATTAGACAGGCTGTTTTTAAAAAAATGAAATTTCTTACAATATTGAATGCGGAATGTATTTTATTTGAACTTGTAATTAAAATATCCAAAATGAACTAACTTATCATTACATTTTGGCATTACATTTTGGATGTGTGAAATTTCCATTTTCCAAATCGTAATGACAAAATATTGAAACAAATATCGTAAGCAATAATATGGCTCCTTTGAAAAAACTGTTATATATTTGTTGTTAGAATTACTCCCAAGACATGTTTTTCCATTCCCATGCGGAATTTAACTTTCCTACAATGACGTATAAATGGCAGAAAAACGACGAAACTTTCACACTCAGTTTTCTTGAAACACAATTTTGCACATTAATTGCTTACGACCATATTATCAACTCTTCTTTGTCGTCCGGAATCTTTCCTACTGCAGCCCACCGTGCCATCATTAAGCCATTACTAAAAAAGGCGTCACTTGATAAAAATATCCTTAAAAATTATAGACCCGTTTCGAATATCAGTTTTGTTGGTAAATTAATAGAAAAAATTGCTTGTGCACGACTATCTGAACATATGAATCAACATAATCTAATGGATCCCTACCAGTCAGCTTATAGACCCAAACATAGTACTGAATCTGCCCTAATTAAAGTAAAAATGATATCATGTTTCCCCTTAATTCAAATCAAGTTACCCTCCTAGTATTATTAGATCTTTCAGCTGCATTTGATACAATTGATCATAGCATATTACTTTCGCGTTTATCATCCAGAATTGGCATAAGAGGGGTTGCACTTGACTGGTTCCACTCATATCTTAAGGGTTGGACCAGTCAGGTTGACATTGCTGGTGAATTGTCAGCACCATTTATTGCTGATTATGGCTTACCACAGGGCTCTGTCTTTGGTCCACTAGGTTACACTGTTTACACCCTTCCTGTTGGTGATATAGCACGGCACCACCAAATTTCTTATCATATATATGCTGATGATACACAATTATATATATCATTCACCCCTAATGTACCCGGTGAGATGAATCGTGCAATCTCTAAACTTGAAAAATGCATCTCAGACATTAAAACTTGGATGACTGTTTAATAATAAGCTTAAACTAAATGATGATAAAACAGAATTCTTTGTCGCTGCTTCCTCCCATAATTTCAAACTTATCCCCGATATTTCCATTACTATTGGAAATTCTTCTATTCACCCATCTGAATCTGTCAGGAACCTAGGTGCATTCTTTGACTCGGCTATGTCCATGTCTTCCCATATATTACATATATCACAAACTGTCAATTACTATCTTCGCAATATATCACGTGCCCGCAAGTTCATGGATGAATCTACGTGTCATCACGCCGTTCGTTCATTGGTACTTTCACGGCTTGATTATTGTAATGGTTTGTTATCTTCTGTACCCAATGTACACATCCAACGACTGCAGCGGTTACAAAACTGGGCCGCACGTTTAGTTTTTGCCGTCAACCGAAAGCATGATCCCATACCCTTAATGCATTCGCTACACTGGTTACCAATACAACAAAGAATAATGTTCAAGCATCTGTTATTTGTCTACAAATCCTTTCATAACCTTGCCCCAATCTATTTATCAAACTGCTTGTTAAAATATGTTCCAAGAAGAAATAACTTGAGATCTGGAGATGATATCCTACGACTTGAATATCCTAGAACAAGAGTACGGGCCGGTGACAGAACTTTCACTGTATGTGCCTCCCGTGCATGGAATAATCTCCCGATCTCAGTTAGATCTTCTACCTCTATAAATAATTTCAAAAAATCTTTGAAAACGCATCTCTTTGTATAATTTTCCTACCTTTGTATTATTTTGTAATCATTGTTTCAACTGTTAATTTTAATGTAACTATTTTATTGTAAGTATATTTAAGTATCATTTTATATTTGTACGCGCTTTGAGCCTCCTGGGAAAAGCGCATTATAAATATTAATGTAATGTAATGTAATGTAATTACATCCTTCTTCTGGACACACGACAATTAAGTCTCATCTGGAAAGGAAAAAACAGCAAAATTAAGACATTTCAGATTAAATTTTTTTCTATTCAAATCATATTGATGCAAAATTTTAATATTTATTTTGGACTAGACTTTTAAGGCGCTAGATGGCTGCAGTTTTACTGCTCCTTTTTTCGTTGTTTTGGATATCACGTGCATGTTCAGAATTATATGATCAAAGCATCTCAAACACCTTCCATTGGTATACGTTTAAATTTGCGCTTTTTGAAACAAATGTGATTTTGTTGTTGTTTACTATGCAGATTTGGTCAGTTTATTGCATCTACCTTGCCGAGCCTATCCGTCGATGAGAGGATGGTAACAGTGGATGAACTACAATGTCTCATCTCGGACACGGACTCACAGAAGGGAAGCAGAGGTACAACTAAATGTCTTCGTTTTTAAAATATTTTTTAGTTTTGTTTATCCAGATAATTAATTATCACTGTAATTATCACTACGCATACTTACCACTACACATTTTTCAGGATTTTTCACTTTTGTCAAATCACACCCCTGATTTCTGTTCCATAATAAACCAGGCCTGTGATCTCAGGATTTTTCCTGATTTCAGGATTTTTTTTACAAATCTCCCTTTGCCTCAAAATTTTCTTGAAAGAAGAGAAGTAGCCACCAAGGAAAGAAAGAAGTAGCCTGTATTGTGGCCAAACTCTAGTTTATTGTTTGTGGGGATGTGGAGAGTCTGTAAATCCTCCAAAATTAAACATCCAGGAGGTTCAGGGGGCTTTGTCCTCTAGACCAAAGGGAGACCCAGGCCAGCTTCCCATTTTTCAGGATTTTTTACTTTTATCAAATCACACCGCTGATAAACGCTTCTCATCTCGTAAACTCTTGTTTCTTGACGCAGATAATGAGAGTATGTCAGAGGACTGGACGGGGTTAGTCTCGCCTCACAACATCCATCTTAGAAACATTCTCCTTGATGTCATCTTGAAGCTTCTCTTTAGTCCGAACACACACAATGTCAACCCTAGGTAAACACCAAAATATCAATCAAACAATTTTGAAATAGCATTTTGCCTTTGAGAAAGAACCTGCTAGGTTCGAAACGTAAGGCCAATAACTACTATTTTGCATTTATACTATAGGTCCTTTAGTTTGCAACTGCTAATTCTCTATTTAACTTTTTAAAAATGTGGCAGAAATAAAAAAGATTCAGAATTTGACATGAATTGTTTGGTGAAGCACTTAACTTTAGAATTTAATCGGTATCCAACCTACCAGCAAAGACGACATCTATTAAAAACCCTTGCATCTCTCAGAACCATTTGAAAAATTTTGACAGATAAAAAGGTGATTACAGGAAAAATATTTGCCCATATAATAATATTTGCACTATATAAGAAATGTGCTATATATGAAATTTGACTGGCTCTGGCAAAACCCAAATCTTGGACCCAATTTTAAAAAGTGACCTCCCAAATTTATCGTGAAAATTAACAATGTTCCCAACAACATTTCAGGATTTTTCTTTTTCCATCAAAATCTAGAGAAAATGCTCTCTATGATGACATGAAAACTGGTCCCTGGGGTCAGTTTTTGACCTTTTCATGGCTGTTGCACATTGTGGTAAATGCCGAGAAGTTTTGGGGTTTTGCCAGAGCGGGTCGCATATAAGAATGAAATATTACTTTTCTAATCTGAAAATGTAAACGTAATTTTAAATATGTTGATTGTCTCTGTAATACGCAGCATGTGTGAGGAGATACAGAAGGTCCTGGGATATGATTGGCTGCTCCTTATGATGCAGAGTCACGTCCACTCAACCACGGTCATCATGGGATTACGTATCCTAGTAACCATGCTCTACAGCCAATCGGCAATAAGCAAGTTCCGTGAAGGGACGTACGGGTCTGGGTGGCTGGACAACACGGAAGCGGTGTTGCAGAACAGAATGGGCGTTGTGTTGGGTAGGTTTTGAGTCACTCAGTTAGTATGAAACACTGCATACTCTGTGCATTCTGAGTGTCTGCGTGAAGGGGGAAAAAAAATCTCCACAGGTGACTCGGGTGGGAATTGAACCTACAACCCCCTATTTACATGTGCAGACATCCTAATCTCTCGACCACCAAACTTGTAAGATGACGACAGGTTGACCAGATTCCTATATAGCATTTTGCATTTATTGATGATAATATTCCATCGGGGATAACGTCGCATCAGTGCAACGAGGTCGTATCATAGTTATGACCTTGTTGCAGACATGGATTTTGCTCAGTGCAACTTTTATGCAAATTTATGCACTATTGCACATATGACCTTGATGATATTCTTCTATTGGGGATATCGTTGCATCAGTGCAACGAGGTTGTATCATAGTTACGACCTTGTTGCAGACATGGATTTTGCTCAGTGCAACAAGGTCGTATCTTTTTACAGAGTTCCAGGATGAACACGCAAAACCTATGTAAGAAGATATGACGTTGTTGCACTCAATTGTTTTAATGTATGCAAATTTATGCACTATTGCACATTACGACCTTGTTGCATTTTTTAGATACGACCTTGTTGTTCTGACAGGACGAAATGTAATAGTTGCCTCATTATCTGTTATGTTTAGGTTTCAATCTCGGCAAGGGCAAGAAAGGATTACAGAATCGTGAGATCAACCAGGAGACGTGTCATATGCCAGGATTCACTGTACTCCAATGGCTACTTCCTAAACATGCTAACGTACCGGGGATTTACTTCCTACTTATGGCTATGTCACTGGGACAATACGTCAGGGAACTACCTGAGAACTGTCAGGTAAGACTTAAGGCCAAAAAAAGAAGTCCCCGGTTTCTGGTCATCGGTTGGCTTCAAAATCAGTGTGGTGATAAGTTTTTTTTTTTTTTTTTTCCATTCCAATCGATCCAGCAATTTGGGCTGCAATTGGACATCGTTTCATAGTAAAAAGAAAATTAAAAATGATGACGCGCGGGTCTGAAGTGACATGCGTGGAGACCAGAAACCGGAGACTTTCTTTTTTTGGCCTAAGGCTTTGCATGGTGGAAAGTTACAATTAAGGAGTATGTTTATGGTCGCACCATCTGAAACTAATCCTAATCGCTCTCTTGAATAATGGGTTGGTTCTGAAGAAAACCTTTAGTTTATAATTTGTATTAAACCCTTCTGTGACTGCAAGGGTCAAAATCAGTCAAAATGTTGATATACTTGCCAAGGTATATCTAGTGCACTTAAAAAGTCGAACACTGTCAAACCTTAAGTGTTGTAAGTACATTAACAGGTCAAAATGAGTCAACCGTTTTTGAATGGTAAAAGCATTTTCTGGTATTGGAGTGCCATGGTCGAGCGGTTTCGTGCATCGGATTTGTGTTCTGATGACCGAGTCGTCAGAATGTGGCTTCGAATCCCAACTGCGACCATGGTACTTGTGTCCTTGAGCAAGACACTTTACCATAATTGCTTCTCTCCACCCAGGGGTAAATGGGTACCTGTGAGGGCAGAGTTTGTTGTTGTGTTTGATTAGCCCTATATGCGCTGTAATGGCAGCAATTGAGCCGTATACTCCCCAGGGAGCTGAGATGGTTTCAGGAATGATTTATGAGCCTGATGAGCAGGGGTAATAATATAATGTGCCTTGAGCACCAGTTTGGTGGATACGTGCGCTATATAAGTCTACATTATTATTATTATTATTATTGTTGGGGGTGATCAAAATTGTTGGGGGTGACAGTAAAAACAGTCAAACACGCCCCTGTGTGCACATTTGGGTCGACAGTCAAAACAGGCAGTTGACCGGTTTTGACCGCTGTAGCTACTTGCCACTAATATGCAGCTATAGTAGGAGGGTTAAGATAACATTCCTAACGTTTGATCCTTTTCCAGTTGGATTTGAATTCCATGTGGCAGTTCATCTTTGGGATTCCTACAAGCCAGCCGTTGTCAGGCCGTTTGTCGACCAACATCTGCACGGATGCTATCCTCGTGATCCTGGCCCAGATCAGAGCTATGCTCAACCATGTAAGATCAAAGATTACACCAGAAAGCAATTACACCCACACAAAGTGTGTCGGTCATGTAATAATAACCTTGTCTGTGGCAGAGTACTCCAAGAACAATGCATTTGGGCCATTTGTGACTTTGTATTCCAAAGACTGACGTACAAGATCTATAAAAAACAAAGTGCACTTTTTGGCACTTTTTAATCATCACAAAATGTTTACAAAAAAAAAAAATGATTTAGTCTGTAAAATGTTCATCTCAACAAATGGAAAGAACAAATTAAAATATGGAAGTTAATTTTAACGAGCTGTATTATAGAAAAATGGAAGATCTTGGACAATTTGTAAACAAAATAAACAATGCATCACAATTTTTAAATAGTCTAGATTTTCTCAAACAGATATCTTAGACTGAATTTTTTTATTTTTTTTTTAAATTTTTTTTTTTATAATTAGCAAAAAAAATGGTTTTAATTTTAAAAGATATATATATTTTTGTATTTATTCTTTAGAACACCGACCCAGATGATGACATTCCATGGATTCAGGAATATCCAGTTACATTGATTCAGTTTCTTCTCTACTTATACCACAACGTTACTGAGTTCAAACCAGTGTGTATGAGCGCTCCATTCCTCTGTGGGCTTGCCTCAACCATGTTCCCATACATTGCAAACACTGAACAGGTAACGTACACATCATTGTTTATTCGTCCATTCCGTTTCATGAAACCCAAAACCAGGCTTGTATTTTAGCTAGCCTTCTGTTAGCTTGAAGATCTGATATCACGCTTTGAGCTAGAGGCGCGTGAATTATGCCAGATCCTGCCTGTGCAGCCGCCATATTTTCCCCCGATGTTCAACTTTGACCTTGGTTAGTAGCTAGCGCGCGAGCCTCGAAGTGTGACGTCAGATCTTCAGCACAACGCATCCAATGAAACCCCTTGAATTGTACGCCTGGAGCCTTTTGCATTCACAGCTTTTAGAAACTTTCTTTTAGTGCTGTCAATTGTTGTTTAAATAAAATAAATGGCCATCCAAATTTGATTGAAATATATAAATGTTTCATTTGAAAATGTCCATAACCCTTGAAATATCAAAGATTGACTTGATTTTTCAAAGGTAAATCCATCCAAATAAACTGTTGGATCTTTTGAATTGTTCCGTGTACTTTGCATCTTGTCTTGAATTTGTCACTTCTGCACACAAACATTACCTGAATTCAGTAAAGCACCCAACTCTAGCTGTTTTTTTGTTTTAATCATTTTATCCAATATTTTTTTCATGTTTGAACATTTTTTGTAGATTATGAAAATGTAGATTATGAATTTGCTATGATGTAGGAAAGAATATTTGCGGTGACAACATGTGAAATTCTCAATTGAGTAGTAATTAGTTCTGAAAAGAACTGGAAGTTACAACTCATCGATCAGAAGACGATCAGAGCATACTGATCAAAACTTGTAAACTCCAGTTCTTTTCAGAACTAATTACTACTCAATTGAGATTTTCACACGGTGTCACCGTAATTAGTCTTTACTTATCCCCTTCACCATGCAAAGCTACAAGCTTTGTTATGATGCGTCTATCAGTTATTGCCCATCCTGCCCCTTCCGCCATCCCACATCTACCCTGGGAATCGTCATGCATGAACTATCCGTATCATACTCATTAAGTGACAATCACAGGGGTGGGGAAACCAGTGGAAAAGATTCTCAAAATCTCCACCCTTGGGCTTTCATTTGACCCAGTCCCCAGAGTAGATACGGGGGGGGATGGATTGGGCATTGGGCATCAATTGATAGAAACATAAGTTGTGTCGGCTTTTAAGACTCCTTCCCTTTCTCCTTACCCTCTTCCTTCCCCACCCTCCTTCCCCACCCCCTCCCCCTCCTTCCCCTCCTTCCCCACCCCCTTCCCCTCCCCCTTACATGTTTCCTGCATGGTTTGTATTTTTTTCTTTCATTGACCCTTCTAGGTCTGTTCCCCCATTGATGAATATGTCAATGTCATGTTGGTACGTATTTTTCTTTTCATTTCAGATCACATATAATTTTGTTTTCCTCATACATAATCACCATGGACATAATCACCATGGACATAATCACCATGGACATAATCACCATGGACATAATCACCATGGACATAATCACCATGGACATAATCACCATGGACATAATCACCATGGACATAATCACCATGGACATAATCACCATGGACATAATCACCATGGACATAATCACCATGGACATAATCACCATGGACATAATCACCATGGACATAATCACCATTGACATAATCACCATTGACATAATCACCATGGACTCATACAACTGCTTTTGTTCACTTTATAGAATGCTGGATTAGTTTTGTAAACAGAGTTCAACAGACACTTACAAATGATTGCAAAACCTATTTTGTCATTAGGAGGAGGAGGAGGAGAAAAGGATTCCAGTAGTAGTGCTGGGATGATTAAACTAGTTACTGAAACTGCACTAACCGTTTAGAAATTTGCTAACCAGCTAACCAGCTAACCGAAACAAATATTTAAAAAATTTAAAAAAATTAAATAAAAAGGAAAGAATTTCCCGCCCATTTAATTGTTCTAGACATTTTTGTCGCAGTGATTATTAAACAATCATTGCGGGAAATTTATTGATTGAAAATGTGTACACAATGTTCCATTTTTGGTTAAACACAACTTTTGGTTAAACACCTGTTTAATAACTGGTAACTCCTAGCACTAACACTTGTTTATTCATGGATTCATACAGCATGGTGGATTATCTTCCCATTGGTACATTATTTGTTTGATTTACACTGTACATGCATAACATAAGCTTTAAGGCTTTGCATGGTTGGAGTATTGATATCGTTTTGGTTTGCGGTAACACCATGTGTTTATCTCAACTATCGCTAAGTGAGGTAACAGGTTCTGAAAAGAACCTTCTCGCGCAACTCGTAGGAGATTTTCTCCTGACGAAGATTAGAGCATGCTAATCGACATGAAGGGAAGACCCCGTGAAGTCCCCATGGTTCTCCCTGAACCATGCTCTCACTTAGCGATAGTAGAGAAAACAAGTTGCCTGATATTGGTTCTCCCCTGAACCATAATCTCACTTAGCGACAGTTGAGATATGAGTTGTGCGATGTGGTTCTTTTCAGTTGAGATAAACACATGGTGTTACCACAAACCGAAACGATATCATACATAACAGTTACTAATTGTAAATACAAACTTTAGTATAACATGTTATTGGAAGTGCACATTCATTTCAACTCTCTAGTATATTATATCAAAAAACTAAATTTTCATTTTCTCCCTTTTTTTTAAAAAACAACAAAACATTTGCATGTTTTTTATGTTTATGTTTTAAAAATATTTGCCAGATTTTTTGTCAAACCTCAAAACAGAAAAAAAATCATGTTTAGTTTTTTGTAGTTTTCTGAAAAACATAAGCACCTATTGTGGTAAAATTTTAACAGGTTAGTTTTAAATCATGTTTTTTTTTAAACTACAGGGTTGGAAGGATTATAAGTTACCAAATATTAATATTGTACTTTCCTTTTTATACAGTCTAACATGTTCAAATCACCAACATTATTCATAATAAAAATTAACTTTGAGTAAAAAATCTGTTTTTTTCCCCGATCATTAGCCAAGCGAAGACAACAGTGAGTTATCATCACCTTCTGATGAAATCAAGGTGAGTTTAAGGATCCATCTTGCCTCTCAGAGGATGTTTTTGCACTTTTTCTTAATGACAAAATGATTTTTTGTGTGTGTGTGTGTGTACATGTAATGCTGATTTTGATTGGCAAAATTGTGAAATTTGATTGGTGAGTTGTGAAGTTTGTGCAGCATTTAGCAAAGTCGTTCACGGAAACCCGCCATCCAACTGATCATGTCGAGGGCTTAAAGCCAGAACTGGGTATGTCCGCTTTTGCCTAAAATGTGTTATGGGGAGTTTCTGATTTTTCAGAAAGATTTCAAACTTTAAACTCATTTTTTTCAAAATGCCGATTTTAGACATAACCAGTTTTAAGTCCTTGATAATATCATCTCCCAGTTCTGCTAATGATATCAAATCTTACATTTCCTTGAGTCCTTGTTTGATCCTGCAAATCCCTGATTTTTCAGAAAGATTTCAAACTTTAAACTCATTTTTTTCAAAATGCCGATTTTGGACATAACCAGTTCTGCTTTTAAGCCCTCGATAATATCTTACCCCTCCCAGTCCTATTCGCACTGTGAAGAGGCTGGTTATTAACTTGTCTTGTTTCGGTGCGAGGGGCTGGTTTCTTCAGTGTGGAGTCGTTGTAACAACTCAATGACTTAGTAGCCCCCACCTTGGAGTGGCCATTGGCATTGTGCGAGGTGATTTGCATAAATAAAAAAATAAAAATAAATAAAAATAAATAAATAAAAAATTTAAAAAAATAATATCATCTCCCAGTTCTGCTGATGATATCAAATCCTACATTTCCTTGAGTCCTTGTTTGATCCCGCAAATCCCTTTAAAAGGTTTTGAAAGGTGAAATGTACTTGCCAGCAATGTGTCGTGGTTTTGTGTGAGACTTCATCTACACTGTACTATATTATGTCCTGCACAGTTATTCCACCTTTCAAAAACTGACAAAAGAAGAGGTTTGGCTGATCTGAGATTTAATTTTACATAGACCAGGCCTGTGATTTCGCAGGATTTTTCCTGATTTCAGGATTTTTTTTTTTATAAATCTCCCTTTGCCTCAAAATGTTTTTGAAAGAAGAGAAGTAGCCACCAAGGAAAGAAAGAAGTAGCCTGTATTTGTAAGTAAGACTAATTGCGGTGATACCATGTGAAAATCTCTATTGAGTAGTAATTAGTTCTGAAAAGAACTGGAGGTTACAACTCGACGTTTCGATCAGTATGCTCTGATCGTCCTCAGGAGAATGCCTGTATTGTGTCCAAACCTCCAGTTTCTTGTTTGTGGGAATGTGGATGAGTATGTAACCTCCAAATCCTCCTTTGTCCTCTAGACCAAAGGGAGACCCAGGCCTGCTACCTATTTTCAGGATTTTTTACTTTTGTCAAATCACTCCCCTGATAGATTTTGTGTATGATTTGTTATTAATTAACCCTCCTACTACTACAAGGGTCAAAATCAGTCAAAATGTTGATATACATGCCAAGGTATATCTAGTGCACTTAAAAGTCAAACACTGTCAAACCTTATGGGTAGTAAGTACATTTACAGGTCAAAATGAGTCGACCGTTTTTGTCTGGTAAAAGCATTGTCTGGTAAAAGCATTGTCTGGTATTGTTCAGGGTGGTCAAAATGACAGTAAAAACCAGTCAAAAATGCCCCTGTGTGCACATTTGGGTCAACAGTCAAAACAGGCAGTTGACTGGTTCTTGCCACTAAAGTGCAGCTGTAATAGGAGGGTTAATTAATTGATTTATTTATGTATTGTCTTGTGTATTTTTCTGTTGTTTTAGTACCTTCCTGGACTGGATATACCATTCTTTGGAATCAAAAGCCCAGACAGGTATTCTAGTCAAACAGGTAACCTTACCTATCATCCGGCCAGACGCTATGTTATGGACTTCTTACGTGTGATCGTCATGGATAGTTTGTCTCTCCCTGTGCCGAACAAAACATCACCGGTTCTGGATCTACTTCTTGAGGTAGGTTTATCCCGGGGACGCTTTGTTATGTTTTCGTTTCATGAGAAGTCATGATGTGTTAAATTGAGACATGAAAAAAGTCATTTTTACTGCATTGACCAGAAATATCAATATGAGTAAAGACTGTTTGCGGTGACACCGTGTAAAAATTCTCTTTTGAGTAGTAAATAGTTCTGAAAAGAACCGGTTAGTTACAACTCCTGAGGACGATCAGAGCATACTGAGTTGTACCTCCAGTTCTTTTCAGAACTAATTACTACTCAATTGAGATTCCACATGGTGTCACCGCAATTAGTCTTAACTTAGTTACAACTCGATCAGTATGCTCCGATCGTCTTCATGAGAATAGCAGTCTGTTGTTCATAATCATCATTACAAGTTTTTTGGGTGAACTTTGTCGTTAACCCTAACCACCCCAAATCCATCAAAATCCTCTAAGGGACACTTTTTTGGAAAAATTCAGTACTTTCAGAAACTGGTACTTTCACCTCTTCAAATGGGGCAAAATTACTACCTGGCAAGAAGTACAGGCCATAAATGCTGAATATGAAAGAGCAATGAAAATGCATGGGTGCATTTTGAAGATAAGGGCATGTTTCCAAAAGTGCACTGGAGGATTTTGGAGGATTCAGGAAGGTTCCTAGCCAGAATACCTAGAGGGTTAGGGTTAATGAAATTTCCTGGTCAGTTTTTATATATTAACGCTAACTCCCTTGGCCCATTTGCTTACATATAACCTGAATCCTCCAAAATCCTTCAGTAGTAAAGCAAGCACATGACATGTATGCACACATGTGTTACTAATCTGTGATACATGTACATGGCCAGGGACCCTCCCTGCATGCATGGAGCAATAAACAGTGTCCACTGACCTTGCAATCACTACAACAAACATGGATATACATGTACCATGGAAAGGCAAGTATGCCTAAAAACCTCAATCCTCCAAAATCCTTCACTTCAGCAAAGAGCATGTAGCATGTAACCTCAATCCTTCAAAATCCTTCACTTTCGCAAAGAGCATGTAGCATGTAACCCAATCCTTCAAAATCCTTCACTTTAGCAAAGAGGATTTTGGAGAATTTGGGAGGGTTAGGGTTAATAACTAATGATAAGACTTCCAATAAAAAAATATATACATGTATATATATATATATAAATATATTTTAAGAGGCCTGATACGAATCAATCAAGGGTTACATGTGCCGCTATTTTTGGGTTAGTGGCCTGTGTAGGACCAACTCCTGTGATATAACCACTAATTGTTATAACAGACAAACCCTCTCTCATTCCAGGCATCTCCGGTCCGAGCCACGCCGGCACAGACCAATGAGTTTCAGACTGAAGTCTTAGCCAATCTGATGGATCGACTCGTTGCGGGTGACGTCTTACTGGAGAGAGAGAGCGCCCTCCCTATTGCGGCCGGAGGTAGCTTCAGTAACTTGGTCAACAATGTCTTCTATATCAGCTCAAGAGTTGTGGATAAACTATGGCAGGGTAAGCTATGCAGTATTGATATTAAAAATATGAGATGGAAGCCTCATGTGATGTCCCTAGATGAATCTTTATCAAACCCAAAATTTTGACTGGGTAACATAAATATCAGTATCTTTTAGGAATCAAAATCTGTGCAATTTTTAAATTTTTGTTTCGGAAATTATTATTTTTTTGCCAACCAGTGAAATACATGTAATACCTATGGCTAAGTGAGGCATCACAGATTGGTCAAATGTCATACCCCTGTGTTAAAAAGTCATTTAAAACACAGCACGGCAGAATTCGAATCGATCTAGCAGTCTTGGCTGCAATTGGACATCGTTTCATAGCACAAAAAAAAAACAGAAAACTAAAATCGCTGATGTGTGTGTCTGATGAGGCGATGTAAGACCAGAAACAGAAGACTTTTGTTTGTTTTTGGCCTTATCCATAACTCTAAATATTTGTCACTTGATTGTATTTCTCTGTAGGTGTTTTCAATCACAAATCAAAAGAGGTCTTTGATTTTGTTGCTCAGCTGATTGGCCAGGCTAAAAGGAGAGGTATGGTCTTTGTGCCGTTTTCAATTTTGTTTTAAAGGTCCTATGAAATGGTAATTTTTCACACTACATTTTTGGGGCTTAATATATGGTTTTGTATTAATAAAACATAATACTTACTATTTTTATAAGTTTGTCATGAGTTATAACAATTTAATTTGTCCCCAAAATTTGTGTTGTCCCTTTTGATATCTCCTTTCGTGACGTAGACCTAGGCACCGAATGACAAAGGACATTGACAATGCACATTCCTGACCATTATGCTCTGGTATGCTTCACTGCAGCCGTCCAAACAAATTCATTGATATTTTGGATCTGATGGGAATCTGTGCAGACTGACACCATCTTTAGAAGTGTTGCTGCAATCAGCAACAATACACCTTGGCGGCGCGGCATAACAACAAAAACAGTTAC
Organism: Zoroaster sp. YZ-2022; assembly: GCA_029582265.1. NCBI lineage: Eukaryota > Metazoa > Echinodermata > Asteroidea > Forcipulatida > Zoroasteridae > Zoroaster > Zoroaster sp. YZ-2022. The sequence continues at coordinate 6,046,258 of CM055824.1, forward strand.
ATAAGTTTGCACATTGTATCATTCATATGTATCGATCGATGCGTGCCAACAAACAGCATGTTCCTAGGTCTACGTCACAAATTTGTCCCCTTTTAGGGGTGCGGGTTCATCCCAAATTTTGTTTTTAATTTTTTTGTGATGTAAATCTTCAATACATTTTTTTTAAATTGCATTCATAGGTTAATTATAGGACCTTTAATTAACCCTAACCCCCTAGGTATTCTGGCTAGGAACCTTCCTGAACCCTAACCCCCATAGGTATTCTGGCTAGGAACCTTCCTGAATCCTCCAAAATCCATCAGTGCACTTTTGGAAACATACCCTTATCTTCAAAATGCACCCATTTCAAAATGCATTTTCGTTGATCTTTCATATTCAGCACTTATGGCCTGTACTTCTTGCCAGGTAGTAATTTTGCCCCATTTGAAGAGGTGAAAGTACCAGTTACTAAAAGTGCTGAAGTTTTCAAATAATTGGAGGATTTTGATGGATTTGGGGGTGGTTAGGGTTAAATATTTGTATTCCTTGACATAGGGTGTGCAATTAATTATCTTCTTTTATGATCATTGTGTTCTGTCCTTGAACGTTACAAAAATGTTTTTAGGAATTTGTTTTCTTCATAAAATCTAGAATTTAAAATGTTATTAAATAAGATCTATTCAAAAATGAAGTTTACTTTTAAATGAAATATCAATTTGTGAAGTTGATTTAAGCTATTATTCACATTTTTTGATCATCTTCATCTGTAAAATGTCTTTATTTTCCTGAAGACGATCACAGCATACTGATTGAAAAGTTTTTTTTTAGAATGATTTACTACTCAAAAGAGAATTTCCTACATGGTCTCACTGCAGACAGTCTTTACTTTTCACTTTCACCATGCAAAGCTATACAAAATAAACTAGTGTCTGGAGATAATAATCTTTTGACTTTTCTAGGTACACATGGCATTCCATGGGACACCATCTATCATTGTATGAACCGTACTGTGCTGTATCAGCTCTCAAGACCACACAACACTGTAGCAGGTGTGTTATTTTGTCTCATTGATGGTTTTTTACATCTGTTTACTCCCCTAACTAAGGCTGTACGTTTTCAGATATTTTTGGAACCAGATACCCGAAATCAGGAAACTTCGGATACCCGGATACCCGTTTTCATTTTTGTTGAAAACATGCCTCCGGTGGTGTACAAATACATGTACTGTAAATGGTAACAAATTGACTTTTACAATACAGAGGATACCATACTTAAATCGATCTTTTCTTTACTGGAGTGCAATCTCTTGAATTTAAAGATAATTGTCTGTAAAACTGTAACATTACATTATTCAAGAGTCACAGATTTCTGTTTGCACTGCTCAAATGTTAAGTCCGAATTTTAAAAAGTCGTTTTAATTGGAACCGAAAAATGGAACCGGGTAATGACCGTTTCGGTACCTGGATACCCGGCACAGCTCTACCCTAACCAATTATATATTTTGTTTTTGTAGTAGCCAAGTGACCCCATGATGTTTGTTTATATTTTACCCGATCTTACAAAATGTGACCCACTCTGGCAAAACCCGAAACTTCTCGGCATTTACCATAATGCGTAACAGCTATGAAAAGGTCAAAAACTGACCCCAGTGACCATATAGAGCATTTTCTCTAGGTTTTGATGGAAAAAGAAAAATCCTGAATCGTTGTTGGGAACATTGTTAATTTTTACGATACATTCGGGAGGTCACTTTTGAAAATTGGGTCCAAGTTTAGGGTTTTGCCAAAGCCAGTCACAAATGAGTCTGCAATAGTCAAAGCTGCTTTTAAGCAGCTGGCCGTAAAACATGCCAATATCTTAAAGGGACACTATCGTCACGATCAGAGCAGACTTTCAACAGGCCATGGAATCGGTGTCCTAGTTTAAGATGAACACAGTGACTGAAAATTACAGGCTCATTTATGCAGCAGCAACGGTAATATGACCTTATCATGTAGGGTATTATTTTCAGTCGCTGAGTTCATCTAAAACTAGCGCTCTGATTCCATGTCCTGTTGATCGTGACGATACCGCACCTTTAAATCACAAGATACTGACATATGTTTGGGAGCAAAATGTGCTTGCTTTTCAGAATTTAAAAAATTTAAATCCATTGTATAGGATCCAGTCACATATCAACAATACAATTGTACCAACGATCAAACTATCGGACTTCATATTACCTCCAATATGCCGTTCCTTTCACAGATCAGTTTTCCCTCCTGGAGTCACTGCATCAGATCACAGAGAATCGTAACTTGCTGTTTGGTCCCGCCAATATAGAGCAAGAATTTATAGCGAGTCTATGTCACTTGCTCTTCAGTCTAACAGATGATCTCAGGTACAGTATACTGCCATCAACTTTCAACTTTCAGCTTTCAGCTTTCAACTTTCAACTTTCAACTTTCAAATTGCAACTTTCAAATTTCAAATTTCAAATTTCAAATTTTCTGCTTTCAACTTTTAAATTTCAAATTTTCTGCTTTCTGTTTTCTTTATTCCATTTAAAAAAAAATATATTTATGTTTTTCTGTTTGTGATTTTAGATTTTTAAATGTCCAATGTTTTTAATTTTATGAGTTTCACTTTTTTACGGTTTTAACATTTTGACATTACTTAGTGCTGGTGGTATGTGTCTGCACTGTCAGTCCACTGACGTCAATCGTACGACCCAGTGGCACGTTGACCCCATGTTTCCTGGAGGTCACGGTGATGGTGAATATCATGAGCATGAGAGTGTGCATGCTCAGGAGGGGCAGCTACTGGTACGGAAAGCATCACGGAGGGTGTGGGACGAACTCATCACTGGTAAGAAACAGGTAAGTAAATACCCAAGAAAGTTCATTTTAGAATTCATTGTTTTGTTTTGTTTTGTTTTATTTGTTTGTTTTTATTTTGTAATTTAATAAATAGACAGTATTGACATGATCAGAGCAGACTTTCAACAGTGCATGGAATTGGTGTCCTAGTTTAAGATGAACACAGTGACTGAAAATTACTGGCTCATTTATGCAGCAGCAACAGTAATATGACCTTATCATGTGGGGTATTATTTTCAGTCACTGAGTTAATTTGAAACTGGCACTCTGATTCCATGCCCTGTTGATCGTGAAGATATTGCCCATTTAAGAGTCAGTATTGTTGAGTCAGTATAAGCATTTTATGCAAAAAAAAAGATACATTTTGAGGTTAATTTTTTATAGTTTTTGTTGCTATAACATGTCACATATTATAGTTGGGTTTTGTCTCCATGCGTAATGTTATTAAGAATATAGAAATAGAAATACATTGGAATTGATTTGAATTTAATTGTGAATATTTTAATGCATTTTATTTTGCTGTGAGGGTAGGTTTTTTTCATTCATTCCACAAATATCAACTGTTAAACTTGCTTTTTAAGCTACTTATATTGAGACCATTTGACAAATTAACAATTAAAAATACTTTTTCAGAGTAATTTAATTCTTTATTGCTATTTCTTTGCAGTTTATTGAGGAGATATTTAAAGTGACTCTTCCTAACTCGTAAGTAACAAATTGTTATAGACCTGTGATTTCTCAGGATTTTTCCTGATTTCAGGATTTTTTACAAATCACCTTTGCTTCAAAATGTTCTTGAAAGAAGAGACATACTTGTAGCCACCAAGGAAAGAAAGAAGTAGCCTGTATTATGTCCAAACCTCTAATTTTCTTGTTTGTGGGGATGTGGAGAGTCTGTAAATCCTCCAAAATAAAACATCCAGGAGGTTCAGGGAGCTTTGTCCTCTAGACCAAAGGGAGACCAAGGCCTGCTACCCATTTTTCAGGATTTTTTTTACTTTTGTCAAATTACCCCCATGTTATTATCCAGAATGTGGAATACAAATTCCATTTATTATCTTAATAGACTAAATATTTTATGACTTAAAGTGGTTATGTATTTTCAAAAAATAAATTGGCATAATAGTACATGTAATTCATTTAACCCTCCTACCATTGCTGCACTTTAGTGGGAAGTTGCTAGAGGTAAAACCAGTCAACTGCCTGTTTTGTCTGTTGACCCAAATGTGCACACAGGGGCATTTTTGACTGGTTTTTACTGTCATTTTGACCATCCTGAACAATACCAGACAATGCTTTTACCAGTCAAAAACGGTTGACTCATTTTGACCTGTAAATGTACTTACTACACGTAACATTTGACAGTGTTTGACTTTTAACTGCACTAGATGTACCTTGGAAAGTATATCAGCATTTTGACTGATTTTGACCCTTGGAGTAGTAGGAGGGTTAATGAGGTAAATTCTCTTGTTTTTTTTTTTCTTTTTAAGAAATGCCGGAACGAAGAATGCTGTGTCTGTTGAACTTAAGATTGCAAGGTAAGTTTTCATTATTTATATAATCATTTTTTTTTTGTATTGCTTTTTGGTAAACCAGTTTGTAATTTAACTTAAAGGGACAGTATCGTCACGATCAACAGGGCATGGAATCAGAGTGCTAGTTTTAGATTAACTCAGTGACTGAACATAATAACCCACATGATAAGATCATATTATTATTGCTGCTGCATAAATGAGCCAGTAATTTTCAGTCACTGTGTTCATCTTACACGTAAACTAGGATATCGATTCCATGCCCTGTTGAAAGTCTGCTCTGATCGTGATGATACTACCCCTTTAAACCTTAGTTTTTATTTTTATATTGTGATTTTAAGTTGTTGGAAAATATTTGAGCATACTTTTCCTGGAACCATGTGGTATTCGTAGAATACGAATCTATTCTGTTCTTGATTTGCAGTTCTTTACATCAAACCATGTGGTATTCGTAGAATATGAATCTATTCTGTTCTTGATTTGCGGTTCTTTACATCAAACCATGTGGTATTCGTAGAATATGAATCTATTCTGTTCTTGATTTGCGGTTCTTTACATCAAACCATGTGGTATTCGTAGAATATGAATCTATTCTGTTCTTGATTTGTGGTTCTTTACATCAAACCATGTGGTATTCGTAGAATATGAATCTGTTCTGTTCTTGATTTGCGGTTCTTTACATCAAACCATGTGGTATTCGTAGAATATGAATCTATTCTGTTCTTGCAGTTCTTTACATCAAACCATGTGGTATTCATAGAATACAATTTGTTTTTGTCATAAATTTTTGTTATGGTACTTAACCTTAAAACCATTTGGTATCGGTATAAAATGATTTTTTAGTTTTTTTGGTGATATACCAATTTGTAATAATTTACCTCAAAACATTTGGTTTTGGAAATAAATAATTTTGTTGGTATAACAGTACGTAGTACTTTACCACAAAACGTTTGGTATTTGTGTGAAATTATTTTGGGGGGGTTACCAGATGATCTTGAGGATAGTATGTATTTATGTGATTTTTGTTTTGTTTTGTTTTGTTTTTGTTTTTGTTTTGTTTTGGTTTTGGTTTACCAGATGTTGTTCTCGTTTTTGTTTATTTATTTATATGATTTGGTTTTCTTGTCATTGGACAAGCTCGGTGGTCAAGAGGTTAAGACGTCTGCACTAGTAAGCAGGAGGTCGTGGGTTCGAATCCCATCCAAGTCTCCTGTGAAGTTTTTTCACAGACACTTGAGTATGCAGTGCTATACACACGTCGGTGTAGGGCAAAATTAAATCAACTGATTTTCTTGGTTTGCCAGATCTTCTTTAGGAGAGGCTGCATCTAAGATTTGGAATAACTACATTACAGCCGAAAAGAAGAATTCAATGCGTGAACAGCAAGCTCTATCGGTAAGTCCTCCCTCTATTGTTTCCTCGCTGTTTCATTCAAAGACTAGAGCCAAACTAGCATTTCAAAAGGTTTTTTTTTTTTTTTTTTTTCACAGGTAAATGTGGTTGTGAGATTGTCATATTTTTGTTGACTTTGGGTCAGATAATTGTTAATAAATTTACTTTTCTTTTCCCTTATATAGAAGTTATCAAATAAAGTGAGCAACAGTTTCCAGCTTCTGTCGTCCAGTCGTAAGAGCAAACGAGAGAGTGCATCCTTCAAGTACAATCTACCGTCCATCCAGGAGGCTAGCATGTGGACCTTCACTCATATCTCCATCGCTAAGGACCTGGTGGAGCTCCAGTGTAATCAACACCAACAGGTGAATACTTAAACCCACTCTTATTTTGGTATAGATATTTTTTTGTCTGTTGTTTTGTCCTTCCTCGGATCGACCGAGCTCCCATGATCTGCATCAGGGGTCGAAATTAACACTAGTCCGCTAGTCCGAGGCTAATGGTTTTAGCAGCGGGACTACAAGCTGCTGGGGTTTGGGTAGTCCGATGGGATAGTGAAAAAAAATGAAGAAAAAGAAAATTCAGTATAATCTCAGCAAGATCTCAGCAATAACATGTTACTCGCCAGCTCATGGTTCATTTCTTTTTCTTGTATTTATATTCACCTTTTTTCAGGACTACTAAAAAATGAAAAATACTAGTAAAATTTTGACATAATTAGTCCTGTGGGCTACCATAAAATTCAAGTTAATTTGGACCCCTGTGCATACTACCTATTTAGTCTTAATCATTCTTACTTTGTAGTCATTTCCATCATGTTCATTTTGCTCATCTAGTTGTCAGGTAAAACTTGTAGCTTTGCATGGTAACCTCCAGTTCTTTTCAGAACTAATTACTACTCAATAGAGAATTTCACATGGTGTCAACGCAATTAGTCTTACTCATCTACATGTACACTCACTGGCCATAAGTATTGCAACACACACCAAAGTTCAGTTTGGAGAACTGTGTTACAATAATTTATTTTATTTTATTTACACTACTTAAGACTTCTTGAAAGTGCCTGTGTTTTGAAGTCAGTGTTCTTTTTTACTGTTCTTGCTCGGAAATTATGTAATACACGATCGATGAAATCGGATTAAATGATCATCTCACATGTTAGTGTAAAGTGCTATTTTGAGCATGTTGCAATACTTTTGGCCAGTGAATGTAGTTGTCCTTCTATCATATCATGCTTTGTATTATAACTTTGTTGTGTTATGTGCTTTTGTGTTATTTGTCTCGGGTATTTCTAGTCATTTACTTTGCTCTATTTTTGGTTGTATTTATTTTGTTGATTAAATAATAATAAAAACTAGAGCTCAAGTGTTTGTTAGAACAAACACACGGTGTTCGTGTCAACTTCCGGTTCAATCAAATTATCATCGATGATGTCAATCATATTTTGCAAAGGTGTATCATCTTCTATTATAACAATATCAATTTCATATGTGAAAGACATCAATTTTGCTTTAGAATGTGTTGAATTTGAACTTCCTGTTTAGACCGGAAGTAAAGGTCAGATCGGGTGATTTGAAGGTCATATATACGACCTTGTCATGATTATGAAAAAATAATGTTAGTACCTGCTTTGGTTCAATTTCTGAGAGTGGAAAATAATCCCTTTTGTAAAACCGCCGCTAGGGGGCGCTCTGAACTTTGATGATGTCCTCAAACGTATTTTTTGAAAAGATCAGTGTCACTAGTCACTTTATTCACAATTTATTCATTTTTAATCTTTAAATGTTTATTTTAGTGTTGTTATTTATTGCCACATTAACCAGTTCGCGTCGGGAATTAAAAAGTTTTTCTGGGCCCCTGTGGCGGGTTTCTTTTTCCCACACACACGTTAATGGAAGCTTCCACAGCGGGTGGCCGGCACTTCCGAGCATGTCACCGTGCACGCATAGCTGAACCGAGCATGCATACAAATATTCCGGAATTTCCTGTGGCGTGTTTAGACGCTCTCCGATCCGCGGTGCAAACAAAAATTGCGTGTATACACGGCCTCCGATGCGAACTGGTTAAAACTGTTCGATTGTGCATGTTCTCTTTCTGTTGTAATGGTGATATCTTTAAATATGTTTTTTATATATTGATGTTGCTAGACTTGGCATCAGAGGACCAGCAATGTGGAGTGCCATGGTCGAGCGGTTTAGTGCATCGGATTTGTGTTCTGGTGGCTGAGTCGTCAGAATGTGGGTTCGAATCCTCTCCGTGACCGTGGTACTTGTGTCCTTGAGCAAGACACTTTACCATAATTGCTTCTCTCCACCCAGGAGTAAATTGGTACCTGTGAGGGCAGAGTTGGTTGTTGTGTTTGATTAGCCCATATGCGCCGAAATGGCAGCAATTGAGCTGTATATTCCCCAGGGAGCTGAGATGGTTTCTGGAATGATTTATGCGCCTGATGAGCAGGGATAATAATGTACAGCGCTCTGATACCTTGTTTAAGAGCGTTTTAAAATGCCCGACATTATTATTATTATTATTAATCTGTAAAATAATTAATAAATATCAAATGAAAAATCTGTCTTTCTTTTCTTCTTATTCCAGAGCCAACAGCATCTCCAGCGTTACATCGCCGAGGAGTGGTCACAGATGGAGGTTGAATTGACGAGAGAGCGAGGACTGTGGGGTGCTCCTTGTGGCTCGGAGCTCGATAAGTGGACCTTAGACATGACTGAAGGACCCAGCAGGATGAGGAAGAAGATGCTGAGGAATGATATGTTTTACGTAGACTACCCGCATCGTCAAGAGTTTGACACTCTTGAGAATGTAAGTTTGGTCTTGCATCCCGTAACAGAACCTTCCAATCTCTGTCAAGTGGACACACAATGACAAGTGGCTTAAGGGAGGAGGGCCAAAGTCATGGTACAACCAAGCCTTTGAGAAGCCCAGCCAGGCCCAGGCTTTTCCCCTGCCTACTGGCCTATATAATGAGCTCTGCTTGCCTGGGCTAGGCCCTCCAGAAGCCCAGGTTATGTTGATTGGCAGGTACTGTATTGTTACAGGATTAGGACTCACAAAAGGCAATTAGGAGGCCAGGTAGCATCAGCCTGGCTGGGCTTCTCAAAGGCTTGGCTGTACCATGACTTTGGCCTTCCTCCCTAAAGCTCTGTAGGGGGAGCCTTAATACTTACACCTAATAAATTGTTTCGGTGACCAGATTTCTGTTCATAGATTTTAACTGTATTTCACAATTTTCTCAAGTCAGTTTCAATTAATTTTGATTGTCCTGAAGTATGTGCGTATTTCATGAAGATCAAGAAATATGTCAAGGAATACACTTTTGAAGATTTCAGCTCAGTAAGTTGGCCCGTTTCTAAGACAAATAGGAAATTTGTAATATGCAAGGAAAGTGTTCTTTAACATACAAAGGCTTGGCTGTACCATGACTTTGGCCCTCCTCCCTAAGAAGATGTTTTTATTGACAAAATTGATACATTATATGGCCAAGTTGTCTGGCATATCTCACTTTGTGTTCTGGTGGCAGAGTCTTTGGGATGTGTGACCGAATGCAGGTCAGGATGGCTGTGTCCGTGTTAAGCGAGACACTGATAATACAGCCTTTGTTATATACTACCCAAGGTGCTAAGATGATGCCAGCAATGATTTAATTTAAGCCAGTATATAAAATGCATCCATTCTTTATACAAATCAAGAGATATGTATACTACTCAAAACAATTTAGGGAACACTGGATTTTTAACATCAAATAGGTTTGAAATGTTCCATGAACCGGGATTTTCATTTGCAACCCCCTCTCTCTTTCAGTAGTCATGTCATGAAATGTGTAATCACTACATGCATCCTTTATCATCTGTTTCATTGTGCAGTTGTTTCTCATCAATTCTGTGAAACATTGTGTTTATCTGAAATAAATGATCTTGCTTTAACTGAGATTATTCCGGTGTTCCCTAAATTGTTTTGAGTAGTATATAAAAACTAACCTGTGAACGTATTGAGTTTATTTCATTGCGTTAACCCTAACCCCTCTACAGGTATTTCACATGCACCCTGCTGAATGCAACAAAATGCAACAACAGAAAAAGTGTGCAGGGCTGCTCAATGCAACAAGATCCACCAGCTAGAACAATGGTTCTTTTTGTTCTCTGCTGAGGGCAACAAGATGCAACAACATTTTACATTTGTTGCATCTTGTTGCATTAATAGTGAAAATGCATTCAGATTTTTCGTATTCATTACAACATAGAATTTCTGTCTGCGGAAGACTTTTTTTATTTGCGAGATAATTTGATTCACCCTCCTACTACTACAAGGGTCAAAAACAGTCAAAATGTTGATATACTTGCCAAGGGTCAAAAACAGTCAAAATGTTGATATACTTGCCAAGGTATATCTAGTGCACTTAAAAGTCAAACACTGTCAAACCTTACGTGTAGTAAGTACATTTACAAGTCAAAATGAGTCGACCGTTTTTGACTGGTAAATGCATTGTCTGATATTATTCAGGGTGGTCAAAATGACAGTAAAAACCAGTCAAAAATGCCCCTGTGTGCACATTTGGGTCAACAGTCAAAACAGGCAGTTGACTAATTTTGACCACTATAATAACTTCCCACTAAAGTGCAGCTAGAGTAGGAGGGTTAATTGTACTAAAATGATATCACCTTAGACATAAATATTTTGAAGTGATCTTGGTTTAAATCCTGCTCTCCCAAATCAAACAATTTCCTAATTTTATTTTGAAATATAACTTTATGGTCCGTTTTTGTTCCCCCAGAAGCCGTCCAAAGGTCGAAAGCCCATCAGTTTTGACAGCAGGAGGCACTGGCAACGGCAGAGAATCTGCAGTCTGCTAGACAGAGGAGAGGGGCTGGTAACAGAACCGGTGATAGACACAGACATATCTATGGAGGGCGTTGAAGAAGAGGCTGGCACAAGAGAAGGTGAACACATTAGTTTCATCTGTTAAAAGTTTGAAGTAAAAAGAAAAACAAAAAACAGAATGTTTTTACTTTTTTATTGATTGATTGATGAATCAATTTTTCTTCAGTAATTTTTGTAGCTTTGCACGGTGAAAAGGATAAGTAAAGTCTATTTAGGGGTGACACCATGTGAAATTCTCAAATTGAGTAGTAATTAGTTCTGAAAAGAACTGGATGTTACAAGCTTCCAGTTCTTTTCAGAACTAATTACAGCTCAATTTGAGAATTTCACATGGTGTCACCGCAAACACTCTTTACAATTTTTCTTCTGTAGTTTTTCCTTTTGTCTGTGTCTCTGTTTATTATTTGATGTCTTCAATATTTGATTTTCTTTTGTCATTTATTAACAATAGCGTTGTACTACCTTTTGTACCATGCAGCTGTCCTGGACATCAATGAAATGTTTTGCAATAAAATTAATTCTGCTTCAGTGCAGAAGTGGAAATTGTTGCGGATACAACATTTCATCAGTTTTGGAATACAAAAAAACGACTTTTTAAAATTCTGACTGAGCATTTTAAGCCACACAAAATAATAAAAGTCTCTGATTTTTTGTTAACAAAAATGAAGAAAACTTAGATGAAGGCTTTAGAAGTAACATTTGCCAACAACCTTTCACAGACTTGCCGGCTTTTGTTTGAAACTTGTGTTCACATTGGTTATTTTATACATTCGGGAGTATTTGTGTTTTTACAAAATTGTTTATGGGTACCTGGGTATCTGGGTATCTGGGTACCTGGGTATCTGGGTATCTGGGTATCTGGGTATCTGGGTACCTGGGTATCTTAAGATTTCAAATTTTGGGTATCCGGTTCCCAAAATATTAACCGAAAACGCACAGCCGTATAATTTCTCTGAGTTCGTGTTTTGCCTATTATTATTTGTAAGTCTCTTTGGTTGGTCTTTTTGCCATTGGTAAAGATTCTGGTCGGTTCGAAACGTAAGACCACTAACTAGAATTTGAAATCATTTGTAGGTCTTTGCCCGTCTTCCCTCGTGACGAAGCAAGGAAACTCAAGACAGGATAAGGAATGGGAGGATAGTGAGACGCCAGATATTGAAACACCGGTCGACAAACCCGAGGAACCCAAGACGGACAATCAGATGATACTACGACTGCTGGAGGAAGGAGAGAAGGTACGAAAGAAAGGAAGAATTTATTTATATTGGAAATAGAAAAGTAAATTGGGGGTGTGATTTGTCTGAGTTTTACAAATCGCAAGGTTGTGATCCTCCAGATTTTAAAGATTTAAGCAATAAAGGAAAGCAAAGCAAACACTCAGAATTATAGATTTCACTCCAGTTCTGTTCACAGCGGCCCCAATACCCCAAGCAAAATTTATGTGGATTTTTCAAAACTGCCCAATCACATCCCTGGTAAATGTGTTTTTAAAATTTTGAACAGTGTGCTCTGTCCATCTGAAGATAGACAGAATACACTGTTTCAAACGTCAAGAACTATCCTCAGAACCGGTTCTTTTTAGAACAACGATGACTTTACATTTTATGGACGAATTAAAATTTTGGTTCGGAATATATTAGCTTGGAGATTCATGTCGGTTTTTAACAATTGAGACTTGAGTAGGATGTGAAGCTTTGCATGGTGGAAGAACAGTAGGAGTAAGGTTTGTGGTAGCTCCATGTAACAATCTCTAAGGAGTTGTCTTCTCCTGAAGATGATCTGAGTATACAAAACGTTCTTCTTAGAACCAATTATTACATCTCCTAAGAGATACTTGCAGGGTGCGACTGCAAACCTTACTCCTAAATAAGACTCGGTTTTATTTCTGATTCCATTTCAGAACTCCCCAAACCCCCCCCCCCCCCCCAAAACAAAAAAACAAAAAAAAGTTTCCATTTTTTGCTGAACTTGTATCACTTTTGTTGGTTTCTTTTTCCAGAAATATTTGAATGGGTGTTTTGATAATTTCTCTTGATTGCAGATCCGTCACATGTTCCGCTGTGCTCGTATCCAGGGTCTTGACACCAGTGAAGGCTTACTGCTGTTCTGCAAGGAGCATTTCTACGTTGTGGATGGTTTCACATTACTAAGCTCAAGGGAGATTTGTGATATCGATGCTGTACCAGCACAGTAAGACATTCTTTCCTTTTAGTCAAACATTAAAGGGGCAGTATCATCACAATCAACAGGGCATGGAATTAGAGTGCTAGTTTTAGATTAACTCAGTGACTGCAAATAATACCCTACATGATAAGGTCATATTACCATTGCTGACTGCATAAATGAGCCAGTAATTTTCAGTCACTGTGTTCATCTTAAACTCGGACACCGATTCCATGCCCTGTTGAAAGTCTGCTCTGATCATGACGATACTGCCCCTTTACTGTAAGCTCAGCTTAACCCTAACCTCCCCAAATCCTCCAAAATCCTCTTTGCTAAAGTGAAGGATTTTGAAGGATTGAGGTTACATGCTACATGCTCTTTGCTAAAGTGAAGGATTTTAGAGGATTGAGGTTATTAGGCATACTTGCCTTTCCATGGTACATGTACATCCATGGTTGTTGTAGTGATTGCAAGGTCAGTGCTTGGGTCAGTGGACACTGTTTATTGCTCCATGCATGCAGGGAGGGTCCCTGGCCATGTACATGTATCACAGATTAGGAACACATGTGTGCATACATGTCAAGTGCTTGCTTTACTACTGAAGGATTTTGGAGGATTCAGGTTATGTGTAAGCAAATGGGCCTAGGGAGTTAGGAAGGATTCAGGTTATGTGTAAGCAAATGGGCCTAGGGAGTTAGGAAGGATTCAGGTTATGTGTAAGCAAATGGGCCTAGGGAGTTAGGAAGGATTCAGGTTATGTGTAAGCAAATGGGCCTAGGGAGTTGGGAAGGATTCAGGTTATGTGTAAGCAAATGGGCCTAGGGAGTTAGGAAGGATTCAGGTTATGTGTAAGCAAATGGGCCTAGGGAGTTAGGAAGGATTCAGGTTATGTGTAAGCAAATGGGCCTAGGGAGTTAGGGTTAATATATGTCACCAAGAGTATCAGAGATGGAGAATTTGTGGATTTGTGGAGAATTAAAGACTTAGGTTAACACCTTTAAAAAAAAAAAAAATGTATGGTTTTATTTCCCCAAGGTATCTCAAACTTGGATCCCATGATATTTCTTGGTTAACCAGGCCTGGAATTTCATTATTGTTCCTGAGTAAAGGGCAGTTCCATCAGAATATCAGAATGTCTGAGGGAACATTTTGAAGGGACACACAGGCCAAGGCCAGGGCAACGGATGCTGTGGCCCGAGTGGAATTCCAAGCCTGATTAACCTATGGAAGACAATACCAACCTCCAGGTGGTTATTGGCCTTACGTTTCAAACCTAGCAGGTTCTTTCTCAAAGGCAAAATGGATGATATGCAAACATACATACACACATAAACACAAGAGTGAGCAGAAATCAGTCAGGGCCCTTACTGTACGTTTTTCATTTCATAACTTGCTGGCCGTTATTGCTCGCAAATGAATGACGCAACGATACAAATCCGTGGTGAACGCGCACACGCCACTCTGAATATTCTTGTTAACCTGTGAAATACGCTTATGCTTAATCAAATTTGTCTGCTATAGTTAGCACGAAAATATGCTTACCGGTAAGCAGTACTATGAAATTGGGCCCAGGTGTGAAATAAAAACAAAAGAAAACGGTACAAAAAGCCGAGTCGGGTTCTGGTCCTGGGACCGGACAGAAAAGGGATTACACATTATTTCCCAAACAGATTTACGATCAGATTTGCCCATGATTGTAGGTTACAAAAAAGACATGAATTACAACTCATATTCATCTCAGCCAATACCATCTCGTCTTTCAAACAGACATCAAGATCCTATCATTCCAAGAGCTTCTAGAGGTCAAAGGTCAAGCCAGAAGAGGACATGTAGCAAGTTTGCCTATGAAGACATCCGTGAAGTGCATAAGAGGCGATACCTACTACAAGTAAGGTTTTTTTTTTAAATATTTCTATATTTCGCATATGAATTTTTTACCTCTGGTGAAGTAAATTCCACATTGAAATGAAAACAAAACTTTTTACATGCCCTTACACTGACGTATGTATGGAGCACTGTATACTCAGTGCTTTCCGATTGTCTGTGAAAAAACTCCACAGGCGACTCGGGCAGGATTCAAACCCACGACCTTCTACTTACTAGTATCTTAAGCTCTCGACCACCGAGCTTGCTTGATGACGATTGGCCGGCTAGAATCCTATGTAGCAGCGGGTCCCCCGATACATATATATATATATAAATTTCACATGTTGGTTTTTATACAACATTTCACATATTGATATTTATGGAGTGCCATGGCCGAGCGGTTTAGTGCATCGGATTTGTGTTCTGATGGCTGAGTCGTCAGAATGTGGGTTTGAATCGACCATGGTGCTTGTGTCCTTCAGCAAGACACTTTACCATAATTGCTTCTCTCCACCTAGGAGTAAATAGGTACCTGTGAGGGCAGAGTTGGTTGTTGTTTGAAATGGTGCTGAAATGGCAGCAATTGAGCTGTATGGAGTGTCGTGGCCAAGCGGTCTAGCTTACCGGACTCAAGTTCTGGTGTTAGCAGCAGAATGTGGGTTCGAATCCCGGCCGTGACACTTGTGTCCTTGAGCAAGACACTTAACCATAATTGCTTCTCTCCACCCAGGGGTTAAATGGGTACCTGTGAGGGCAGAGTTGGTTGATTAGCCCTATACATGTATGCGCTGTAATGGCAGCAATTGAGCTGTATACTCCCCAGGGAACTGAGATGGTTTCAGGAATGATTTATGAGCCTTATGAGCAGGGGTAATAATATAATGCACCTTGAGCACCACTCAGTTGGTGGATACGTGCGCTATATAAGTCCACACATTATTATTATTATTCCCCAGGGAGCTGAGATGGTTTGAGGAATGATTTATGCGCCTGATGAGCAGGGGTAATAATGTACAGCGTCTTGATCTAGTCGCTAGGATATGTGCGCTTTATAAGAATCTCTTGATTTTTAAGTATGAATGCATTTCTAGACATTTTACCATGGTATGAACTGGCTTTAACACGTGTGTTGTCCCTGTGATCCTTCAGCCATCTGCCATTGAAGTGTTCTCTGCCGATGGTCGGAACTACTTGCTAGCATTCCCGCGCAAAGTGAAGAACAAAGTATACAGTAGGTTTGTTACCGAGGCAACCCGATTGACGGATGATGCAACCTCAGTAGCTGGTCAGAAGCGTAACGTACAAGTGGAAGGAGGGTAAGACGCTCTTTTTTTTAAATCTTAAATTAGGAATTACACAAATTGGACTTTCCAGAATCCCAAAACAAGAACAATTTTTGTTTGAATCAATCCATCATTTTTTTTCTCCTTATCTTGCAGGAGTAGTTTCCTCGGACTTGGCAATCTCATTGGAGAGAAGACGGTCACACAGAGATGGGAGGTAAGAATATAGGACCCTCGAGTTTTTATTTTACATTTTTTGGAATTGGTCACAAAACATGTTCAATACAAGTCATTAAAAGTAAAGTTTGAGAAAACGTATTCTAGCAGGGGGGCCGATCATAATTTTGCTGGACAGTGACCCTATAAGATTGAAACTTTCTGAAATGAAAATCTCGAAATAATTGAATATGACTGATTTGTCTACAGAGAGGTGAGATTACTAATTTCCATTACTTGATGGCACTGAACACTATTGCTGGTCGGAGCTACAATGACCTCATGCAATATCCTGTGTTTCCATGGATACTGGCCGACTATGATTCAGAGGTATATTTGAATTGTGTTTATTTATCCGAGATGATTTTGTGATTGGAGGTGAACAGATGTTAAGGATTGGTTGAACATTCCCAAACCTCTTGTTCATGCTTGTCATGGCCGAGCGATCTAGTGCATCGGACTTGAGTCGTTAGAATGTGGGTTCGAATCCCAACCGCGACCATGATACTTGTGTCCTTGAGCAAGACATTTGACTGTAATTGCTTCTCTACACCCAGGAGTATAAATAATAATAATAATAATGTGGACTTATATAGCGCACGTATCCACCAAACTGGCGCATTATATTATTACCCCTGCTCATCAGGCTCATAAATCATTCCTGAAACCATCTCAGCTCCCTGGGGAGTATACAGCTCAATTGCTGCCATCACAGCGCATATAGGGCTAATCAAACACAATAACCAACTCTGCCCTCACAGGTACCCATTTACCCCTGGGTGGAGAGAAGCAATTATGGTAAAGTGTCTTGCTCAAGGACACAAGCACCATGGTCGTGGTTGGGATTCGAACCCACATTCTGACGACTCAGCCATCAGAACACAAATACGATGCACTAAACCGCTCGACCACTGGCTGGTAACCTGAAAAATCTGCTTAGTAAATTTTTCTGCCAAGTAAATTTTTCTGCCAAGTAAATTTTTCTGCTTAGTAAATTTTTCTGCTAAGTAAATTTTTCTGCTAAGTAAATTTTTCTGCCAAGCAGCTCTATGAAATTGGCTCCTGGTCTTTACTGTAATAACAGAATGTTCACTATTGTGGTCTTCATCGGGGTAGCAATAACAAGCATTTCTGTAGTAGTCCTCTCAAATTTATCTTCAGAAAAATGTGGCAGGAAAGGGTGAGAATCCTACCAAATATTGTGGATTTAAATCCTTTTCCTTTTATTTGTAGGAACTTCGTTTGGACAAAGCCTCAACATTTCGTAATTTGAGCAAGCCGTTGGGGGCCCAGACGGAAGAGAGACTGATGCAGTTCAAGAAACGGTACGACGAGTGGGAGGACCCTACAGGTGAGAGGTCAAAGGGCATGCATAAAGGTCATTTGGTATTTGTTGGTGATGAACCCCCGAGCCATTTTTGCTAGAAACCATCCCAAATCCTCCAAAATCCATCAACATGCAGTAAAAAAGGTACCCCGATTGCTGGACTTTGATGGAATTGGTACAGTAGCAAATGCAAATCATCCATGGCTTGGCTATACACAGTCCTGAATCCAACAAAAGCAGCCGGTGGAGTTTGATGGATTTTGGTACACATGACTACATGACCTATTCACTGGGCTATACTGTGGAGTTCTGAATCCATCAAAATCAGGCACAACCAGGAGAAGGATTTTGGAGTATTTTGGGGGTAGATAGGGTGGTTAATATAGATTTGGTAATGTTGGTTGGTTAAGTCATTAAGAACTCCTTTATCATTCATAATTTCATTGTAGTAATGTCATCTCAATTCTGTGTGTTTTTTTTACAATTTCAGAAAAAATTCTATATGTCTATGCTTTATCTACAGAGTAATAATTACATTTTGCGCTGGTGGTTTCATCTCTTGAAAAGTTGGATTTTTAGCTTTCTTATACTGGCTTTGTTGACCTATCATTGTTGGAATCTTAGCCTTAAGCTTTATAGTCAAACCTTTGTGGAAATATTTGATTCAATTATTTGTTTTCTGAAGAATTTCATCCGTAATAGGTCAATTGCAAAGGTTAGTATGGTTGTAGAAAGCTCACTGGGATTTATTTTGGGATTTTTATGTTTTTTTGGCTAACATAGGGAGCTAGCTAATAAGCAATTAATGTTTTATTACAAACCAGCTATGCTTAATCAAGATCTTGAATGTGTGTGATGGATAATATTTTATTTTTGCATTTGTCCGTATTAAGCATATTTCTCCACAGAAACAGGATCGCACAACGATTTTCAAGGTATATTTTGTTTGTCCTTGGGTGCTAACCTCTCCACTGATTAAAACTGCATAAAATTCAGCCCCATGAAATTCAGCTCCATAATTCATAGATTTTCTTTTATCAAAATCAGCATTTCTTGAAAATATTTAACCATGGCAGCAGTTTATTTTTCATTTGAAAACATTGTAATAATTCTTTTGATCAGACACGGTAGACCAATTTTCATTGGACGTCATGGCAACCTTCTTGAGAAAATGGTTTCTGTTTTGGTTCTTCAGAAAAACATGCTGCTCAGAGCCATCCATTAAGCAGATTGGTTACCAGTCAAACAACAGTCATTAAGCAATTAGTATTTTAGCTGGTAGTCAACTCTGGATTTCTCAGCAAAAATTTATACTCGGTAAATAACTATTTCTGGGCATTGGGTTTTTGGTATTTATTTGTTGAATTGGGCACTTTCATGATGGATTTCGTCCGCAATTCAAAAATCTATACTCGGTAAATAACTATTCCTGGGTATCGGTTTTTGTCATTCATTTTTTGAATTGAGCACTTTCATGATAGTTGCCATTCCGCAATGTTTCATTAATTAGATATTCTCTGTTGCAAGCAGGGTCAAAGGTCACCCTGCCAAAGCTCTGCATGCTAGGACATGCAACAAGCAAATGTAAATACGTGTTTACATGTATATGTACACCACCATGCATATGAAACTTTGTTACGGCGCAACATGACTTGCTTGTCCCTAGTCATGGCGGACAGGGTGATAGTCTGACCTTCTGACCTTGCCTGCATCTATTTTTTTTATCTGGGGTTGAAATACTTAAGATATTTTTGCAATGGGGCTGAATTTTGGGATGATTGACCCATGAAGACCAAAGCAACAACATTTACATGTAATAATCATAATAATACTCATTTATATCCACTACTAATTGATCATAGTAAAAACAAAATACTGTCAGCGACAATTTTAGAGAAATACTAAGCCAAAACTTTGTTTTAAGCAGATAAGAAATAAAAAATCTGCCATAAAAGCATTGTATATATATTTATTAACCCTCCTACTATTGCTACACTTTAGTGGGAAGTTGCTATAAAGATCAAAACCAGTCAACTGCCTGTTTTGACTGTTGACCCAAAATGTGCAAACAGGGGCATTTTTGACTGGTTTTTACTGTCATTTTGACCACCCTGAACAATACCAGATAATGCTTTTACCAGTCAAAAACAGTCTACTCATTTTGACCTGTAAATGTACTTACTACACGTAAGGTTTCAGAATGTTTGACTTTTAAGTGCACTAGATATACCTTGGCAAGTATATCAACATTTTAACTGATTTTTACCCTTGTAGTAGTAGGAGGGTTAATGGCTGATAACTCATGAAAAGGGGGAGGGATGATAAAAAAATAAGTCTTAAATTGAGTTTAGATTCAACTTAACCCTAACCACCCCCAAATCCTGCAAAATCCTCCAAGGGGCACTGTTTGGGGAAAATTCAGCACTGTTGGAAACTGGCACTTTCACCTCTACAAATGGGGCAAAATTACTACCTAGCAAGAAGTACAGGCCATAAGTGCTGAATATGAAAGATCAACGAAAATACATGGTGCATTTTGAAGATAAGGACATGTTTCCAAAAGTGCACTGATGGATTTTGGAGGATTCAGGAAGGTTCCTAGGTGGTTTGGGTTAAAGAGAAGATATAACATTGGCATTTTACAGTGTACGTTCATTAAACACTCGAGAAATATATCACAAAACTAATCTGTAAACATTTCATCCCAATTAATCACATTTATTTTATTTTTTTATTTTTTTTATTTTACAAAGCAAAACGTTTTTTTTCTGCTGATTGGCAACTTTTTGTAAAATAGACCCAACAATACATATTCTAAGGGAGGAGGGCCAAAGTCATGGTACAGCCAAGCCTTGGAGAAGCCCTGGCAGACCCATGCTACCTGGCCTCCTAATCTGTCTTTGTTGAGTCCTAATCCTGTAACAATACAGTACCTGCCAATCAACATAACCTGGGCTTCTGGAGGGCCTAAGCCCACTCACAAAAGACAGATTAGGAGGCCAGGTGGCCTAGGCCTAGCCGGGCTTCTCAAAGGCTTGGCTGTACCAGGACTTTGGCCATCCTCCCTAAGATGAAATAATTATTCAGAATGATTGATATGTGTACCAACCTTAAACAAAGTAAATCTATAGATAATAATTGGAAAGAATGTCATATCAGACCGCCACTTTTTAAGGGTTTTTGGGGAATTTTTTTACAACCACTAACCAATTGTGGAGTGCCATGGCCTAGCGGTTCAGTGCATCGTATTTGTGTTCTGGTGGCTGAGTCGTCAGAATGTGGGTTCGAATCCCGACCGCAACCGTGCTGCTTGTGTCCTTGAGCAAGACACTTTACCATAATTGCTTCTCTCCACCCAGGGGTAAATGGGTACCTGTGAGGGCAGAGTTGGTTGTTGTGTTTGATTAGCCCATATGCGCTGAAATGGCAGCAATTGAGCTGTATACTCCCCAGGGAGCTGAGATAGTTTCAGGAATGATTTATGCGCCTGATGAGCAGGGGTAATAATGTACAGTGCTGTGATACCTTGTGTAAGAGCGCTTTAAAGATGCCTCCATTATTATTATTATCATAATTAAAAAATGATTCTATCGATTTTTGGGGGTACGGAAAGCGAAAATTATCTTTAAAATCCACTTGTATGATGGTTTTTGGACTTTATTTCCCTTCTAAAAAAATCCTCCCCTTCAGAAAATAGAAGGATCCTATTATAGTTGCCACCGCGCATGTACAATGACCATGTTGGTCACTGACGAGGAGTTGACAAGAACAAACTGACATGACTGAGGAAGTCATCGTATACCAAAACTGTCTGATTTTTCATGAAATATATATACTGGAATAATTTGAAGTACATGTATATGTCCATCATCATCCATATGTTCTCCACCTTACTGGGTAGGTAAGATTACTTTATTGGTTATATTGAATGAGAAAAAGTGGCGGTCGCATATGACATTCTACCCTAATAATTTGTTTATTTGAGGATCCGGTTAATTACCAATGTTGCAGCTTTTATTTAAATGCAACATGGAACATTCCATTATATACCACAAACAAAAACAGCACAAAGGAAATTGATTTTTATTTTTGTTGCTTATCCTTTTGAAATAAAAATCAATTATACCATGTGGATGTCAACTAGCCAGTGACATAACCCTAACCACCCCTAAACCATTCAAACTCCAGGAGCAGGGTTTGTTTGATTATGATGGACTGTGTACTGGACAGCCCAGACAGGGATACTTTACATGGGGCTGGGTGTCCTAATTACAGCTAAGTACAACAGGTGTTGGATTTTGGCAGATTGGGGAAGGTTCCTAGCCAAAATAGCTAGGGGGTTAGGGTTAAACCAAACTCACTTTGTTGCCTTGCAAGTTTAAGTTGGCAAATGTCAAACACCAGAGGGCTCACTTATACAGATTTGGGTGCAATGTTTCAGTTTCCTGTTAAAGTTTTCTTTAGGAATCACAGAACTCATGTTTTGGTTGCTTTGACCTTTGACACACTGGTTTGTTTTCAGACAAAATACTGGGGCGTGTTTTAGTGAACAAGACCAGAAACTTGTTACTTTTTAAAGTCCACCATCTTGCAACCAATCGTAACAAAGCAAAATCTCGGTTCAATTTTGATCGGTAAAGCAACGTGATTACAGCACAACAGAACTTACAAAAACACTCAGTCGATCACTGAATTTGAATGTGTTTCTGGTCAGGATTGCAAAAGCCTGGGGGCTGCTTGGTATTCTGACAGCTCATGATGAGAACAGCAGCCCATTAGTCTGAAGTTTTGATGAATTGGCTGATGGATTTTTATGCGCTATTCTGGAATCATGGGTTAATAGTTCTTAGTATTCCATTAGTCCGACAGCCCGCCATTGTAGCCAACTTCACCAATATAAAATGAGTTTCACCTCGGTCTAGCTAGCAATGAATGTTAACTGCTATCTGTGACATGAAATAAAAGAGAAGAATGATATCAGATTGCTGTTTCATGACTAGAGGCATATCAATGATTGCGCTAGACTGCTGTTTCATGACTAGAGGCATATCAATGATTGCGCCAGAGCAGTTTCATGACTAGAGGCATATCAGTGATTGTGCCAGACTGCTGTGTCATGACTAGAGGCATATCAATGATTGTGTAAGATTGCCGTTTCATGACTAGAGGCATATCAATGATTGCTCCAGACTGCTGTTTTATGACTAGAGGCATATCAATGGTTGCGCCACACTGCTGTTTCATGACTAAAGGCATATCAGTGATTGCACCAGACTGCTGTTTCATGACTAGAGGCATATCAATGATTGTGCCAGACTGCTGTTTCATGACTAGAGGCATACAAATGATTGTGCCAGACTGCTGTTTCATGACTAAAAGGGATAAATGAAATTTATGCTTGGCAGGGCAAGCCTCTATTAAACTAAAAGGATGAAAATATGGGATTTGTCATGGTGGTGATTGGGAGAGTATTAAAAAGCACAGACAGGAGAGGGTAGACCCTTTTTTCTTCATCACCACTACAGAGGTAACCAAATAGTCCAGCCATGATGGTGATCACCTTAATGGTGATCTATACAGTGTGATGGACAGGTCTGATCACTACCTGCTCGCCTCCTGCTCGCCCCCCTGCTCTCCACACCAAGACTGAAGAGGACCCCTTGGTGCACCCTGCTGCACCCCCATGCAACGCCCTCGGGAGCAAGCTACCACTTTCAGCAGGTCCCTTTTAATTTTCTTTGTTTTCTCAGGAAACTTTTCTGAACCAATCTTTCTCAATCTTTTTCAAAAAGTCTGAAAAAGCTACTTTGGGTTGAATTTTCAATTATTTTGGAATCTATTCTACTGGCAAAATGCAGGTTCTTAATCACCTAAAAAAAAAATTGCAAAAAAAATTTGAAAAATTTAAGTGATTTTTTTTTATAGGGGAGACGCCACCTTATTACTATGGTACACACTACTCATCAGCCATGATTGTAGCCTCGACGCTAGTCAGAATGGAACCCTTCACCCAACACTTCCTCAGATTACAGGTTGGTTTCTCAATTAAATCACAAATAATGTACAAGAACCGTAGCTAGGGGTTTGATGGAGTCACTTAAATCCCATTTTCCAAGTAACTATGACGTCCATTACAATACAATACAATACAATACATTGATGTACAACCTCAACATTGCCTTTCTCTTTAAGTCTGATTTAATAAAATTAAAAAAAATCCTCTTTTGTTTCTAGGGCGGCCATTTTGACTTGGCTGATCGTATGTTCCACAGCATCAAAGACGCTTGGTTATCGGCGTCCAAACACAACATGGCCGACGTCAAGGAGCTTATCCCGGAGTTCTTCTATCTGCCGGAGTTTCTCACCAATCACAACAACTTTGATCTCGGTAAGCTGAGCTCCTAAGCAGAAAACTGTACCAAGCAATATTTGAAGACGGATACCGCATGCAACACGCAGGTGTTTCATCAAATTACATTGCAGCATTGCTTGGTGAAGCACTCTTAGGCCCCCCAAAAAAAGTTTCCGGTTTCTGGTCATAGGTGGGCTTCAAAATCAGTGAAGTGACGCATTTTTTTTTTATAAGTAAACGTTTTTTGCCAACAAGTGAAATCCGTGATACATGTATAATGCGGTTATTGTAACCAGGGTCAAATTTCCCATACACAAAGTATGGTGGCTAAGAGAGGCCACACAAATCAGGCAAACGTTTCATGCAAATGTTTCATAGCAAAAAAAAAAAAAAAAACTAAAAATGCCAACATGCATGTCTGAGGCAATGCGCGTAGAAACCAGAGACTTTTTATTTTTGGCCTCAGAAGGCCTTTATTGATAACTTCTCTTCTTCTTGTCATTGTAGGTATAAAACAGAGTGGTATTGAGCTAGGTGACGTCATCCTCCCTCCATGGGCCAAGGGTGACCCTCGAGAGTTCATCCGCATGCATCGAGAGGTCAGCATGACATTTTATTTTCAACTCATTAAAAACAAGTTGAAAGTTTTTAATTGTATTTTTAGCTTAAATTTTTATTTTAATATCAATGGGAATAGGATTTTTTATAATAATAATACACGATTCTTATAAAGCGCACATATCCTAGCAACTAGATCAAGGCGCTGTACATTATTATCCCTGCTCATCAGGCGCATAAATCATTCCTGAAACCATCTCAGCTCGCTGAGATGTAGTATACAGCTCAATTGCTGCCATTTCGACGCATAGGTCTAATTAAACATAACAACCAACTCTGCCCTCACAGGTACCCATTTACTCCTGGGTGGAGAGAAGCAATTATGGTCAAGTGTCTTGCTCAAGGACACAAGCACCATGGTCGCAGCCAGGATTCGAACCCACATTCTGACCACTAAACCGCTCGACCGTGGCACCCCATTTTATTGGGTTAATTTTTATAAACTTTTTCATTTGTTTATTTTCTTTAATGAATAAAATAAAATAAAAAGCAATAGATAAAACAAATTGGACTTTAAATTGTGGTTAAAATAACAGCAAAATATTATATGCAAACTTTTAAAAAAATGTTTTGCTTCTGATATGAAACTGAAATGTAACTAATTAGTTTCCTTATCTTAAAGCATTCCCATCTGAAGGCAAATCGATAACATTTTTCTTCAAAATATGATCAGAGTGCTAATTGAGATTGGTTGCACTTGAATGAATTATTGGCTATGAATCAACTAATGTCGTCACAACTTTCATTTCCATGCTTCACTTTCATGTACGCACCAACCTCAAGCTCGTGTTTAAAATTCTCCCCTTTTCAATCCTCCGTTACCAAGGCGTTGGAGTGTGACTATGTCAGTGCCCATCTTCATGAGTGGATCGACCTCATCTTTGGTTTCAAACAACAAGGCAAGGAGGCGGCTGAGGCCCACAATGTCTTCCATCATCTTTTCTACGAGGGTAACGTCGATATCTACAGCATCGATGATCCGCTCAAGAAGAACGCTACTATCGGGTTCATCAATAACTTTGGACAGATTCCGAAACAGGTTGGTGCTACTGTCTCTTGTGCTTGTCATTAACAGTAAGGGAGGAGGGCCAAAGTCATGGTACAGCCAAGCCTTTGAGAAGCCCGGCCAGGCCCAAGCTACCTGGCCTCCTAATCTGTCTTTTGTGAGTCCTAATCCTATAACAATACAGTAACTGCCAATCAACATAACCTGGGCTGCTGGAGGGCCTAGCCCAGCCAAGTAAAGCTCATTATACTGGCTGCAGTTGTGAACAAAAGACAGCTAAGGTGTCAGTCAAGTCTGTGTTATTAGTAAGAGCTACTTGAGATCTATTCACTAGTGAAGGTTCTTTTGTGCTCAGCTAGGGGATTATATAGGCCCCTAGTCCTGGGCAAAGTCTGGGCCCAGGAAACCTGTAAACAAGGGCGCTTGCTACGTGATCCACAAACACCGGGGTAAACCCCTTCTCTTCCACGATAAGTGTTCTGGGTTCTTTTACGTGCATTACTTGAATAATCCAAAGGACAAAACAATTATATGGTTAAGTGTCTTGCTGAAGGACACAAGTGCCGCGACCGGCCAGACCGTGATTCAAACCCACATTCTGACGACACAAGAAATCAAGTCCGATGCACTAAACCACTCGTTCACAACACTCGAGTCTAACCTATCTGGTATTTTAAACTCATCAAAAGTCATTAAATACATTTTTTTTCATTCCCTACAGTTATTTAAGAAACCACACCCCCAGAAGAAAGTGAGCAACAAGATCGGAGACGTCAGCGGATCTGTCATTCCCATCAATCGCTTGTTTTTCCACAATCTTGACACGTTAAGACCTTCACTGCAACCACTGAAAGGTGAGGCCTTCAATGTGTCTACCATCTCTCTGTCTGTTCACAATACTGCCCTCTAGTGGTGAAAATGCACCCATGTCTTGTTGATAGGTCATGTCAGCATCAAATGAGCAGTGTGCGTACACTATATGTACATATGCAATAATACTGTGTGTGCTTGTAATTATAGACAGCTGATAATATATGTTGATACATTTAAATACTAAAAATCCACACAGTAAGAAACTTGATCATCATTTCTTATTGACGGAATTGTATCGATGAGGGATGTAATTAATCATTGGTGGTTGAGAAGTTAACCCTAACCACCCCATATCCTGCAAAATCCTCCAAGGGGCACTTTTTTGGGGAAAAAATTCAGCACTGTTGGAAACTGGTACTTTCACATCTTCAAATGGGGCAAAATTACTACCTGGCAAGAAGTACAGGCCATAAGTGCTGAATATGAAAGATCAACGAAAATGCATGGTGCATTTTAAAGATAAGGGCACGTTTCCAAAAGTGCACTGATGGATTTTGGAGGATTCAGGAAGGTTCCTAGCCAGAATACCTAGGCGGTTAGGGTTAAAGGAGGTTCCTAGCCAGAATACCTATAGGGGGTTAGGGTTAAAGGAGGTTCCTAGCCAGAATACCTATAGGGGGTTAGGGTTAAAGGAGGTTCCTAGCCAGAATACCTAGGGGGTTAGGGTTAAAGGAGGTTCCTAGCCAGAATACCTATAGGGGGTTAGGGTTAAAGGAGGTTCCTAGCCAGAATACCTATAGGGGGTTAGGGTTAAAGGAGGTTCCTAGCCAGAATACCTATAGGGGGTTAGGGTTAAAGAAGGTTCCTAGCCAGAATACCTGTAGGGGGTTAGGGTTAAAGAAGGTTCCTAGCCAGAATACCTAGGGGGTTAGGATTAAGACATGTCAAGCAGAAGGTTGTTGGTTCTAGTCCCACCTGAGTCACTTGTTGATTTTTTTTTCTGCCGACTCTCGAAAGCGCTGAGTGAACAATGCTTATTCATGTCAATTAAGCGTAAAATTATATCATGTTTTAACTAATCTTGAACTTTAATTTCTTTGCAGAGCTGAAGGGACCGGTTGGTCAAGTCATCCCATCAGAGAAGATTCTCCTGGCCGTAGAACAGAACAAAGTCCTCATTCCACCCATCTTCAATCGATTCCTAGCCTTTGGTTATGCTGATCTCAGTTTGCGTATTGGAAGCTACGATTCTGACAAGGCTACGACAGTGTTTGAGGGGACGTTAAGTGGACAGATACTATGTGCCGCCTGTCCGAATACAAGGATGGTTATAACGGGCGGGGCTAGTACAGTAAGAATATGAGTTTTATTTTCATTCAGCCTATAATTATATCATAGTATAGAGGTTCTTTCCTTGCCTTTTAACTCTGTGGACCTGGGTTCGAATCCCACTCAGATTAGAACAGATTGGGTTTTGGTGGATTGGGTTTTCAGTCCCGACCTGATTACATTGATTTGCCCCTAGAATATTTGTCTGTGGTTTTCTATCCTCATCTAAAACAGTAAGTCACTCTATCAAGGTTTGTTCCAGGGTCTCAAACCAAAAAAAGAGGGCAAAATGGGCAAAACTTCCCCCCAAAAAAATTGGGGAAACTGCCCACAAAAAAAACTGTATGGTAAATTTACATTCATGACGATAAACCCCCCTAGATCTGCCACTGATTTTCATCCAGCCTTTGGAATCTACTAATTTAATTCAATATGTATATTGTGATTTTGTGATGGTCAGGTTGGCATGCTGGTACTATCCTTGCCTTTTTTACCTCTGTGGATCCGGGTTCGAACCCCACTCAGACTACAGCTGATATGTGGATTGCGTTTTCAATCTCTACCTGATTCCCCCATAAATGTTTGTCTGGGGTTTTCTTCCCTCATCTAAAACTGAACATTTCATTATCATCGTCTCTTCACAGGTTTCTTCCGTCTTATGAGGTACAGTGCTATAGGCGTTATTAAGCAATCCTTCCTTTGATTACCAGGATTTGTTTGTATAAATCTCCCTTTGCCTCAAAATGTTTTTTGAAACAAGTAGCCACCAAGGAAGGAAAGAAGTAGCCTGTATTGTGTGTCTAAACCTCTAGTTTCTTGTTTGTGGGGATATGGAGAGTATGTAAATCCTCCAAAAATTAAACATCCAGGAGGTTCAGGGGGCTTTGTCCTCTAGATCAAGGGGAGACCCAGGCCCACTACCCATTTTTCAGGATTTTTTACTTTTGTAAAATTGCACCTCTGTTTTTTTTTATTAAGCTAAACGGATATGTTAAAGATATGAATCAAACTTAATTCTATTCTGATATCAGGTGGTTCATGTGTGGCAATTGGAGACACGTAAGGAACGATCAAAACAGCTGTATCTCAAACAGGTAAGAAGACTAAGTCTGTCTCAATAGTCCGTCTATTATCAATAAAGTGGTCAGGAGTTTTAGAAGTTAGGTGTCTAACTTCAGGTTGAAAAACAGGGTGTCCAAATGTTATCTTTCAATGCTATTGTATCTGTATTACGAATGAAACAGGGTGTCTATTTTGTAGCAAATGGGGCTTCCTTATAAGACGCCAGATGTATTGCTTTTAAAATGCTTATGAGATTGGTAGTAACTGTAAGAAACACTGTCAGGCAGCTGAAATAGATCTTGCTTTAGGGACAAGGGCCAAAGTCATGGTACAGCCAAGCTTTTGAGAAGCCCGGCCAGGCCCAGGCTTTTCCCCTGCCTACTGGCCTATATAATGAGCTCTGCTTGCCTGGGCTAGGCCCTCCAGAAGCCCAGGTTATGTTGATTGGCAGGTACTGTATTGTTACAGGATTAAGACTCACAAAAGACAGATTAGGAGGCCAGGTAGCCTGGGCCTGGCCGGGCTTCTCAAAGGCTTAGCCCTCCTCCCTTACTTTTTATGATATATTTTTGGATAAAATTTTCAATTGTTTACTTGTATCAATTCTTTCATAGATTTGTTGAAATTGTATAAAATCTTTGGTGATTTTAAATCCTTAAAGGTTTTTATATTTATGTGAAGTGCCTTGAGCATCAAATTTAGCAGATTACGATTGTTTTTTATATTTTTTATGTGTGATTTATTTTGTATTTAAACTTTACTGATAAGCTACATGTAGGCGAACACTTGTACATATGTTTGTTTATTTATTTATTTATCTATTCATTTATTTATTGTCCAATTTCAACAGCGGACGAGCCGCCAATTACAGGAAATGATACATAAAAATATAAATATAAATATAAAAACAATTAATTAAAAATTACATAACATTAGAATGCATATGTATTTTTTTGTACGTGTTTTGTTGGATCTCAGATTAATAAATAAAATGTAAATTTATTTATTATAACAATCATAAAATAGTGACAACATAGAGAGTGAATTTCTTTATTGAAATATAATCATGAGTATAATCATGTATAAAATTGCAATCTGCAGGCTCTATACGGCCACAATGACGCTGTGACCTGCCTAGCTGTCTCCACGGCCTATAACATCATCGTCAGCGGATCCAAAGACCAAACCTGTCTCATCTGGGATCTGAACCGACTCATGTTTGTCAGACAACTTCGCGATCTCGGGGCAGCTGTGTCTGCAGTCGCTATCAACAACCTGACGGTAAAAACATTAATCATGGTTTAAGATTTCATGGAAGTGGAGGGGTCATTTGGCTCACGACACAAAACATTTTTTTGCTGGTAGAAGAGGAGATGGGGGGATTTTTTTCAGTAATATCTCCTGATCTGTATAATTTTCAATAAAGTTGTTTCATTTTTGTTTTTCAAGCAGTCTGATTTCACATTTATAAATTGACTTTCTAAAAAATACATTCATTTTTATTTCATGTAAACCTTATAGAAGCACATATTGCTTTGGGGTTGTTTTTTAGTTAATTTGATTGCATGTTTTATTTTCCTGGCTCACGGTATCTTGTATGTAAAATTTCCTTTCCGTTCAGGGTGACATTGCAACTTGCGCTGGTGCTTTCCTGTACCTGTGGAGCATCAACGACGAATTGGTCGCCAGTGTCAACACGTCTACCGGTCGAGATCAGAAGATCTTGTGCTGTGCCATGTCGGAGGTTAGTCTATCAGTTGTATGAATGTCTGATATTTATACTGTCAAACCTTCATAACATGACCAACAAATAGACCAATTGAAACTGACCATTTGCTAAAGTGAAGGAATTTGAAGGATTGAGGTTACATGCTACATGCTCTGTGCTAAAGTGAAGGATTTTGGATGATTGAGGTTATTAGGCATACTTGCCTTTCCATGGTACATGTACATCCATGTTGTCGTGATTGCAAGGTCAGTTCTTGGGTCAGTGGACACTATACAAATATAACATGGTTTGAGGGTGGACAGTCGATGTTAGCTCTCCGAGGTATTGGAAGTTGAGAAACTACATGTAGTTCCCGAGGCGAAGCCGAGGGAAGTAGTTTCTCAACTTCCAATACCGAGGGGAGCTAATATCGACTGTCCACCCGAAATAAACCATGTTATATTTGTTTTACTATACCTCATACGTATTCACAATATTCTCTAGTTCGGCATCATTGAGCTTGGTAAAACGCGAATTGACATTTACGTGTGCCGCCATCTTTTCATGTGTATGTAGCTAGGGCGATGTTCGCGCGTGCGTACTACACCCGTGCGAATGTTCCCTGCGACTGTTCCCTGCTGACATGTTCCGGATGCAGGGAACAGATCGCCGGGACTGTTTCCCCGCCGGGACTGTTCCCCGATACGACAGTCTATATACGCACTACTGCGCATGCGTATTTACCCTGTGCGTGAATACTCGCGGGCGCTTGGAAAATAGCCAAAATAGCATCTGGCACGTGATGGTGAATGGACCAGTGAGAATTCGGCTCTCGATTATGAATATGTATGAGGTATAGTAATGTTTATTGCTTCATGCATGCAGGGAGGGTCCCTGGCCATGTACATGTATCACAGATTAGAAATACATGTGTGCATACATGTCATGTGCTTGCTTTACTACGGATTCAGGTTATGTGTAAGCAAATGGGCCTAGGGAGTTAGGAAGGATTCAGGTTATGTGTAAGCAAATGGGCCTAGGGAGTTAGGAAGGATTCAGGTTATGTGTAAGCAAATGGGCCTAGGGAGTTAGGAAGGATTCAGGTTATGTGTAAGCAAATGGGCCTAGGGAGTTAGGAAGGATTCAGGTTATGTGTAAGCAAATGGGCCTAGGGAGTTAGGAAGGATTCAGGTTATGTGTAAGCAAATGGGCCTAGGGAGTTAGGAAGGATTCAGGTTATGTGTAAGCAAATGGGCCTAGGGAGTTAGGAAGGATTCAGGTTATGTGTAAGCAAATGGGCCTAGGGAGTTAGGAAGGATTCAGGTTATGTGTAAGCAAATGGGCCTAGGGAGTTAGGAAGGATTCAGGTTATGTGTAAGCAAATGGGCCTAGGGAGTTAGGGTTAAAGAGAGGTGTGGCAGTTTGTGTGGTGACCACCGAATCATGGCCACATTAAGCAGGTGGCCTTCTTATCCAGGTGGCCACAGTAGCAGGTTTGACTACCATTTTTTTTCCTTCATTTTCAACATTTCTGCTTCACACTGCTCATAGTTGCCCATTTCCAATATCTCTAAATGCACTGCTTTGTTTTTACGTTTTGGAAACCTAAAACCTGTTTTTTATTCTCTCTGAATGCAGATGGTAGAGTGGGACTCACTGAATATCATCATGACGGGATCTAGCGATGGTGTCGTCAGAGTAAGTAAATTGTTTGGAATTTTTTGTTGATTTTGAGTCTGAAGTAAGACAATGTCAGAATCCTATTTACTCATAAAAGTTTTATTAACGATTATTTTTTTCCCTATTAATTTAATAAAATTTTAATATTTTTCCCCCAGATGTGGAGTGTGGAGTACGTACAGGTACCCGACATATCAAACTCAAAGAGGTCATCAACATCCAATATCCTACAAGCCGATGATCCCTTGGTGTCAAAAGTCAAAGATGAAGATTGCACATCGGAGGAGAGCCAATCGGAGGATAGCCAAAGCTTCAGCAGCGCCCTCAACGAAGAAAGTGAGGTATCGACACCAACGAAGGAAAGCATGGATAAAATAATGACAGACTCAAGTCCAGATGATTTGAGCGAAGTCCTGATGGCCTCTGATGCAGGAGACTATAACACTGATACGCTAAAAGCAAACAGGAACTCGAAAGTAAGCATGGATGAAACTGACGGGCATAATTGGAGACCAACACCCCCATCAAGCCTTCCCGTGGACGGGAATTACATGGATAGTAGACCAGGGATAACACTGACTCAACCTGGTGAGACCACAACCCCAGATAACCTGGACTCGAGTAGCGACCGCACAAGTTTCACGACCAGTGACGACGTCAACGACATCATCAATGGTAACCAAGCCGATGAGACGGACAACGTCGGCAACCGCGGCAGCTTGAGAGTGGAGAACGGAGTGACCCCATTGAGTCCTGTGCAGAGAGGAGAGTATGTTATCCTGTCGGAGAGCGACTTTGAGAAATACGACGATGATTTGAGAAAGAGAGATAGAATGTCTGCATCTCACAGGAACAAACTCAAGCCAGGTTGGTACTCAGAATCCTTAACTGCAGTTTTAAAAGGAAAGAACAGCACTCGTATAAACTTGATAAAAGTTTTAAGGCTTTGCTTTGGGGAGTATTGGTATCGTATCGGTTTTTGGTAACACCATGTGTTTATTTCAACTATCGCTAAGTGAAGGTAACAGGTTCTGAAAATTCTCCTGACGATGATTAGAGCATCGCTAATCGAAAGGCAGCGAAGACCCCATGAAGTCCCCATGGTTCGCCCTGAACCACATTTTCACTTAGCAATAGTTGAGAAACGAGTTGCCCATTATTGGTTCTCCCCTGAACCATAATCTCACTTACAATAGCGACAGTCAAGATACGAGTTGCGTGATAAAGTTCTTTTCAGAACCTGTTACCTCACTTAGCGATAGTTGAGATAAAACCCAAATGATATAGATAAAAATACCAATTATCCTGGAAAAAATTGTTATTTCTGATGATCTTGGTTATTTGTTGTTTGCATTGTTGTATCTTCCTGTAGGTTTTAAGTGGCAGAGACAGTTAGTGTTCCGTAGTAAACTAACCATGCATACAGCATTTGAACGTAAGGACAACGTACAACCTGCTGCCGTAACTGCTCTGGCAATTTCAAGGTAAGATGGGGGTTCCTTAACCCTAACCACCCCAAATCCATCAAAGGGGCACTTTTTGGGAAAAATTCAGCACTGTTGGAAACTGGTACTTTCACCTCTTCAAATGGGGTAAAATTACTACCTGGCGAGAAGTACAGGCCATAAGTGCTGAATATGAAAGATCAACGAAAATGCATGGTGCATTTTGAAGATAAGCGTATGTTTCCAAAAGTGCACTGATGGATTTTGGAGGATTCAGGAAGGTTCCTAGCCAGAATACCTAGGGGGTTAGGGTTATTAAAATAAGTATTCGACGGTCACAGAGACTCGTCCATAAATGCTAAGTAACACCACACTCCGGCTAAACTCTACTGAGATGATGGGTTTGGAAATCAATGAACGTTCTGCTGAAATCATGTCTTTTAAAGGTCCAATGAAATAGTAATTTTTCACACTACATTTTTGGGGCTTAATATATGGTTTTGTATTAATAAAACATAATACTTACTATTTTTATAAGTTTGTCATGAGTTATAACAATTTAATTTGTCCCCAAAATTTGTGTTGTCCCTTTTGATATCGCTTTTCGTGACGTAGACCTAGGCACCGAATGACAAAGGACATTGACAATGCACATTCCTGACCATTATGCTCTGGTATGCTTCACTGCAGCTGTCCAAACAAATTCATTGATATTTTGGATCTGATGGGAATCTGTGCAGACTGATGCCATCTTTAGAAGTGTTGCTGCAGTCAGCAACAATACACCTTGGCGGCATAACAACAAAAACAGTTACATAAGTTTGCACATTGTATCATTCATATGTATCGATCGATGCGTGCCAACAAACAGCATGTTCCTAGGTCTACGTCACAAATTTGTCCCCTTTTAGGGGCGCGGGTTCATCCCAAATTTTTATTTTTTATTTTTTTGCGATGTAAATCTCCAATACATTTTTTTTAAATTGCATTTAGAGGTTAATGTGTGCATATTTTATAGTTTACACTGGAAAAAATTTCTAATTCATAGGACCTTTAATAAACCTTTTTTCATTGGTTCATGTTGTATTCTATGATTGTTCCATAACAGATGTTTTCTGCATGCTCATGTCTGTAGGACGTCATGGGTTCGAATCCCTCCTGTGGAACGTTTTTCACAGACACTCAGAAAGCACTGAGTATACAGTGCTTTATACATTACATCGGTGTCGGGGGCAAAATCAAATCAATTGTTTATCACCCGACGCAAGAACTTCATCAATCTATACATTTTCCTTCTTCTTATCCTGCAGGGACCACATGAAGGTGTTCGTTGGTGACGAGCGAGGCCGTGTCTTCAGTTGGTCAGTTGCTGACCAGCCGGGGAAGGTCATAACTGACCATTGGGTCAAAGATGAGAGCAGTGATACCTGTACATCTTGCAACACCAAGTTCACCTTCTCGGAGCGTCGCCATCATTGTCGCAACTGCGGAAAGCTTTTCTGTTCAAGGTTGAATACATTTTTCTGTTGCCAGAAATATGTTATAAAAAATATTTATGCCTGTCCTTTCAAAATTTGAAATTTCCTATATCAAAAACATTACATTAACCCTACTTTACATGGAGGCCACTCCGATCCACTAAATGTCCAATATGTTCTTCACCAACCTTTAAAGCATACAAGCCACTGCTGTCCTTTCCAAGTAATCTTACAAAATCAACCCAGTGCCACCCAAGGCCACTGTAATTAAGACCATCTCCGATTACATACTCAACACACACTGAAGGCCATTACAAACCACAGTCTGTAGTGGTTTTGTATAAGTGTGTTTACAGTCAAAATACATGGTCAGGTTTACAGCTGGTTATAGCTGGTTGTTTGAACATATTAGTATGGCCTGCAATGTATTAATGGGAGACCACATTACCCTGCAATCTCAGTGATGTGACAGTGCACAGAAGGGTAACCATAGGAGACCACGTTACCCTGCAATCTCAGTGGTGTGACAGTGCACAGAAGGGTAACCATAGGAGACCACGTTACCCTGCAATCTCAGTGGTGTGACAGCATGTGGCATGTGTTTGTCTGTGGTACAAGTTGCAGTCATCATTGCAGATTCCTGACGTTGTTTAGGAAAGCTGGTGTTCATTTTTGAATTATTTATTTATTCTTGATCAGCTTTCTAATATTGAATCTTATAAATGATTACCACTGAATATTATTAATATTTCTCCTGTGGTTTTATTTTGTCTCTAGATGCAGTCGATATGAGTCCGAGATCCAACGACTACGCATCACCAAGCCGGTCCGTGTTTGCCAGGCCTGCTACAACTCCTTAAAGGCCCCATCAGATGCACCATTCAGAACGTGAAGGCTATCTAAAGACCTGCCACTATCAATGGGGATGTTCACGAGGCTTGTTGGTGTCTGTGTTTGGATCTAACCATCAAGCACTGTTGCAGTACTCGCACATTTTTCTGTATTTGTACTCACGAAAAAGTACAGAGTTGAGTACTCGTACTATAGAGTTGAGTACTCGTACTATAGAGTTGAGTACTCGTACTATAGAGTTGGAGTACTCATACTATAGAGTTGGAGTACTCATACTATAGAGTTGGAGTACTCGTAGTCATACTTATGAAAACGTACTTGACTACAACTCTGCCGTAAAGGCCCCTCTACAGAGCACCAACCCTGTAGCTGGTAAACGGCCAATCTCTTATACATGTTAAGCGTCTATGGTAGTGAACTGCACATATTAATCAATTGTTGGTACAGTAACTAGACGAAAATGGTAATCATAGCTTAGTGAAATCGTGATGCACGTTAACTAAACTGCCTCTAGCAGTCAGCCGAGGAATTTGAACCCACAACCACGTGATTGGGAATCCTGCATGTTTTAGTACAGGACCACGGTGTTACAGAGATGGATTCCACCGTAGGAACAACCGACACTAGGAGCGTGAGACATCAAAGTGCAGCTAAACTACATCAATCAATTTTTCGCAAGGTAACTTATGTTCTTAATGTGTATGTGTATCAAATGAATATTAGCTGGCATGAGTGTGTGTTAAGATTGTTTCTGCCTCTAGAAGGCAGTATTTAAGGCTGGTGTTTATTGTGCAATAGTAGCAAAACCAAACCACATGCTATAAAGAGGTCAACAATTTGGCCTGTGACCTCTCAGAAGGGCACTTGTAAATAATATGTTAAGTGCAGGTCAACGTTGCAAACTTTCACATTTGTGATGTCATTTGGGGGATTAAAAAAAATGACCTTTGATAAGCGCACATTTAATGAAGGAAGTCATGTATGATCGTTGTGGAATTATGCCGTAATTGGAATGATAAGTATTAATAAGTAACACTGTAACAGATGTACATAGCTATTTGGCCGTGTTTGTAAATTAACCATAAATTGTATATATGTGGAAAGTAAACACGATAGTCTCAACAGAAGGGCACACAATTAAATGTCTATTCTTGCCAAATAAGGAAGGAATAGTCGCTTCCGATTTGTGTTACGTTGGGTTGACAGAGCTGCCAACTCTTCCGGATTCTGCGGAAGACTTCTGTATTTGACGGTAATTTACTTACTTAAAATATATGCAAGGAGGCCTCTCCTTTTGGTGCCAAAAGGAGAGGCCTCCTTGCATATATTTTAAGTAAGTAAATTACCGTCAAATACGGAAGTCTTCCGCAGAATCCGGAAGAGTTGGCAGCTCTGGGTTGAGATGATTGGTCTTGATTGGCTGGTAATGGTCACATGATATAGAAACCAGAGAATGCAATGCGGTTCTTAACGCCAGTCTCCTTCAGGACACCATGCGCTCTTAGACAGAATGAGGGGCTTGTATAATCCATCTTCTTGAGAGTATAGGTTTAAATAAATGTCTTGTATAGTCAGAATGATGTTATAAGTCCATAATAAAATGAAACAAACAAGCGTGCTATCTTTTATCACACTGTGACTATTTTTTATCAGATTTCATGTGCATAAGACAGTGGTGATATATAGCTGATTCTCAGTGCATAAGACAGTGGTGATATATAGCTGATTCTCAGTGCATAAGACAGTGGTGATATATAGCTGATTCTCAGTGCATAAGACAGTGGTGATATATAGCTGATTCTCAGTGCATAAGACTGTAGCTGATTCTCAGTGCATAAGGCAGTGGTGATATATAGCTGATTCTCAGTGCATAAGACAGTGGAGATATATAGCTGATTCTCAGTGCATAAGACAGTGGTGATATATAGCTGATTCTCAGTGCATAAGACAGTGGTGATATATAGCTGATTCTCAGTGCATAAGACAGTGGAGATATATAGCTGATTCTCAGTGCATAAGACAGTGGAGATATATAGCTGATTCTCAGTGCATAAGACAGTGGTGATATATAGCTGATTCTCAGTGCATAAGACTGTAGCTGATTCTCAGTGCATAAGGCAGTGGTGATATATAGCTGATTCTCAGTGCATAAGACAGTGGAGATATATAGCTGATTCTCAGTGCATAAGACAGTGGAGATATATAGCTGATTCTCAGTGCATAAGACAGTGGTGATATATAGCTGATTCTCAGTGCATAAGACAGTAGTGATATATAGCTGATTCTCAGTGCATAAGAAGGAGCAGTGCTAGGAGTTAGCAGTTACTTCACAAACTGTTTAAAGGGCCAGTATCGTCACGATCAGAGCAGACTTTCGACAGGGCATGGAATCGGTGTCCTAGTTTAAAGATGACCACAGCGACTGAAAATTACTGGCTCATTTATGCAGCAGCAACGGCATGACCTTATCATGTGGGGTTAATCTAAAACTAGCTTTCCGATTCCATGCCCTGTTGATTGTGATGATATTGTCCCTTGAACAGAATCTTTCCCGGTCAGTTGACCGGTTAACCGAAAGTCGACACCTGACGGCCACACAAACATGGTCGTTGGCAAATGGCACAATGTTTATAAATTTTCAGTCAGAAAGCATCAGTAAACTTCCTGCAATGATTGTTTAATAACAAATGTGGCAAAAAATAAAGTCTAGAACAACAAAATGGGTGGAAAATTCTCCCAATTCTTTTTTTTTTTTTTTTTTAATTTAATATTGGTTTCAGTTTGCCGGTTAGCAAATTTATAAACAGTGCCGTTTCGGTCGGTAAACCGGTTAACTGTCCTAGCACTAAGAGAGGCCAACCTATTTTTCTTCCAGCTTCAGTTTGGTTTCTTGGATTCGTGTGGAAGAAAAAAAACAGGTTGAATGAAACGTTATTTAAGTCATGGTGGGTTTTTTTTCAGCAAAATATCTAAATCCTGTATTTTGGAGCGAAATTTGCTGAACTGTACTCCTATATTTTGGGATGAAACATTCAAAATGTCTGTATTAATGTTAAAAACTAATGTATTAATCATAAAGAAACTATTGATATTAAAGTAAGGTCAATGAGTACCAGGTATATTTATTAATCTTGGCGGTAACGAACAAATGCCGATTGGATGAATTTATCTACATGTATGTGGCATACAATAAAAGTGTCTATGTATGAAAGACGTAGAGTAGATGACCCCATAATGAAAGCAGAATAGATGATCAATTATAATTGGTTCACAAGTCTGTAGCTGGGTACATCTGATATGAAAATAGTTCTTGTAAATGAGTGTTGTTTAAAATCTGTTACTTACAGATACAGTCCACTACAAATACTGAGTGGGGAAAATAACACAATACCAAAGTGGAGATTTTGTAGATTTAAAGGGATGGTACAACATTGGTCGTTACCTGATTATCAAAATGAAGATATATTATATAGAAACTTACTTGGTGTAAACTAGCAATCATCTTGAAGAAATTATTTTTATCTAAAGTGCTTTCATCTAAAGAGAAAACATTATTTTGTTGAATTTAATACATTTCTTGAAAACTAGAGTGTTGAAATAAACAAAGTTTTATCAGATACCAATGTTGTAGTTTTCCCTTCAAAGAAACACTCCAAATGCTATATTCCAAGTATAGGGCTCTGTTGTCATTGAGAGTTGAAACATTACAGGCAAATTAACAAATTAATTTTTACTTTCAGTAGAAAGCTCCAAGCTCCATGTGTACACTTGGACCTGTTTAATGTCATTTTGTAAAAAATTTAATTTTTTTTTTAAAATATCGGAAAATGCTCAATGGTTAAAATAAGTAATAGCGCCCTCTCCAGGAAAGTGTGAACCATTGTACAGTACTGCTGAATATTAACGTGCAATGTTACTTTATGAATATGGTAATTATGTAATTAATATAAATGTATGCAAATGATGTATATTAATTCTGTGTAGATTTGTATTTTATTTATTTTTTTTTCTCCACAGGCTGAAGCATTTAAAATGACTAAATGTGTATTGTCTGGCAAAGACTTTAGCGCTCGCTTAAGGCCACAATGGATTGTGCAAATGTTTAGGAATTGTGAGTGAATTTTTGAAATGGTGAATTTATATTCTGTTATTTGTGTCTAAATTTTCCATAGCATAAATTTTTTAAATATTATTTTTGAGATCAAGTATTGAATGTGATAGCCTTCTTTGAGTATAACTTGTACATATTAGTTAAGATGAATTTCAGCTAAATATTTGAAGGAGTTATCTCAACTACCAAATGATAATGTGTAATTTAGCTTTATCGGCTGACTTCCACAGTAGTGTTCCATAATGTTGGTTAAAGTTCATTGTATAATGTCAGATGTTCAGCATTATTCTATGCAGATTGTGATTACTGGCCACTATTTATCAAATTACAAAAACAATCTTTTGGGATGGAAATTTATTCCCCCGCCCTCAATTGCAAGTACATTTATTATTATTATCACTTGATTTTATATTAAAATTGTTATTTCCATTGGTTATTTTGTTATTCTATGAATGACTTCCTTAACTGAAAGGAAAAAAAACAATTTCGAGGGAAAGTTTACCAGAACACCGTACATTCATTATCTTACATTTTGATAACAATATTTTTCATTAAAATGTTTTATTTCCAGCTATGAAATATATCAATTATTGTGAAGATACCATTCCAAAGTTTGACCTGATAGATTCAGTGATGTGACCTGATATCAAAAGCATTTTAAGAAATAAGTTTCTAATACAGAAAAGTCAAACTAAAAGGCCCCTTTTTTAAATGCCACAAATTGTAAAAACAAATACAAAAATTCTCACTGATTATTCTCACTGAGTTTAGACTATCTGTATAAACAGAAGCAATTGAATCAGTGTAACATTATCACTAATCTCATTAATCCAACAAACACTTATTTTTTAAGTACATTGTAACTCACAAATAAATTATTTACAAGCATTATTTTTAACACTTTCTATGAACTAAACCAGTTTTACTTGAGAACAAAATAATAATAAACCATACAACACAAGTTAATACAGTTACAAACAATTATTATAAACACTGAGTGTATACTGAGTTGTCATAGTGATTGCACCTTAGTTTTTGCTCCAATTCTTATTTTATATCAACTTTTGTATGTCCACAATTTCTAGAAAGATATAAATCACAGTTAAATAACATTAAGACTTGTTTCTGTTGTATAGGCATTATATACGTGTGGCCCCCAGCAAGCACAAATTAAATTATATACAATAACTATTATTTATGTTTACGATATTAACCCTAACTCCCTAGGCCCATTTGCTTACGTATAACCTGAATCCTCCAAAATCCTTCAGTAGTAAAGCAAGCACATGACATGTATGCACACATGTGTTTCTAATCTGTGATACATGTACATGGCCAGGGACCCTCACTGCATGCATGGAGCAATAAACGGTGTCCACTGACCCAAGCACTGACCTTGCAATCACTACAACAAACATGGATGTACATGTACCATGGAAAGGCAAGTATGCCTAATAACCTCAATCCTCCAAAATCCTTCACTTTAGCAAAGAGGATTTTGGAGGATTTTGGAGGATTAAGGGTTAAATAACTTTGAAAGTGAATAGAAATTGGTTTATCGATAGTGGCTTTTAGCCTCACCACTAATATTATTTGAATTTTTCATAATATCCAACCTGTGTAGGCCTGTATAAAACATGTAAAGACCTTGGTGAGCTAGCATGTTGGACACAATAGGAGGGAATTATGCACATATACATGTAGTATGATTATGTGTAGTGTGCATGATGGCTATGTGAGAAAAATCATTCTTGTCAATAAGGAATTTCGATGACAGATTCCAGTTGGCCAATAAGTTTACGCCCTCTCATGACGACAACTTCTGCCTTGATCAACACTTTGCAACGTTCATGGTGGCGCTGGAGGCGTGACCGACAGTAGTTCTTAGCGTTGCTATGGATGGGCGGGGCTTAGGGGTAAAATCTGAAACAGTCTTGGGGTTGGAGTTGCTATCCCAGACCCCATTGGGTAGCTGGACATGGTGTTACATGTTGAATTACTTACAAAGGAACACTTGGCTGTCTTGTACCCTTTTGGGATACAGAGAGTCTACTGTATAAAGCCTAATAACTTGTAAATTAATTTAATATTCCTTTGTAAATACTTTATCCAACATGAAAGAAAAAAAAGAAGCTTGTTTTGCCAATAATAATTATTCACGTGATTATATTGTATGTCTGTGTTTAGTATTAACTGCAGAACTGGCTTATTGTCATATATTAATAAATAAATAAACTATTGAAATAATCATAAACTAAAAGTCGGCATTTCTGGAAGTGTTTTTGTAGTTGGGTGAATATAAATGTAAAATATAAAACGTAATGTCAATTACGTGCATGTCAATGTTCAAAAACTGTTTTGTGTGCGCCATCTTGGCAGTGTTCCCCTCAACCTCTTTTCGAGATCCTAAATCTGCCCTTGAACAAGATCAATTCGTCGGGTCAGAGCAGAAAGGACTTATAAGATCTATACATGCAATGTGTGAGCACGTAAATAAATTACGTGCAATTCCATTATGTTAAGAAAACTTAATTATTTGGGTTTATGTTTTATTTAACAATGAGAGTACTCACAAGTTATATTTAGCATTCAAGACCCATTATCTTGTACTTAATTAGGTAATTACACTTAATTGATCTTATAAGACCTTTTGTCATTAAACAAATAATGTTGTCATCAAGTCCTTACTGCTCTGAGCAGACGAATTACTGACCTCATTAATCTTAGACAATAGATTGCTTGATGTGGAAATGGAGGGGGTATTGGGAACAATCGATCGCCACATTGTTTATGTTCCACCTGTTGTACCATTGTACCCCTGTGAGTTTTAACCCTTTAAATACCCCCTACAACAATACAATAACGTCCACTATTATTAGTCACTAATTTAATACGGTCTAGCTTACCGGATTCAAGTTCTGGTGTTAGCAACATAATGTGGGTTCGAATCACGGCCGTGACACTTGTGTCCTTGAGCAAGACACTTAATCATAATTGCTTCTCTCCACCCAGGGGTTAAATGGGTACCTGTGAAGGCAGAGTTGGTTTGCTCTATATGCGCTAGAAATGGCAGCAATTGAGCTGTATACTCCCCAGGGAGCTGAGATGGTTTCAGGAATGATTTATGAGCCTTATGAGCAGGGATAATAATATAATGCGCCTTGAGCACCACTTAGTTGGTGGATACGTGCGCTATATAAATCCACACATTATTATTATTATTATTAAAGACAAACGTTGCCATGGTTTCAGTGGTGCCAAACAATGAAAGTGAAACAGGACTAAGTAAGACTTATTGTGGTGACACCATGTGAAATTCTCAGTTGAGTAGTAATTAGTTTCAGAACTAATTATTACTCAATTGAGAATTTCACATGGTGTCACCACAATTAGTCTTAAACATAGGACTATTAAATCAGTTAATATACAAGTGTGTAAAACGTGACTGGGTGCGTGCACGTGGTAGACTTTTCAGTTAACACCGACACTAACATTGATTTACCGTCACATCTGATGGAAGTCACTGCACTGTCTGTACAAAGGGTTTATAATCCTAACCCACTGACACGGGGGTAACATGAAAACGATGAATTTCACTTTTCACACATGGTTTTAATTATAACAAATGAAATAGAATGGACGTAGTAGACATTGTCTTTATGGAATAGAGTAGTCAACAAATATTGTCCATGTTATTGAGTTCTTTCGGGTGCACCATGTAATGATCTCTTCTTGGAAGAAGTGATGGCTCTGAGAAGAGCCGGTTGGTTTGTTCTCAATGTTTCGGCTTGTCTGCTCTAGCCGTCATCAGGAGCATGACGGCTAAAGCAGACTAGTAGAAACGTTGAGAACACACCAACCGGCTCTTCTCAGAGCCATCACTTCTTCCAAGAAGAGATCATTACATGGTGCACCCGAAAGAACTCAATAATATCTATCTTCACCATGCAAAGCCTCAAATTCTACATCATAAATATTGTCCAGTGATATCAACTATACTATCCTGTTTGGGAGATACTTTTATCCTAATTGAAACCCTATTCTCCCGATGAGGATACCAATATGCCCCAATCGGGAAACCCTTGGGTGACCACGACACCTGCACTATTTACCTGTGGAGGTGAGATGGTGATTGGGCATGGCCTTCCTTCTTGATATAATGTAGGCCTGTGCAAATTAACATACATTTTCATGTGGGTGTCCCTATTCTGGTAGCGTCCCGTACCCACCCCACCCCTGCCTTCCTATGTCTATCTTCATAATCACAAAACCTGCTCCACACCTTGACCGTCGACCGATGGCGTAGGCTGCGTCAATTCAATTGTCTCCACGT
The DNA here is from genome assembly GCA_029582265.1 of Zoroaster sp. YZ-2022. Taxonomy (NCBI): domain Eukaryota; kingdom Metazoa; phylum Echinodermata; class Asteroidea; order Forcipulatida; family Zoroasteridae; genus Zoroaster; species Zoroaster sp. YZ-2022. The sequence goes on from CM055824.1 coordinate 6,090,554, forward strand.
GCGTGCGACAGCAGAGAATCATGAGCACGTATTCGCGAAATTTCTTGATGAAAACCACGAACATGAGTGGGTTAAGGGACGGGGTCCACTTGGCTGCGAAGGGGGCAATGACGGCCAGCCATTTGGGAACATTATTGGGGTCTCCAAGCGCCCCCCATAAACAAATGATTGCGAAGGGAGACCAGGTTAAGAGGAAGAAAATGACGAGGACGACACCAAGCTGGAAAGAAAGATATAAAATCATGAGCAACGATGTTGAGACCAAAAATATCCGTAAATGCATCCACTGACTTTAGAAGAATCAAGACATGTAAACAAACGAACTTGTGAATATTTCAGCTTGTTTCATTGTCGTTAACGATGACAGAAAGTCACAGAAAGTCATCAGGGGTGTGATTTGTACAAAAGTAAAAAAAAAAATTTTTTTTTTTTTTTAAATGTGTAGTGGGCCTGGGTCTCCCTTTGGTCTAGAGGACAAAGCCCCCTGAACCTCCTGTGGGTAGCGGGCCTGGGTCTCCCTTTGGTCTAGAGGACAAAGCCCCCTGAACCTCCTTGATGTTTCATTTTGAAGGATTTACAGACTCCACATCCCCACAAACAAGAAACTGCAGGTTTGGACACAATACAGGCTACTTCTTTCTTTCCTTGGTGGCTACGTCCCTTCTTTCAAGACAATTTTGAGGCAAAGGGATATTTGTAAAAAAATCCTGAAATCAGGAAAAATCCTGAGAAATCACAGGCCTGATTTTGGAAATTACTTCAATATTTTTTATGTACAACGATGACCAATGTTTATGCGCCGATAAGCAGGTGATCAGCAAGCAGAAATCAGAATGTGGCGAAAGCTATACCTAATTAAAACCTTTGTCACAGTCTGGCAAAAAGTGAAGACATACGATGCTCAATATGCGGCAGAGTGCACCCCCTCCCATTGTGTCTTCATTGCGTTCCAGGAATCTTAGGAATTCTTTAGAGGATTTCGGGGGGGGGGGTGAAGGTCCGTTAACAATAGAACAACATTGTGTTAGTGTATAGGGACATTTGGGGGTGGCACTCTGCCGCATATCGAGCATGGTATAAGTGAAGAAATCAATGGACAGGTACCTTTGTGATTTGTTTCTGATTGGCCCAATCAGCATTGATCGGGGTAAGATCGTTGTCAGCGGACGAGGCTTGGTGTACCTGCTCTCGCTTCACGATGACGGCATGAGCGCGGCCAAAACACACCACCATCACGGTCAATGGTAGCACGAAACAAAACTATACGGAGGAAGAGGGGACAGTTTTAGTGGAACTGAACAAACCAGGGGGTCAATTTCATAGAACTGCTTTGCAGAAAAAATGCTTACAAGAAATATTTGCTTAGCAGATTTTGTTGGTTATCAGCCAAACTTTCCATACAAAATGTGTCCAAATTGGCTGGTGGTCTGTCTTATATTGCTTAGCAAAATATATGCTTAGCATAATTCTCTGCTCATTTTGATTCTCTTTTGTATGTTTTACCCATTCTGATTCTCTTTTTCGGCCCACAACTGAAAACCATGGCTATATTTACCGTATACAGTAAATTGTTGGAAATAGAGTTGCCTGCATAGTGAAATTTACATGTTTTGTTTTTACAGTGTAAAGGTAGGAGGGTAACCTTGAAAGTGTACTAACCACAAATAAACTAAAGAGATATGAGATGAATGAGGCATCGCCCCTGTTCCAGTCGATTGAGCATCCTCCGCTGTGATCTTCCCTGTAACGGGCCCAACCAAGCACCGGCATGATAGCCCAGAACAAGGCGTTGATGTTAGCGGCAAGAGACATGTACTTGTAGTGAGCGTGAGTCAACATCGATGCTATATGAAACAGATTGACAGGAATTTGAGAATTACAGTTATGTCCTTATTGTTACCATGGAAACTTGAAAATAACTGTGGGCAGACGGTTATGCATACGTCACTGCACTGTTTTTGAAGTTGAGCTTCAACAATGGTAAAGTTAAACAACCATTTGTTTGCTCAAACGTAATTTGGTCGTCAGTCTGGTTCTTAATTTATTTTCTTGAGTGTAAGCTTTAAATTTTTTATGAATCCCTTCAGTACCAAAACTCAAGATGACTCAATTATTCTTTCCCATTTTGTGCACATTTTAAAAACATTCATATGGTTTTGTACGCTTACCGAAAGATAAATATTCACATCCAAAAACATGATAACAATTCAAAACAGCACTCATTCTCGTACTCGTGGGGTGCCATGGTCGAGCGGTTTAGTGCATCGTATTTGTGTTCTGATGGCTGAGTCGTCAGAGTGTGTGGGTTCGAAGCCTTGCCGGGACCATGGTGCTTGTGTCCTTGAGCAAGACACTTTACCATAATTGCTGCGAGGGCAGCCACTGGGGATGTACAAGCCAGTGCATGCTTAGTGCCGGTCCCAAGCCCGGATAAATGGGAGGGTTGCGTCAGGAAGGGCATCCGGCGTAAAACCTATGCCTAACGGGAGCAGCCGAAAGAAGACAACAACTCATTCTCGTAGGCCTACTCGTGAACAATTACTCGGCTTCAAAACGTCTGCTTCAAAAAGTTTATTGCATTTTCACACCCAGTACGAAGGTACGACGTAACATTTGTACAGAAAAACCTGATATACAAGATATGGTTATATGGTTATTTATTTGGCGCGAAAACATTATTTTCAACCTACCAAAGTTCCTTCGGCAGACGACCAAATACCTGTCAATGCTCAGCAAGGTAAGGATGCCGATAATGGCCAACCCAAAGAACATGCTTGCAAAGCCGTAGAATTTACATCCAGTTGTGTCGAAGATCCATTGGCCAGCAAATGCAGACGCAGTTGAGAATGGAATGCAACAACACATACCTTGAACACAAGCCAATAAAGGTGTCATGAGGTATTATACAAATATAACATGGTTTGAGGGTGGACAGTCGATATTAGCTCCCCGAGGTATTGGAAGTTGACAAACTAATTCCCGGCCCGAGGCGAAGCCGAGGGAACTAGTTTGTCAACGAGGGGAGCTAATATCAACTGTCCACCCGAAATAAATCATGTTATATTTGTTTTACTATACCTCAGTTGCCATTACAATAATAAGGAGCTCGGGAAAACGCGAATTGACATTTACGTGTGCCGCCATCTTTTCATGTGTATGTATGCGATGTTCGCGCGTGCGTACTACACCCGCCGGGACTGTTCCCCGCCGGGACTGTTCCCCGCCGGGACTGTTCCCCGCCGGGACTGTTCCCCGCCGGGACTGTTCCCCGCCGGGCTGTTCCCCGCCGGGACTGTTCCCCGCCGGGACTGTTCTTCGCCGGGACTGTTCTTCGCCGGGACTGTTCCCCGCCGGGACTGTTCCCCGCCGGGACTGTTCTTCGCCGGGACTGTTCTTCGCCGGGACTGTTCTTCGCCGGGACTGTTCTTCGCCGGGACTGTTCCCCGCCGGGACTGTTCCCCGCCGGGACTGTTCCCCGCCGGGACTGTTCCCCGCCGGGACTGTTCCCCGCCGGGACTGTTCCCCGCCGGGACTGTTCCCCGCCGGGACTGTTCCCCGCCGGGACTGTTCCCCGCCGTGACTGTTCCCCGCCGGGACTGTTCCCCGCCGGGACTGTTCCCCGCCGGGCTGTTCCCCGCCGGGACTGTTCCCCGCGTATTAACCCTGTGCGTGAATACTCGCGGACGCTTGGTAAACAGCCAAAATAGCATCTGGCACGTGATGGTGAATGTACCAGTGAGAATTCGGCTCTCGATTATGAATATGTATGAGGTATAGTAATAACAGTTTGTCGCTCAGTCGTACAGCCGAAGGACCGCCGAAGGCGAGGTCCTTATCGCCTGTGATCACGCACAAAACCGGTCGTTAACCTGCAGTAAAGACCAAGCATCAAACTTTTATTCCAGTTCATAAATGCCTGCATCGATTTAGTTTTCAAAATGTAAAAAAAATGTGTTATTTTTGTTGAATAAAGCCAAATGGAAATGGGCAAATTCACGTTTTGGGAACACACGAAACACTTTTCAAAGTACATACAAAATACATGAGCCAGGCGCGTGATGCGAAACGATCTTCGTCACTCTGATTGGTTCAAATCCGCGTCGCGCGTCGCACAAAACAGCTGGTGAACAGCTGGCACATATGCGCTGCTCTGATTTTGATAAGCCATGTCTTTACCATGTACCATCCTTTGTCTGAACTGTCTTGGGCATTTATAGATAGGCAATATTGAAAAGAAATACTCGTTGTTACACCTTGAAGATGATGATATTTTTTGAATGACCCAAGCATTCATCATTTCTCATTAACCGAATGTGCTTCTTATTCCTCATTGCATCTTAGTGCAATCATCACTCTCGTCACAAACAAATTAGACATCTTTCGATATTACACAATCATCTTCATGAGTAAAAATGCGTCAAACCAATGTTTTTTTCCTAAAATGTTCAGGGGTATTATTCATTTTAGGTAATTGCAGTTTAAAAAAGTCTTATTGATTAGTTTTAATTAAAAAAGAGCAGATGATGTAGAGACCCGCCTCAGACCCGCGCGTCGGCATTTTAATTTGTTTGTTTTTTATTTTTTATTTTTTTCATTGTTCATTTTTTTGCTATGAAACGATGTCCAATTGCAGCCAAATATTGACGGATCCTTCGTGTCATACCAATTAGACATACTATGATTATAATAAGGTCTTTGACCTTTGACTTACCCACATCTGCCACAGCAAGAAACAAAAGAAGATTGTTGCTAGGGGTCCTTAGATGTTTGAATTTCCAGAACATTCTAATGATGATGAAGTTACCAAATAGTCCCGCAATGACTGTTAGAGGATATCGTAGCAAGATTAGTTTTTAATAGAATGATAAAATTGAGGACACAATCTCATACCGGGGCCCACCATGGGGGCGGGGTTACATCCCACATAAATAAACAACAGTAAATAAATCGTAGCGGGTGTCTTTCCAAAGAGAAAATACAAAAGTAATGTTACATTTATACAACATTTTTCCTCTCTTTTAGTTCAGTAGACAGGGAACTATATTTTTCAAAACAGGTAGGCCTACACTTGCCCTGAGATGAGATAAAAAATCGAAATTGATCCTCCAAGGAATCAAAGTCTGTGTGCATTTTACATATGTCATGTAACATATTGTTCCTTAGCTTATTATACAATGGACAGTCAAATAACAAGTGTATTTCATTTTCAATATCTAGTTCACAATGTAGGCATACTCTTTTAAAACAGACTACCAACCAAAGGCAACACAATTGTATAGGCCTATGGAACTTTGGATGGTAACAAACGAAACTTGCAAAGCAAATATTTATTCTGTGTAAGGATTTCTCCCCGCTCTCTGAAATTTGGCCCCCATGTAAACTTTTACAACAAGTATATTGGACTTACTCTGAACAATCATTAAGCACCCGATGACTGTCTTAAGAGATTGAGTCGTTGTGGTGGAGAACATCCCTTCCTGATCCTCTGCAGTCTGCGGTGACATCGTGCTTTTTGAGAAAAATCTTCACCCCCAGTCGAACGAAACTTACAAAATTTATGTTGATATCGATGAAAATTCGCTGTGACGAAACCACTACGTCCCATGCACGACCCTCACTTCTATCGCGTGGCGGATAGTCCAAGAAATAGAACATCGGCCCGGACCAATGGTCAATGGATTAATATTGTTAACTTCTTTCACAAATTATTTACTTGTATGTTGATAAAATATGTTGATTAAGTTACTTTGATCAGACACTTTTTTTATTTATTATGTTTTTAAATTCAGCAATGTTATTTTTTTTAAATGGCGTAATTCGGAAGATTTTCACATTCAGCTCAGCGCAAAATAACCTGCTTCAGTAAATCCCAGACCATTTGTGAAATTTGCAAGACGTAGACACCGTGTGGCATTGTAACAAATAATTCAGTCCCTTTCCGAAGCCGGAAGATTTGATCAAATTCTCAGCGAAGAACCTTACAGAAAAGGCACAGCTGTAAACCGCTAGAGAATCCGATACATCTGTTAATCTCCAAATGGAGAGTGGCGATATTTTATTCAGATAGACTTATCGAGAAGACAGCTCACACCTATCGTGATCATCAGGGGGAGAATATACCCCTACAATCTGATATAAAAATGAAAAAGTGATGGTAGACACGATACCTCGTTGATGCACAATTAATGAGTTACTTGAAAGCCTAAGATCTTTCTGAGATTGCCGAGAAATGACTAGCGTATCCCTTGTTTGCGCTTGATGATCACTTACTTATTAGCTACTGAAGCAGTGCCAACATTAGAATGATGGATCATTAATATTGTTTTATAAACAACGTTGCTGACGCGTGCAACCTTTGACGACTTATGAAACAATAATTTGTATCATAAAAGCGTCAGAAAAAATGCACATGGTCGATATTACCTTCAATGGTTACCTTCTTCAGTTGATGTCCAAGCGAATTACGAAAACATTGAAGGCTAATGCTTAGCACATGTGCATTTCAGCTCAGCCTGGTGATATGATCGTCAGCCAATCAGCGCATGTGTTGCGCATTATACATTACACATAAACTCATACGCGTCTATCAGTTCATGAGCGTTCAGGCTTGAGAATATTTTTTAATGTTTGTCAGTGCCGAAGAACACATTTTACTTTTTGACTGTTTTGAATACTGAAAATTAATGTTTTTATTTGTTTTTGTTTAAAAAAAAACATATTTATTAACTTCACTCGCAGAAACAAATTTCAATCATCAGCCAGAAAGGAATATGTATCTTTCAATCTTTGTGGAAGACGCTTGATGACAGATGAAACCAATTATGCACAGACTACTCAGTTACGAAACACTACTCATTAAAAAAAATCTAATTTGCATTAAGGAAACCCACAGCTGTAGCAAAGGTTTCCCGCAAAATAATGAGACGCAGCGGTTATGAAAGAGTCCTGATTATTAAAGCATAAAGGAAGGACCTTCCTTCATGATTATAATTACTGCTGATTAATGGAATCATGATGTTATGGTTCCATTGAGATGGTTCCATTGACCTGCAACTGAAAAGGTCAAATTAAGTCAGCCAGCCATGCCATGCCTTAAGCACTATAGGGAAAACGATAAAACAAAAATATATCTCTGGACATTTCAGGAGTAAAGTGGGATGGGAAAGAATCAGGAAACGTTTTTTTTTTTATCTAGAGGAGGTTAGGATTTCTTGAATAAATTGCTTATACTGCTTCAGGGATCACTGGATTATTCAGAAAGAAATAGTGCATGTATTCCTTTTTTAATTCTTCTAAATTCACCATACGTTTGGCAGTGTGACCATGGTGTGACACATTTTTCTGATTTGTCCCAATTTTTTAAAAACTCTTGATCCCCTGGGTCTTCTCGTTATTCTACTATAGACCTTATGCATATGATGTCACAAACTGAATATCGCCCTCTATCACAGAGGCTAGAGAAGGTCACCCATTGGTTCATGTATGTGTGAGGAGAGGGCTCTGTCAGGCAGGCCGAACAAAAGCACACACTGGTTCTGATGGCTGGCTCCACTTGTGCCCGGCGTAACATCCGGCTTTATTCTGAAAACCCGCAACAACTGTTAAGAGTTGTGCAAGCGGTGAGGTTAAGGGTCACGCTATCCCCAAAGCCCGCGAAACCAGTGAATATAAAACGTGTAGTAAATGTTTGGACACAAGCAGATTATAATTAAATGTAAAACTTTCAATATCAAATACACAGGCAAAAGCAACAACGCACATACAATAACAAACGCTTTGGCGAAGCGCGAGGGCGCACGAAACTGACAGGGGCATCGACCCCCTTATGCGCGCTGTGCGTATGCGCGCTGTGCGTATACGCACGCACAGCGCACATACATGAACCAATGAGTGACCTTCTCTAGCCTCTGATAGAGGGCGACCTTCCGTTTGTGACGTCATATGCATAAGGTCTATAGCCAACCCCTGTCATTTCGACTTCCGAACTTGATTAATAAGAAACGATTTTTATGCAAATGAAATAGATGTAACTTGCATGAACTGGGGTGTAGATTGTGTTTGTAGGAGACAAGTTTCCCGGTACACCGCAGTAGTTTCTATCTCCCCCAATTTAAGTTATTTTGTCCAAATAAAACAATAAAAATATGTTTTTATAAACAAAAAAAATGTTTTTAACAACTCTGCCACTATACAGTTCTTTCGTCTATTGTACAAAATGCACGATAATAAAGAACCTAGGCCAATTAATACGTTTGCAAGACTTTCCAATGTTGAATACATGTTTTGAAATGATTTTTGACCTGTGACGAATAATTTCAGGAGTGTGGGAAACATTATTTATCAATTTTTAATGCTTTATTCCATCAGTGACTATCTTCATGATTGCCACTTTAAGTGTCGCATGGCGTCCATGCCCATATCATAGGCTGACTGCACCTTTAACTTATAGGTCTGTACAGTTTAGATTGTTTTGGTGACGTGCCGTTGTGAGATAGTCATATATTTTCTATTATTATTATTTTGGTTTTTAAATGAAACTAACCATCAAAATATTTATGTACTGAATTTATCAATGATAAACAAAGCCTTTCAAAACGACTTCACAGTCATGTATATTGACCTTCTTAGCACTGGCAAATTACAATCACTGTATACAAAAGATTAAATCAATTTTTAAAATGGCATTATTCACAGAATTTTAAGAAATTGTCATCTTAAAGGTATAGACCGTGTGACTTGTTTACACTTTAGAGTACCGGGGTGATTTCCCGCTGGGCAACTAAGTATGTGTATTTTTATGCAGGGTTTGTACATTTTGTACTTTTGTACATAACATCTTCTTTTTTTTTAATTTTCAGTTGAACAAGATTTGAGATGTAATGTGAACTGGTCGACAGATTAGTCTATGTGAAATTATATACATTAAGAAAATAACCATCACCTTTAAAAAGGAAAAAAAAACGAAAAAGGAAAATTAATTTAAGTGACATAATGTTAAATTTACATACATTTATACACAATTCTAAGATCTTTGAATGTTTCTTCATTGCAATTTGCAACTGCGTATATTGCAGTATAAAGGACTTTTAAATAAGCATTTCTCTTCCTACCGTCTCCCGCTTTTGTATTAAAAAAACTTTTTAAAATATTTTCTTTGATGAAATCAATAAAAACTGCAAGTAATACAAAATGGTAGATGGTTTTCTATCAAAATATACAGCTTAATACGGAGTCTTTGAACATTTTTAAAAAAAGCATTCACAATATTAAAAACAAAAACAAAAACAAAAACAAAAACAAAAACAAAACTGTATATAATTTTTTAATTTTTTTTTTTACAGCGTACATAATTTTTCGTGTTTTATATTAAATGAGAGCACTTCTGACATAATTTATTCAGGATATCTTTCGGATAATAATTCGGTTATTTTTTAATCGATTATACTAATGTTGTACCTTCCCTTTAAATTAGTATGAGCAGAGTATTATGATACTTCTACCTAACTCCATTTCCTTTCCTTCCCATTGGCAATGCTAGATTTACTATTATTTCATTTCAGTTCAGCCTTTCTGGACGATTTAGGCGAGAGTGGAATAGAGGACGTCCTCCGTTTCCTCACACTCTTAAGAAATTCTCCACTTGGCATCGAGTTTAAATTACTGCTGGAGGACAGACGTTGAAATACGGATTTTTCCCGCGCTTTTGCATTCTGATTGTCATGGTACCAGGCATTTGTTGGAATTCTTGGTTTCCCTTTCCTATCTTCAGATTCTTTGCCATCTTTGCTAGCTCGTATTGATGCCTTCTTGAGTTTGGTAATCTCAAGACTCAACTTCTGATCCATAAAGTGATCTTGTCTCTCTTTTTTAGTTGCCACGGCAACGCTGTGGTTGCCGTCTGGGTGAAGAGCGGGCAGTGAGACACGTCTTGGTGGCACAAGAGTGGCCTTTTTTCTCCTGGGTTCCGTGGACGATTTGAGCAACTCGTCACCGATGATCTCTTCCACACTTTCGTCATCCATCTCAGACATAATATCTGTTACACAGAGTTTGTTCAAGTCGGTCACCAGGCATTTCTTATCTCGCGAGAGCGAGCACATCTCGAGATGTGACTTGCGGATACACTTCTGTTGCTCCATGTTGAGTCGCCTTAGTTCCTTGTCAAGTCGTTCTCTTTGGATTGAATTCCTGCGATGTAGATCCAGTGACGTCTCACGGTCGCCGCGATTCGACACTATTCCACGATCCTTAACAAGTGGATCAGAACTATTCATTGTGGATATGTAAGTCCAGAAACAGTTCAAAACAAATCAAAGTTTCACCGTGTAATAAATCAGTGCTATGTGGTGTTTATACGGCGGTGTTGCACGTTACTTTAGCTAGAAGTTGTAAGCTACGTTTCTAATCCAGTTTCCAGCTTTAATCTCAAAAGCATTCGCCAACAACAACAAAACTCTCCGTAGCATCTGCTTCCTGCTTTGTGTAGATTTGTAGATTTTGGGCGTGTAAAGGTACCACAGTAATATTCCATAGCAAAGGCCAATTGATTATGTAATGGAATTTGACAATAATAAAGTGAAGTCATCGAGAGCAGAAAAACGGGTAAAATTCTAGTATACCTGACGAGCTTTCAAGAAGTTAGGCCACTGATAGCTTCCTCTGATCCAAAATTCATGGTCAACAATTTCACCTGATCACTCAATATTTCATTTGGCGTGTATGGTGACACCTGAAGCAGAATTGAAGTAGGCTTATTCCAAAAAGACAAGTATTTCCATAAGTTTGTTTTACACGGGCACAAAATGACTCTGATAATTTATTTAACGAACCAATTTTCACCATCGAGTAGGGCCTATTAAACAAGTTTGTTGGCACCATGCAGTTACGAGTGTATACAACCCTCTGCGCTTTATGGGCCAAATGAATAAGCAATGACCTTCAACGAACAATGAGAGCCAACTATATATACAATTTTATGTTCTACCATACGGTGACACCGTCAATTTCCGTGTTTAAAGCTAAAAACACGAAGAAGCTTTTGAATTGTATTGTCTCTTTTTGTAGGATTGGTGAGGTGTGACTAAATCGTAATCCATGCACTACGTGTGGGGGAGGGGTGGATACGTAAATAAAAGTTGTTGACGTCACCTTAATTGGTAGTACCTTCTTGTTCAAGTAGTTCATTTATCCGTTATCATGAGTTGTACAACACTGTACGATATTGCACGAATCCAGATGCCCTGTCAATCAGTTCTAGGTCTTGTCAAATATCTCTTTGGCAAGATTGAAGAGATACACTTCATACTGGACGATGACTTTTGCGAGGTCTTCACTGAAGTTATGTTCTTGTTTTCACTCGCATAGCTTTATATAGAGCCTACCCTTAAAACATTTCATTCACAATATCAGACTTGGTACGACGATTTACAAATCCCATAGACGAGTCATGAGAAAGTGGCCCCCATGCAGCGAATTCGCATTGAATTATTTTGAAAGATGAAAGGTCATAATCGTGGCGGGAAGTCAATGGTCTCCATGGGAACACCGAGACAAGATGATATGTCACTAGCGGTTTTCATAGAGTCTACTCAGTGAACTATGTGTTCCTTCCTCCATGATTAAACATGGACCCAATGTTACGGTGGTAGCGAACTTGAAAGATCAAACTTTGTGAACTAAGTCACAGAATGAACCTTCTGTTTGAATCACTTTAGTCTGTGGGAATCAGAACGGAACGTTTATCTGCATGTATTTAATATCTGTTTCTGTTCTTTGGTGGTGTATAACCTCAAAATACAGATTCAGGTCACCCACAGTCACCGTCCTTCCTCCATGGTCTGATTAACAATGACAGAAAACTTTTGCTTAAGGCATCAAAATAGTAATTCTGATGATTATAAAAAGACTGTTGATCTGACTGACACGTTGAACAACCCCAGACTATTATACATCCATATAATGTGGTGGTTATGATGAAAAATGATAGTTACACAGACTAGTCCGACTCGAGTCGCCAATTTTTGTGACTTGCGACTTGACTTGACTTGGACAAAAAAGACTTGTGACTTGACTTGACTTGAGTAAATTTGACTTGACGACATTGCAAGTCATCATGTATTTTATGTTGTTTTATTACATGTATATTTTTCTGGTCAATCCGGCCACGGCAGCCGAATACTTTTGTGACGGAAAAAATAAAAATGCCGTCGCGAATCTACGTAATACATAATATATAGTGTATACTGTATCATATGTACATGTACATGTATATGCCTTGTACTGTAAAAATGTATGCAACATGTCTAGTCTTCAACACAATCCGTCGTAGTGGAAGCTGTGGACTATTACTGGTAAATGCATTGCATTAACATTCAAAATAATGTATACAAACGGCTGGAACGAGGTTATAGTGACATTGTTAATTGTATTAAGAATTTGTAAAGTGTTGAACAAATTATCGCACATTTTCCGTAAAACAAAACCGAATAACTATTTTGATTCAAATTGTGTTTATTATGTAAGTAATCATTAAAGGGTTCATGTTTTTTTTTAAATGTTTTACTCCGTAAAAAGGGAATTTTATAATATTTCACGAACGTAATTTTTAAATTCTCCTTACATCACCTATGCAAGCGTTGCCAGAGTTGTCAACATAGAATCAGCAAGGCTTTCATGCACAACGTTGTAATACACTGGAGTCCGTGATTTTAACAAAATAATGTATTGTTTGTGACAATTAACAGCGACCAAATAACTAAGAAGCCGCAATTACTAGTTTTTGGGCCGTTTACAAAATGTATCTTCTTCCAAATTACCCAATTCCAAGGCCCATATAAGACCGTAAGTTACCCTCCGTCTTGGGGAGAAAAATGAACTGTCCCGGGTGTAACAGCTTCAACCGTCTGCAAATTTCCGTATAAATATTGAAATGAACCCCTCAAAATACGTTAACCTACGCTAGATCGATAATTTTCAAATTAGAAAATAAATAAAACCCCAATCGCTTCTTTCTATACTTTCCACACAACCCCCATCATTTCTGGAGCGAATTGATGAAAAACTACCTGAGTGGTTCCCTGTTTTGTAAATGACATTTTTGAATTGTGATGCGGACACCAACAAAAACAATGACGCGCTACAATTTGTGCAGCGTTAACGCTATACTTACGTGGATCATCGGCAGGTTTGACATATCCGTTGTGAGTTTCTGGTCTTCAGTTGTCATTTATTTACCTCCCATCATGTTATCACTTGTTTTTCATTTATTTTATTCAATCAACAACTTAGGCCTATATTAATGAAGTAAAATACGTCTAAACATCTTCAATAAAGTGTCTAACGTTACGTTGTACATTTGAGCCTAGTACGTTTAGCATACATTTCCCTTCACACATGTACTGCACGATACAGTACACGTGCGTGTGTTTGTATGGTTTTGTCGAAAATATTGCCCAGCGATTACAGCGATTACAGTCAATTATGTATAGCCTATAAACAACAAGTGACTAACACTGACTTTATTCTCACTGCCAAGACAGGCAACATGACAAACAGAACATTATTATAGGCAAAAAATAAAAATAAAATAAAATAAAAATTCTCCTGTTTCTGGACTCCGCGCGCGTGGCCTCAGACCCGCGTGTCGGCATTTTAATTTTGTTTTTTTTGCTGTGCAAAGATGTCAAATCGCAGCCACACTTTTTACATACATGTAGGGGTATAAACGTTTGCCTGATTTGTGAGTCCCTTCTTAGCCATCATACTTTGTATAATGAGAAATTTGGTCCCCGCGTATACATGCCTAAAAATCTTTAACAAAACAAAACAAAACAAACAAACAAAACAAACAAACAAAACAAAACAAAACAAAACAAAACAAACAAAACAAACAAACAACAAACAAAAAACAAAAGCGCGTCACCGCACCGATTTTGAGACTTTTTTGGCCTGATGCACAGCAAAAATAATTCACTACATATTTCTGGAAATGCTGAAGGATTTCAAGATGTCCGTAAGGCCGCGCCGGAAGGTTGGCTGAAAATCCGAAAGCTGTCCAGCGAAATCGGACGCGTGGTTTGCGACGCTCAAATGCTTTACACACACACACACACACACACCCACACAAGTTTGAAAGTTGACTTTGATTCGGGACGATGAATCAAATGACTTGTGACTTGACTTGACTTGGGAAAATTTGACTTGAGACTTGACTTGACTTGGGAAAATTTGACGTGTGACTTGACTTGACTTGAGAAAAAATGACTTGGTTACAACACTTACACTTGAGTCGGACAATGAGTTCAAGTTCGTGCAATTTTGAACGACGAACTTTTCAGTACGAAAATTAATCAAATTCCCTACAATTAGATCATTCGGCCTCATTGGCTGATTGGCCTCATTGGCCTCATTGGCTGAGTTTAATTGATTAGACTGAAACCGATTCTCACTCATTTACGTGGAAAGTGTTTCCTCGGCCATCGAATTGTCTCCCGAGCAATGCTGCTCGAGAAAGAAATGACTTTATTGCCCACTTTCAGTTTAAAGGCACGCACTCAACAAAAGCCCTGTCATACTTGATACAACTGATCTCTTCGTTGGTTGACACAATTTTTGCAGTTTCACCAACATAAAGCAAATTTAAAAGCCTGTTATACTTATTAGTTTACTTTTTAACAAGACTTTGAAATGAAATAGGTCTCTAATTTTAAAAATATAAAAATCAAACATGATAAAAAAAACACATAAGGCGCCCACTGAACGTGAATTTTATTTAACAAAAAAGAAAAAAAAGTTTTAGGAAAGGATTATTAATAATTGTTTAATTACCCACGTTCTTCTTGGGGGAAATAAATAATTAAATAACACACCATAAACTCATTGCACAACTACACGCAACACGCGTACGCTGTCGAGTCTCCAATGCTGTCGAAGGACCTGAGCAAGTCTGTTTTCAACTTCTGTAGCACAGCGCCCTCATCGTCATTTTCAAGACTTCTAAATGCAAGTGTTTTAAATGCACCCAAATAAATATATCTTAATTTACAATTTTGAAATAAATAATAGGTTTTACATTATTTGTGTATAACATTTTATAAATGTTGTTGCATTTGAAATATAGTTTTGGTATATTATGTTGCTTTGCATAATTTCCATATTGGGTATTTACTTTTTAAAGGGGAGCAAATTGTTTTGCAACAACAAAACAAAGCAATGTGATTATATTTCTTTATTTCCTGTGATCTGTTCCGTATTATGCTGAGTCATGGGATATACTACTTTACTAGATTATGAAAGTACTTAAAAATCGTGACTATTGTTTGCAGTGAATTTAATAGCATGAAAATTATTTTTGTGTGCGAATAAACTGCATCTTGGACATGGAGTAACGAACTACTAATACTATTCAGCAGACTCTAAAAACGCAAGATATCTTTTCATGTTTGTTATCATTCAGTCATCGTCTATAACACAGTGGTTAGTAATAGCCACATGTCATAAGCATAGCCCCATTCTACTTCTAGGGCCAATTCACTGGACTCCCTCCGTATCCTTGGCCCTAGCCCGACATGTACAAAAAAGGAGCAATTTTTGTTTTTTTCAACTTTAGATCTGCTATTTGCTAATTATTACAACCTAAAATTTAGTAATTACGTAACGTTGCCCAAGCAGACACTTTTGGCATAAAATCCATTATTGAATAATGTTAATGAAATTTTCATGAAATTTTAGAAACATTTTTTAAATTAAAAAAAAAAAAAGTGATAATAAAATTTAAATTTCACCAAAATTACCGATCTTACAATAGTAAACTTTATGCTAAAAGTGTCTGCTTGGGCAAGCTTACCTAATCACAAAATTTTAGATTGTAATAATTAGCAGATCAAAAGTAGAAAAATCGCTCCTTTTTTGTACATGTGGGGTTAGGGCCAAGGATACAGAGGGAATCCAGTGCATTGGCCCTAGAATGGGGCTAACATTTATATAGTCTGAATGCCTCTTCCGTTCACAGTCTTCTATTTTTGAATAATTACGTAATTGTCGCTGTGACATTCACAGCGACAAATTACATCATTATTCTAAAAATAGGAGACTGTGTACGGAAGAGGCATTCGGACTAACATTTATACAAAGTTCTGACTAACGTTGATATTGTATAACTTATAAGGCAACGACAGTGACTGTGACATACATTCGTTGGTCATCTATCTGTCTGTCCAACTTTTATAGGTCAAAAGTGATGTCAAAGGTATCCTGACAAAATGTCTTCATATTTCGATGAACATGACTGTCAACCAACAAATGGTTCTGGTCCCGATGCAAGTACGCTTTTACAATGGGCTAGGTAAGATTTATTTTAATTTTTATAAATTTATTTGTTTATTATTTCAGTAATTTCAAAAACAAACAATTAAAAACAGCGTGGGATTGTCCGAAAGCAAACATCACTATTTAACTTTATGAAAGCACTTCCATAACGTTAATAATTAAATAATATGCAGTGACTATTGTTTTATAAGCCATCTAAAGGCCTTGCCAATTTTCGGGCAATTTTCAAGCAATAAAAGTTGCTTTCAATGAGATTGCTTGGAGATTGCCCTGTGTAGCATTTCGCGCAATCCAGTGGCAATGAATAGGCAACTTAATTTTTGAGTAGACTGGCTTTCTACTTTGAGGCACATGACGTTTCATCACGAGCAAATCTTTTTTGGCAGCGTCCATTTAATTCTCGGTTGCATGAAAAAATACTGAGGAAATTTGCAAAATACAAGAAAATTAAATGGTTTACTGAGAAAGAGGAAAATATTATTGTATTATTAACCCTAACCCTCCCAAATCCTCCAAAATCCTCTTTGCCAAAGTGAAGGATTTTAGAGGATTGAGGTTATTAGGCATACTTGCCTTTCCATGGTACATCCATGTTTGTTGTATTGATTGCAAGGTCAGTGCTTGGGTCAGTGCTTGGGTCAGTGGACACTGTTTATTGCTCCATGCATGCAGGGAGGGTCCCTGGCCATGTACATGTACATGTACATGTATCACAGATTAGAAACACATGTGTGCATACATGTCATGTGCTTGCTTTACTACTGAATGATTTTGGAGGATTCCGGTTATACATGTATGTGTAAGCAAATGGACCTAGTGAGTTAGGAAGGATTCAGGTTATGTGTAAGCAAATGGGCCTAGGGAGTTAGGAAGGATTCAGGTTATGTGTAAGCAAATGGGCCTAGTGAGTTAGGAAGGATTCAGGTTATGTGTAAGCAAATGGGCCTAGGGAGTTAGGAAGGATTCAGGTTATGTGTAAGCAAATGGGCCTAGGGTGAAGGGTTAAAAGTAGACATTATTTAGAGGTATATTTCCCTAAATTCCTGAATTTTTAACTCAAATTTTAGGCTGCTAGTAGCCAGAAAATTGTCACAGGGTGCATCCTGTTTTTTGTAAGCTAGGTTAACATCAATAGTTATCTTCCTGGCAAATGTATGAGATGGGACTATTACTGGCTAAAAAAAATTGTTTAATTTGTTGATGTTTTGGTATTATTATTAAGCACAAAAAGTCTGTTCCTCCTAGGGCTGTGCCGGGTATCCGGGTATCCGGATACCCGACCGAAACGGTCATTACCCGGTTCCATTTTTCGGTTCCAATTACCCGTAAACGACTTTTTAAAATTCGGACTTAACATTTGAGCAGTGCGAACAGAAATCTGTGACTCTTGAACCATGGAGGAAGGAAAATTTTCCTTCCTCCATGCTTGAACAATGTTATGTTCACACTGTTACAGACAATTATCTTTAAATTCAAGAGATTACACTCCAATAAAGAAAAGAGCGATAGTATGATATCCTCTGTATTAAAGTCAATTTGTTACCATTTACAGTACATGTACACCACCGGAGGCATGCTTTCAACAAAATTGAAAACGGGTATCCGGGTATCCGAAGTTTCCTGATGTCGGGTATCCGGTTCCAAAAATATCCGAAAATGCACAGCCCTATTTCCTCCTTAGGTATGCTTTGAAGAAAGAGGATGGTTTTGTAGTATTAAAAAAAAAGAGAATTAAGGAAGGGCCTGCATAAAAAATAATAATAATTGAAGAAAAAGCTGCAGAGGGATGAGTTAATACTGATGAGTTTTAATTGGAAAATAAACAAATTCATTTGTGTCTTGGTGGACAACATGTGTAAACCAAAATTCAGAATGCAAAATGCAAATGGGGTGATGAAGGGTTGTTTTTGCAATTATAGAGAGCATTCTCTTACTGGAGTGAAAACGTCGGACTTTTCCCAATTCAGAAATTAATTTTTTTCCTGAATCACTTGAACATTTCTTTATATTTTGTATGTTGTGCTTGTTGCTTTATACAATAGAATATTCAAAACATATCAGCAGTTGGATGGTGCAAGCAATGTTTCCACCAGACCATACAATCACACAGACAGACTAGCTGATGATAGCAATTGTGAGGCAGGACTAGATGCTAACAAAAACACAACAATTGTAATGAAATGATGTGAGAAACTTCATAAACAATTATTGAGTGGCCACCCATCAACCGAAAAGGATTCAAGAGACTATTTTTCATGATTAGAAGTATTTAAATATTGCGAACCTCAGTACCTGAATAATAATGCTTCCACATTTTATGCAAGGTATGTTTTACACTGGATTGTAATTTACATTTTATAACTATTAGGGCTGTGCGTTTTCGGATATTTTTGGAACCGGATACCCGAAATCAGGAAACTTCGGATACCCGGATACCTGTTTTTATTTTTGTTGAAAACATGCCTCCGGTGGTGTACAAATACATGTACTGTAAATGGTAACAAATTGACTTTTATAATACAGAGGATATCATACTATCGATCTTTTCTTTATTGGAGTGTAATCTCTTGAATTTAAAGATAATTGCCTGTACAAGTGCATTGTTCAAGAGTCACAGATTTCTGTTTGCACCGCTCAAATGTTAACTAAGTCCGAATTTTAAAAAGTCGTTTACGGGTAATTGGAAACGAAAAATGGAACCAGGTAATGAACGTTTCGGTCGGGTATCCGGGTATTACCCGGCACAGCCCTAATAACCTATTGGCGGTTGGTTTTATTAATAGGTAAGTGCTGGGTATGTTACAAGAAGTATTTAAGTATTGTGAACCTCAGTACCTGAATAATATGTTTCCACATTTTATGCAAGGCATGTTTTACACTGGATTGTAATTTACATAACTATAATACATGTGTGTCTGCTAATTTACATTTTCATTTACCTCATCATAGAATTTCCATATTCCAACATAACATGAAATTCTCTGGTCCAAAAATCTGGAATAATTTACCATTGTCACTTTAAATCTCCTTGTGAGACTTTTATCCTGCAATATTGTAAGCCCTGGATCTGTCTGTTATCTGTTGTTTAAAATTTTGCTTTGTCTTTTTTGTAAAGTCATACCTTTCTTAATTTCTGCTTTTTAGGCCATGCCTTTCCTTTATAGCTGTTATAATTGTTCCATTATACCTTGATACAAGTGTACATGTAGATCTGTATATTGTTGATTTTGCCATGACAAGGAAATAAATGTTTCTAAATGAAAATGAAAGACAATTTAAATATAAATATAGTGAACAAGAAAACAAGTGCCGAATGTGATTAATCAATTTCATTTTAATTGTTATAAACTATTATTGAATATGAATTGTTATTGAAGTAGTGTTACTTTGGATCACTCAAATCTGGGTCTAGGGTAATCAAAAAAAGTGTAAAAAGGCATTTTGGGAAAATATCTTCCCTATATTTAAAGCTAATGGATTTGTAATTAAAAAATATATCCAATTCATTGATTTGTAATGTGAAACTTTATGATGTGCTTTCAATTTCAAGATATTCTGTAATTTCAAGACGTTGTTTTCAATTTTGAATAAATTTCACAATAAAATAAATACACAAATAAATGTCCACTAATTTCTTGTGACTGACAACAATGTTGTAACTCCCCTTTAAGAAAACATGGCCTAGATAAACCTATATCACTTTAGAGGCAAATACAGTATTTAATTACAAGAAAACCTTTTATATTTTTTTGCTTTTTGAAAAGTTACAGGGGCTACTAACCTTTCTCATTTTCTGGACCAAAAAACCCCCAACTGCCACTGGATCAGTCTAGTTTTGTCATCTTGATTACAGTTCTTTGTATGATATATTTTAAAATTAAAACTGGAAATAATTTAAGGGTGTGCCGGGTATCCGGATACCTGACCGAAACTGTCATTACCTGGTTCCATTTTCATGTTCGGTTCCAATTACCCGTACATGACTTTCTAAAATTCGGACTTATTTGAGCAATACCAACATAAATCTGTGACTCTTGAACAATGTAATGTTTACACATTTACCTACAATTTTATTTGTCAAGAAGTGATTCAACAGATTAAACAGATTAAACTTTTGTGGACAGTTTCCACACACTTTCCTCCAACTGTTTTTGATACATTGTATCGAATCGTTAAGACTGCCAAGGGCCTGGAGCAGCTGTTACAAACATCAACGACTAACAATTTTGTAGTGATTTTACAGTTTTATTTCAGAAATAACTTTCAATAAATACAATACTTATGTCACTAAGATGTTTGAGTTTAATCCATTAAGGAAAACATTGATTTAAGTATGATATCCTCTGTATTATAAAGGTCAATTTTGTTATGATTTATTTGTACACCACCGGAGGCATATGAAAACAGGTATCCGGTTATCTGAAGTTTCATGATTTCAGGTATCCAGTTCTAAAAATATTCGAAAACACACAGCCTTACATTTGTAAAAACTATTTTATGAAATCATTGATTTTCTTAATATTATATTGTAGAGCAAATTAAATATTTTATTCAAAAAGAGCCCTCCTATAAATTTATATTTTCCACCAAATTAATTGCCCTTTCATTAACTGATTATTATTTTTTTTAAATATGGGCAATTACTAAACATGACCAATGCATATTAAATAATGATTGGATACCCAGTTGTGTCATGGTTGCATGCAATCAGGATTACGTATGTCACTTTGAAATTGCCACGTGTGACATGCAAGTTGACTCAACAAAAGTTGCTTCGACGTTGCCCGGGTAAAATTGTTGGCAACTTGGTTGCCTATTTTGTAAAACTGACTTGGTTAAAAGCTCTTGATTGTATCAATCTTTCCTAGAAATACTGTCATTTTTAAGAAAAGTGAAATTATTCAGGCCTGCAATTTCATTCTTAAATGGGCAAGGTCACTTGTCCTGAGTAAAGGGCAATTCCATTAGAATATCAGAATGTCTATGGGAACATTTGTAATGGGGCACCATAGCCCCTGTGAAAATTCCATACCTGATTATTGCCAATAAGTTTATCAGTGCAGAGAAGGGTAACCATAGGAGGCCACTGGCAATAGCTAATGGCTTGGAGTGGCCTGAATGGGTTGTTTCAAAAATTGCACTGATTGTAGGGGGGTTAAT
Source organism: Zoroaster sp. YZ-2022 (assembly GCA_029582265.1). NCBI lineage: Eukaryota > Metazoa > Echinodermata > Asteroidea > Forcipulatida > Zoroasteridae > Zoroaster > Zoroaster sp. YZ-2022. The sequence continues at coordinate 6,112,040 of CM055824.1, forward strand.
GTACATGTCAAGATTCAAAAAGAGTAAGCATATTTGTCAACATTACCATTCATTACCACAATGTTAACCCTAATCGATTTTTTTCTTCAAATTTTGTATCAGGTTATTGCTGAATGATGTTCGTTCCTTTGCTGCTACTTTTGACGGGTAAGTTTATATCATTTATGTGTGTTTTGCTTTCTAAATGTCAACATTTCAGTAAAAAGCACCAAAAAAAACCCCCCAAAAAACAAAAACAAGTTTGAAAGTCAAAAGTAGAAACTCTTTCAATAATAATATGTTTTGTTTTCTACAGATTGAATTTTTTTGGGGAGGAGAGGAAAGGCCCTCCCGCCTCGAAGGAAGTGGTTGCCAAGTTACCAGATAAGGTCATTTCAACAGATAAAGGTATGTTTAAAGATACAGAGTGTCATGGATGAGCGGTCTAGTGCATCGGACTCAAGTTCTGGTGTTGTCAGAATGTGGGTTTGAATCCTGACCTGGCGGTGCTTGTTTCCTTGAGCAAGACACTTTTAACTATAATTGCTTCGTCCTTCGGATGGACGTTAAGCCGTAGGTCCCGTGTTACTACAAACATCAGTGCACGTCAAAGAACCCATAATGACACTTATCTACAAGAGCAGGGTTTTACCCCGGTGTCTCTGGTAGCTAATTGATGGCCCGTTGAAAATCATCTATAGGTGACATGGTTACCATCAATAAATAAACTCTTGTTATTGTTATAATATACAACACCATTGGTGGGTGATGTTGACTGCCCACTGTTTCGCAGAACGAGGTGTGTATGACTTAAAACTAGTTTTACAAACGTCCCTGAAAATGTTTTCCTGTAATGGCAAGAAAATATAACCAAAAAGCCCACAAATATTTAGTGGTGTTTGTGCAAGTTTTAATAAATCAATTATATTTTGTCATGAGAAATAATGGGTGCACCCATATCGCTAAACTACAAAGCACCCCATAAACACTTAGTGTACCTCTTATTTGTTTCACAACCACTGTTGTTATATAAGCCAATTCAGGCAGCCAATATTTGTTCCTTTATTTCATTATTAATGTTATGGAGGGGGATTGTGTGGAGTGCCATGGTCGAGCGGTTTAATGCATCGGATTTGTGTTCTGATGGCTGAGTCGTCAGAATGTGGGTTCGAATCCCAACCGCGACCGTGGTGCTTGTGTCCTTGAGCAAGACACTTTACCATAATTGCTTCTCTCCACCCAGGGGTAAATGGGTACCTGTGAGGGCAGAGTTGGTTGTTGTGTTTGATTAGCCCTATATGCGCTGTAATGGCAGCAATTGAGCTGTATACTCCCCAGGGAGCTGAGATGGTTTCAGGAATGATTTATGAGCCTGATGAGCAGGGGTAATAATATAATGTGCCTTGAGCACCAGTTTGGTGGATACGTGCGCTATATAAGTCCACATTAGTATTATTATTATATGATTGTGTTTGGTGGGCCAACCAAAATAGGGTTCCCTGGATCCCCTACTGGGAAAGCAGTGGTCCTTGCCAAGGGGAAATCTGGGGTTGTGTCACTCATTTCGGTTATTTTACTCTTGATTGATTTATTTACAGATTCCAAGTGTCCCATTTGTTTGGTTGAGTACAGCGCGGGAGAGAAATGCAAACAGCTACCATGTAAGCATGATTTTCACCCAGTGTGTATCCTGCCCTGGTTAGGCCAAACCAACACCTGTCCTGTCTGTCGTCATGAGCTACCCACCGACGACGAGGATTATGAGGAATTCAGAAGAGAAAAGGTGAGTATTTGGCAGAAGTTCTGCCTCTGATCTTTACAGCTTCAACTTATTTTGTGTGATTCACTTGCCCATCCCTCAAGTTCTGTTAAAGCCATTTTAAACTATCAGTAATTTTGAAATCTGGGCTTTAAAACAATCGTATGTACCTTTTCTCCCTCAATGGAGCTGTTAAGAAAAAGGCTGTGTTGTGAAAGATTAGGTGTTGGTCATTTGGCATAAAGGCTCCCAGTCAAATTCTGAAGAATGGTTGAACGTTGTCTAAAACATAACCCCTTCATCTTTTCTTTTCATTTTGGATTCCTAGGCCAGAGCCAAGCAGAGGGAGTATGAACGAGAATCACTACACAATGCTATGTACACATAATGGAGGTCGTCTGTGTACTGACGGCCATGATACAGTACACTTCGTCTAATGACACTTATCCAAAAATGCTTCACTGACAATGACGTCATGCTAGAGAAAGTGTACCTGCGCACAGGCACCTGTAAAAAAAAAAAGTATGAACTGGTTTGAGAATCTTGGTAAATGTTTTAATCCTGTAACAAACAGCCATCATTTTATTAATTTGTATTTTTAATTAACTGTCACTAATTGTGGATGGATTTTTTTCTTTCAGTGTCTCAAATGAAAGCTTATAATTCCCTAACCCCAGAAAAATAACAATTCAACATTTCAATCTCTTTTTTACCATCAAATCGGCCCAAACACGAGCGATATATCTTTTGATAATAATTCCCTTAAGGGCATGTTTCCAAAAGTGCACTGATGGATTTTGGAGGATTCAGGAAGGTTCCTAGCCAGAATACCTAGAGGGTTAGGGTTTTAATGCAAGCCTAATAACTAGTTTTGGCTAGCCTAAGTTGAAATCCCTTTCACAAGTACACAAACGTGAAAGTCCAACCTTGCCTGTAGGATATTGGCACGCATCCAGTACGGAATTGTACGTCATTAAAGTCGTTGAGTTTATTCGCTGAATGTGGACCCCCATTCTTGAGGCGTGACCAAGGGTCATCTGGGGGTATAATACGTCTTTCCTCACAGGATGTTCTGATTGTTGCATCCTGGAGACATTGTTCTGAGACACACAAACACACTCACTGCTTACACATTGTGCTTACTACTACATCCATCTAGTCTGACCTTCTCTACATGTAGTGTCATTGCCATAGCTGGGATTTGAAGAGTTGGGGAAGGGACAGCGATTCATTTGTTGTATTGTCATCCCCTCTACACAGGATATGGTTTATTCCTGTGACCCTGTCTCTGTTATTCATTCAAGGGTGGGAGGGTTATATAGACTCTCATCTGGGGGTGGCCCCAAATAATATAAAGGAAAGTATGGGCAACTCTCAAACATGGAGGTATAAACACGACCATACATAGGTGTTGCACTGTAGGAAGATAGATGATGAAATATGTATGTTTGAACTTCTTCTTTCTCTCCATTCAATTGAACTGTCCACCCACCTGTCATTCAGATCCATATATAAATTTGTTGTCAAAGGGGGATAACTTAAAAAATAATAAAATAAAAAATGACCGCCCTGAACGTCACTCCACCGGAACTGTTATTTAGTTATTTTATTAAAAAATATTATTGAGAAACCCTTTTTGAAAATTTTTGAAATTTATAGGAAATGTTTTCAGTTGGCTTTCAGCAATTTCAGGGGAAAATTTTGAAAATCTTTCATACAATGACGATCCTAAACTCATTGCACTTACAAGGCGTTGGTTTAACGAATTTGCTTTGGCCTAAAATGTGTGTGTCGGGTGTATATGATCATGTGGACCATTCATGCTGACGGACAAAGAGTGTATTGGTGTGTGTGATGAGGTATATCCCCACCCAAGGATTGACGCTTAGCTGTGTACTCTTAAAACTAAAGTGTTGAATCAACTTTTTAAGAGTTCGGTCAGTGACTACTCTTTATAAAGTTAAATTCAACTAAAAGAAAGTGTTGAATTAACACGGAGTCAAGTTAAGTCTAACTTTATCAATGTTAATTCAACACTTTTAAAAGTTAAATCCAACTTTATAAAGAGTAGTCACTGACCGAACCCTTTAAAATGTTGATTCAACACTTTAGTTTTAAGAGCGCTCCTGGCCTCATTTGATAATTAAGTACGCTTCCTTGCCGAAGTACTTAGGATGTCTTCCAAATCGTGGTTAGATCCAATAAAGTGTAATAAGGGACATCCTAATCGTTGAAGAAAAGCAAAGTCATTGTTGTTTATCACCTCGTTTTTATAACTTAATATTCCATTATGTTGTGACTTCAGGAGTAGAAAGTCCGAACCTTTTTGTGTTTGAGTTGCATTTCCTATTTTTGATTGATTTATTTTATATCGCTGGACAAATACAACTAAGAAGGTGCCATCTGGGTATAAGAAAACTAGTCATAAAAACTATCCTGAAAATATTAATAGTAGTATTATGTTCTTTGAACCGATCCATATGAGTCGTTGAAGTTAGGCAATTTCAATTAGCCCTTGGCATAGATTTGCAGTAAGAGTAAACCATCTAATTTTGTTTGACATTTGAAGAAAAAAAGAAGAACACTAAACTTGTCCACATGGCATTATAGTAACATATGTCTCGTCAAGGCAAAAATGTTAAGAGCCATACGAATTACGTTATCAGGTCGAGACAGCTATAAATCAGTTCCGGTAAATTGTACCCTCAAGTCATTCCTTATTTGTCCTTATGTATGACTAACGTAGTGTCATGAATCATCTTACGGAAGTGTGCAGAGGTGACTGGGGCGTAGGTACCTAGATGACCGCTCCCAACTTCTCGCACTTACAGACGAGCTCTTGGTTTATCCAAACCCTCTGCCTGTCCCGTCAACCTCTCCACCCCGACTTTACCTTTTAGCCTTCTAGAATGGCTAGCTTCAATTTACTTCCTCGTGTTACCCTCTTACTGGGTCTCCTGTACACGGTGGCTGCCCAAATGCCTCTGTTCTCGACAGAGACCGGCTACGATTTGTCTTTCAATCCAACTGAGTTAACACAGCGGCAATTGCCATGGTTAAACTACGCAAGAATGACGGGTGCCTCCGCCCCAGAGGGTCTCGAAAGCTGCTCTCCCATTGGGTCGTACATGGTGTTCCGCGAAGCAACAAGTTTCCCTGACGAAGCCGACATCATGCAATTATACGACCTGCAGCAGAGGATCCGCACGGAGAGTATCAACCCAGTTTTCAGGTTTCTGTCACAAATTCCTAACAGCAGAATACCGCTGGCTAGCGCGGGGCAAATAACTGAGGTGGGACGGCGAGAGATGCTTGAGATAGCCACTCGCGTCAAGAGTCGTTTTTCTGAGCTGTTCCCAGCGGACATTGAATTACCTAACTTCACTTTTCAGTCTACGAATACGTCTGGCAGCATTGATAGTGCCGTTGCGTTTGTCCGGGGACTGGTTGGGATAAACCAGATATGTGAGACAATCTCGTCTGTGGGTAACATCACGGTAAACTGCGAGGAGAACCCCCGAGTTAGCCGAGTTCCACTGGTCACCCCAACGACGGCTTCCATTCCCCACAGTCCCCTCAACATGGACCCCTTACTCCGGCCCTACCACACTAGAAAAACCTGTCTGGATGCTGTCAACAAGGGGCGAACAGTCCGGGAGCTTCGAGACTACCAAATGGGTCGGGAGCTGGAACAACTCAGGCAAAAGATTGCCAGGAAACTCGCCCGACCTGGGATGCAACCGTGGAACATTTCCCGAGGTAAGTCTGATTCGATGTTAATTCATATCAAGGATCTGTCAGGGTTTATGGAAAAGGTTTTCAACAATATTTTGAGGTTGTGAAACAAATAGGATTGGGTCACGTCTCTGGGTGCTTCCTGGAGTACGGGAAATATGGGAACGATGTTAATGACTCATAATGAAGAGGTACGACCGCGGAGTTTCCTAAATTTGAAGTTTTCCCGGCAAAAATGCTCGCAGACACTATGTTGGTGTGGTACGGATACCTACTCACAGAGAGGATCCAGGGTGTGGCTGAACTGAGGGCCATCAACAGGAAGAGTTGCGTGTTGGTTAGAACGGCTATTAACCATCTTTGGTCATATCCGCTCTGTGTGACATCATAGCCCTGTAGCGGCAAAAATGCACCTGGTCTCCGAGTCTTGGGCATTGTGCGTGCACTAATCCCCGACGAAAACCACCCACTTGGTAATCGTTTAAAATGTCAGCGACCGCCGCTGCTTGCACAGAGCGCGCCCTCAAACAGTCGTTCACTGAGCGGATATACTGAATTTATGCTGCCAAACATCGACACCCATTTTGAACTTAAAGATTGTCAGTTAATATGGTTACCGACCCTTAATATTCTATTTTGTTGTAAATAATAAAATGTTGAGTCTTTAACAGTAGTCCTGCAACCTTTTAAAAGTTTTTTAAACAAGTTGAAAATTCTTTATATTTCAGATAATGTGCAGCTCCTTGCGAAGATCTGTGGCTTCCATCTTGCGATGTTCAATGACAATAACACCTGGTGCCGTCTCTTCGAGTACGAAGATCTCAACGTGGCCGAGTACGCGCGAGAGCTGCAGCATTACTGGGACCAGTCGTACGGGTTCCCGTTGAACTCTCGGGTTACCTGCCCCCTGATAAACAACACATTGATGTACTTTGAGCGTTTTGCGGCAAGAGGAACTAACAACAAGTGAGTAACAGACGTGGGTACCAACAGCGGCGGCACCAGACCTGTTAAACTGGTGGGGGGGGGGGCAAGCTTAAATTTAAGGGGGGCAAACATTAATCTTTAATGTAATTTTGTACTGCTGAAAAAGCATTGACTTACCATCGGGGAAAAAAATGGGGGGGGGGACAAATTGGGGGGGCAAAGAAAGTAACCGGGGGCATTTGCCCCCCGTAGCGCCGCCGCTGGGTACCAATCTTTTAAAGTTATTGTTTAAATTAATTTATTGACAGGTGGAGGTAGAATTTATTCTGTTTCATGGTTGACGTCACACCGGTCACTTTGACACTTTGCCATGATGATTGTTATGCGTCATTTCTATGGTTCTATATTTTATTGGATGCAATCTTTTTTAAAGAAAAATAATAATAATATTGCTACGAAATAATTGATGGGCTGCTAAATGTAGAGACAATAAACGAACAATAAATAAAATATGTTTGATTTAAAAAAATAAAAATGTCAATCATTCAGCAGTGCTTTCTTGCCATAACCGTGGTTCAGCTCGGGGATTTGCTTTTGTGTAACTTGTGTCTAATGTTAGGCCTAATATTCCCCGGAAGGGAAAATTAAGGCTGGCCATTCAAGAGCGGCCGTGACTCGTGATAATCACCTCTGTTATAATTATTGCCTTCGGGTAGGTTGAATGATCGGAAGGGGGTCCTTATTACATCAACTTGTTTGACTCCATTTTGGATCTGGCACTTAGCCTTGACCTCCAGTTTAATTTATAATGGTGAACTGTTTTCTTGTAGCCTTCCACTTTTGAGCGTCAAATTCACCGACGAGAATACTCTGATTCGACTCATCAGTCTTTTGGGTATTTTCAAAGACAGCCAGCAGATCACTGCCAAAAACTACGCACAGAGTCGCAACCGTGCATTCCGCTCGGCAAAGATGGCACCGTTCGCTGGTAACCTTGCCATCAACCTGTTCCGGTGCCAGATAGGTGGACTGTTCTTCAACGACCAGACATACCGCGTCCAGGTTCTGCTCAACGAGCGCCCCGTCAACATCACGTTCTGCCCTAACGATTTCTGCGACCTGAAGGTGTTCAAGGAGGAGATGCTCAAGCGGGCAGGCCGGTGCCAGGTAGACAGAGATTGCAACGTGGCAGTAGGATTGGGGCCATATGGGCGCCCTGTCAGTCCACGTGGTGGAAGTGGCGCCACAAACTTGGCCCAAGCGCCGGCCCACATTTTGTTAGCATTATTCATGGTGGTTGTAGCTAAACTCGGTTATGGTGGGTTATAAGATGGATATGTTCACTTTTGTTTAAATGAGAAGCGAGGGCTAACTTGAAAATTGTGTCACATCCAATTCTTCTTGAGGGCGCACTATATTGTTGTGCAATAATTACCGGACCGTTAGACTGAATAAACTGAAGATGGAGGGTGCCGTATTAGAATAGATTACTGTGTATGGGTGGCTGGGTGCACCTCACTCATGACTCATGCACTGATCCTCATTTATAAACTATATTTTATGTTCGAGGGCTATGGTATTAAAGAATTTAGTCCTATGGCCCAAACCATTCAGACCGTTGGCAAGGTGTAACATTTTTTTGGCATTTTAGATAAACGAGCCTGTCCAATGTTGCTGTCTGAGCCGCGAGAGTTTTTTCTGAATAGTAATGTTTTGGAAAAGTAATCGGGTGTCGATTGGTTTCTGTTTTTCTTCAATAGTCCGCGGATATTATAAACCATACACAAATTAAGTGAGCATAGACGTCGATTGTGTATTTTCAATAATTCTTAAACTTTTGAATTTCAGCATTTGAATGCAAGGGAGTTTATTAAATAGGGTACCATCGTTGGCGTAAGTTCTTAACCGTTTTGATTCACACTCAGTTTAAACAAGAATATAATTGAATAAAGATATGCATATGTATGAAGCAGACTATTAGGGAAGCTATACCATCTTTAGATTTGTGTAAATAACACTTAAAATGTAAAAGATTATAGTCACGAATATTTGTTTTAAAAGTTACATTTTGAACTGTAACAGAGGCAACTATCCTAGAGCTGTCAAATCGTAAATGTTGTTTATTATTAAACACAACATCGCTTTATAGCTGTGGTTAAGTTGGTAACCAGTTCAAATGTTCAAAAAGTTCAAATGTATATTGGTATGGCTGGTTGTCTGCATTTACTTGGCACAGTTCTCTGTTTAGCCGCTCTGTGAAATTTGCCCCAGATTAGTCATCTTGTAGCTATGGAAACCATGCTTGTGGCTTATGGATGTGTAATATAGCGCGATTAGTGTCAACGGATGGTGGAGATTTCAGGAAAAAACACTTGTGGGTGTTGAACTGGTTTGATTTGAATGAGTTAATGGGGGTGGGGGGGCTACGCGCACGAATCCATTCTGACGTACAGTCACTCAGGGAAAGCAGGCAACATGATTAAGGTGGCCTATTTATGGGAGGGCGAGAGAGGGCTTTATCATTACCTAAGCCTGACCTGGAATCCACAAATAGGTGATAACTGTGCAGAGGCCCGTAACCAGGAGTTGTAACTGTGGGGGACACCAGCAGTATGCGATGGGGCACAAATTGGAGAGTACAGTACGGGGGACGGCCCGTGCCTTTACGGGCCTGACTGTTCACTACCGTGTTCATCTCCATTGATTGAATACCTCTTGGCTCAAATACGACTTCACTTTCAGTTTTAGGTAGTATTAATCGCAAATTATTAAGTAGAGATAAGATGATATTGGCCTGAGTACATTATACGTACAATAATATTACGTGAAATAGTAATTATAAGCAAGAATAGCATGATGATACCATTAATATATGAGTATCGGAAATCTTTGCAAAATTTTTCAGAATATTGATCTAGCCTTATGTGCCTTAAATTAAACTCATATTTCCAATATTATTATTCTTTCATTTGTTTTGTTTCCGTATGTAATGTGTCACATGATTTCACCTACAGTGTTAGTTTATAACATCAGTAAACATCACAAGCTTACCCATGCATGCAACATAATAATTGGGATATTATAGTGCGCTTTTAAGAAGATAAAAGCACTTGTTTAAAATGTCAACCAAAATAAACAATCAAGTCCAGAGCAGAAGCTAGGAAAAATGTGAGAATAGTTTTTGAAAAAAAATACTGTGGATTGACGAGGAATTAGTCGCTGATGTGCACTGAAATTTTATTCCATAACTATACCAGTTTCGTGAGAAATTATTCTCTCGGAAGTTCTTTCATTTGAGAGATGGAATCGAAATTGTCGAAGTCGTGTCCCAGCCACTTTTGTGCTCGCTATGGAAAAATGAGCAATGCTCTCTGTTGACCAGTTTGAGAAATTGTAAAGAATATTCCCACTCTTCCCAGAAATGCCCAGACCAATTGAGCTGAAACAATTCGAGTTTTAATTTATGCAGGTAAACAATGTTGTAAACATAGTCCTTAGTATCAGACCCATAGCTATCCTCGGTTCCATTGGGGGCGTGAACCAGCGTGAACCAGCTAATGAGAATAATTCCCCCTGGATGTGATGCCAGTCTCTTCCCCACACTCTTAAAACTAAAGTGTTGAATCAAGAATTCGGTCAGTGACTACTCTTTATAAAGTTAAATTCAACTTAAAGAAAGTGTTGAATTAACAAAGTCAAGTTAAGTCTACCTTTATCAATGTTAATTCAACACTTTTAAAAGTTAAATCCAACTTTATAAAGAGTAGTCACTGACCGAACTTTAGTTTTAAGAGTGCATGCAGTAAGTATACGATGGAAAGAGACAAATACGGCCCAAGTGTATTGTAGGACTAGATCTTTTTGGACGTATTACTCGAACTGGCCGTTATAGATAGATTTGTAGACTATAGACGAACAACATATAGCCTTCACATAAGGAGACAGGCTGAGGGTGTGTCTTTGAGCTTAAATTTATATCAAAGTGTATTTATTTCATCTGCGAGGGCTTTTACACGTAGTCTCACGACCATAGAGAGCTAGAGCAAGAGAGCGAGAGAGAAATAGAGACAAAGAACAACAGTATTCCAGGCATAGGTCACTGACATTTTAGATAGCTATAGTGATTGACGTTGGAATGACTGACATAATAGGGGCATTGTTTATTGCCAGTTAACAGGTTGTGGTGTAGGTGCTAATGGGACATAATTGTTTCTTATAATCGGGCTTAGCTAATTGACAGGATGTGTATAGCTAAGTAAGACTAATTGCGGTGACACCATGTAAAATTCTCTATTGAGTAGTAGACCTAATTAGTTCTGAAAAGAACTGAAGGTTACAACTCGACGTTTCGATCAGTATGCTCTGAATACGAAACATCGAGTTGTAACCTCCAGTTCTTTTCAGAAAGATACATACACAGACATACAGATGTCAATACACGGATAAACAGACGACTCGTAGACAATCTATAGCCACTGCAGCCGGTCAGAAATGAGTCAGACGTGAATCGTAGGAGACAGAAATAGTCGGTCAAATCTGTTATGTATCCAGCTGGATTTTCGTGCTACGTTAATGGCTAGAGCGCTTTGGAGGCATATGTCATTTGTCCGTGTATTGACGTCTGTCTGTCCGTGTATGTATCAGGAGCGGGTCCCAGGGTCTCGACAAATACTTTTTGGCTTTGGACCTTAAATGTAAAACAAGAATGTTCTAGGTGGTAAGAATTAAGTCCAATAATTGGGAAACAAATACGTCCAAAATGGCGGCCATTTTAAAATCCAAAAATAGCCGAAGATCCCATTAAAAAATTACACCCTATTGTGTTGAATTCAGCATATCAATATTACAAGTTAGCCAATAAAATCCACTTTGACACAAAAATCCTGACACACTGATTCCTATTGCCATATGGTACAGCGGGGTGCAAACATCATTTTGCCGAGTAAAAAATAATTTGGGAGCTACTCAGCTTAAGTCTTATTACTTAGCATAAGTCATAATTATGATATATAATTGTAAGTCATAATTATGAGATATTAAATCATAGATTATGAAATATCAAGTAGTTTTTAACGATGTCCCTAACGCTTATAGTGAGCAATCCTCCAACATAAGTCCAAGCAAGCGGCATCCTGCGATGGTAAAAGCTGTGTCCCAGACGCAATCAACACGATTTCAGGTGTTGTCATTTATAGGCACCTGGCTACTGATTCATTGATTATTTACAGCATGCATGCAACGTGTACACATCATTACACGTCACTGCACCTGGACGGCGTGAAACACTTTCTCTCACAGTTAGTATAGTACTGGAAGTTATAGTTTTCAAAGACGTTTGAAAGATCACTTTATTCTGCAGACATGTCTGTGACGAACAACAGTTTAAGCAGTCCGGAACATAAGAAACCAAGGGTGGAAAGTGTAAGTTAGATCTGGTTTTGCCTTGATTTTTGTGACATAACTCCTCGGCAGTTCACTTTGTCGACCAAGCCATGTTCACTGTTGTCATAAGTACAAGTTGTATTATGATTCGTTTCCGGTAGTGGTACAATCTTTGAATAAATTGGAACGTCAGACATTAATTTTCTAACATACAATGTACATGTAGGATAAGAATACTGTACACTGCTGCCGCTTTTATCTCAAGATATCACTTAGCCCTGTGATAGGACCCTATCTACAGTAGGCAGATTCACGCAAACCGCCGATGGTGGCGCTATTTTTCATATCCTTTTTTTCTGTCGAAGTTGTGACCCGCCGAACTTTCATGGTAAAATTCTAATATAAAGGGTAGTCTACGGATGTAGTCACTTCTAGTGTCGATAAATGGATACTACACGTCGTGGTTATCTTAATTGATCAGTCCATGCCAACTGTAACGTTGGCACAAAAACAGTGCAACTTGCGCAAAATAGACTTTGTTAGTACTACAAGCATACATTGCAGGCAAATTCGGTCACAACTTTTCAAATGAAACTAGATCTTAAAAATTACCAAATATTTAAATCAACAAAAATTCGTAACTTTGCATAGGGTTAACCTATCATGACCATTGACCCCTCATTTTCTTTCTAATTTTTTGTTCTATCCAGTGATATGACATTTAAAAGCATTGAAGCAACTTCAAATTTTCATGAAACTGCCTATCTACAGTGCAAAGTACACTTCCGATACTGCGATAGGGTCCTGACCAAGAGTTCATCAAAAGATGACCTTGTCATTTAAGGGTCAGAACATCGATTGCACGGCAGAACACGGCTCTTTAATTTAAAGAGCCGTGTCCTGCTGTGCAATCGATGTTCTGACCCCAAGGTCATTGCTCATGCGCATTATTCAGCATGAACGGCATGAGAAGTTTGTACACAGATTGGCCGTTGCTCTGAGAAATGTCGGGGAAAATCCTCCTTTTTTAGACATCTTTTAGCAAAAATCATTTCTCCAAGAGGCAGTTAAGAAGTTACAGTGCCTGCATTTCCTCGGTTCAGCCAATGAAGACAGGTAAAAAAGGAAGAAAATTCAGTGCAAACTCTACAGGTATACGAACGGGAAAAACTCTTAGTCAGGACCCTATCAGAAGTGTACTTTGCACTGTAGTGTAGATAGGGTCCTATCAGGGCTAGATATTACTGACTTTCTACTAAAAATTATGATGGACTAACTCCATGTAGCAGTGTATAGTCTCGTCGTACATCCTCATACGCCGCTACATCGACGCCCATAAACTGTGTGGTAAATCATTTTGGTCCTATAATTTCTAAGTACAATAAAATTCGGAAAGAATGTCGTATCCGACCACCACTTTTTAAGGTTTATTGGGGAATTTTGTTGCAACCACTAACCAGTTAAAAATTATTTTATCGATTTTTGGTAGTACAGAAAGCGAAAACTATCTTTAAAATCCACTTTTATGATGTTTTTCTGACTTTATTTCCCTTCTAAAAAAATCATCCCCTTCAGAAAAAGAGGGATCCTATTATATTTGCCAGTGCTGCGCATGTGCAGTGACCGTGTTGGTCACTAACGAGAGAGTTGACAAGATCAGACTGACATGACTGAGGAAGTCATCGTATACCAAAAATGCCCGATTTTTCATGAAATAAATATCCTGGAATAATTTGAAGTATATGTCCATCATCATCCATATGTTCTCCACCTTACTAGGTAGGTAAGATTACATTATTGGTTATATTGAATGAGAAAAAGTGGCGGTCGGATACGACATTCTACCCTAAAATTCAGTCTTTTAAAGACCTTGTACCTATTTATGTAAAATTATTGAACCAATACACTAGCAAATTATAATGAAAAAACTTACAATGAATTAATTTCTCATTCAAAATGCAGCATTGTTTTTCCAGTGCGCTAGATCAAACAGTTGAAACTGCACATTGACACGTTAAAGCTGTCCATAGCTATGACATCACGGTTAACTACCATGATGACCCCGTTTGCACTAGTGCACCATAAAAATGATAGGAGACGATGTAGTGGTGTATGAGGAGGTATGATGAGACTACATCACTACATAATGGTAGAAACCGACGTAATGGATGGAGAACAAAATCTTGTTTGATTTAAAAAAAAATTATTGTATCTAATTTTTTTTCTTTTTTTTTCGGTCCCATCAACAGTAGATGATACGATAGTTATAAAACAACATTTAGGAGGGAGATATTGAGCAATGAATTTGTGCGCCATATTACATGCAATCTTTGTGGTTGGGTATTCGCTATCCCTGTTTTGAATACTGTCATGTCCATGCCAAAAACAAAATAATGACATCTGTAATGACCATCTGGATCCCTTAACACATGCCAGCTACATTGATGTTAACTGTAATTTCCCTAAGTCCATCAAAATTCACCACCTGTTTTTGCCTGATTTTGGCAGATTTAGTACTCAACAGTATTGCCCAGCGAATAGAGCATGTAGCCATGTGTACCAAATCCATCAAACTCCACCGGCTGCTTTTGTTGGATTCAGGACTGTGTAACCATGGTGCTTTGCATTTGCTAAACTGTACTAATTTCATCAAAGTCCAACAATTGGGGTACCTTTTTACAGCATGTTGATGGATTTTGGAGGATTTGGGATGGTTCCTAGCCAAAATGCCTTGGGAGAGTTAGGGATTTACAATTATTGAATTAGATTTGGCGAGTATTCAGTATTTCAGCTCAATTCTAGTAGAATCGGGTAGAATGTCGTATCCGACCGCCACTTTTTCTCATTCAATATAACCAATAATGTAATCTTACCTACCCAGTATGGTGGAGAACATATATGGATGATGATGGACATAAGCATTAAAGGTAAAGGATTAGTAACTTAATAATAAACAAATGGTTGATTTTCAATGTAAAACTTATTTGCTGATCAGTATTAATCTTATTTATTTATTTATTTATTTATTTATTTATTTATTTATTTATTTATTTATTTATTTATTTATTTATTTATTTATTTATTTATTTATTTATTTATTTATTTATTTATTTATTGTGTTTTATGTTGTATACTTTCCAGGATTATTATTCCAGGATATTTATATCATGAAAAATCAGGCATTTTTGGTATACGATGACTTCCTCGGTCATGTCAGTCTGATCTTGTAAACTCCACAATTAGTGACCAACACGGTCATTGTACATGCGCAGTGGCAACTATAATAGGATCCTTATATTTTCTGAAGGAGAGGATTTTTTTAGAAGGGAAATCAAGTCCATAAAAGTGGATTTTAAAGATAGCTTTCGCTTTCTGTACCCCCAAAAATCGATGGAATCATTTTGTAACTGGTTAGTGGTTGCAAAAAATTCCAAAAAACCCCTTAAAAATTGGTGGTCGGATACGATACAGTTGCCACTTATTTACTACTACTACTACTACTACTACTACTACTACTAATAATAAAGAGTTGTAGCGCGTACATGTACATATCCACCCAGCTGGGCGCTCAAGGCGTGGAAACAAAGAAAAAACATGAATACAAACAATATACAATGATAGCATAGGGATTATGTACTGAGATACATACAGTGCAATTACAAATATACATTATCTTTGAAGAATTGTGACATACATGTAAGATGAGTTTTAAGCATCGACTTAAATCTACATGTAGTTATACTATGACAAGATTTGAGTTTAGTTGGAAGATGATTCCAGAGTCTCGGAACCGCGACAGAAAAAGACCTATCACCCCAGTTTCGTTTTGAAGTTGGTTCCTTTAGGAGTGACATGTTGCTGGAGCGCAAATTGCGTGATGGAGTGTAGACTTTAAGCAGTTCAGAAATATAAATTGGAGCAATGTTATTAAAAGATTTGTGAACAATTAGCATAAGTTTAAAAACAATTCTCTGTGAAACAGGAAGCCAGTGCAGTTCTTTCAAGATTGGCGTGATATATGGCATGACCAGTAGTTTTACTGCCCTCTGCTGTTGATACAATTTATTGTGTTTATTTTAACTACACATGTATGACCTGTGTTATTTGACATAACAGTGTCAAGTGATAAACAACCTGTTGTTTATTCAAGCACTAGTCTGCCATTTAAAGGTACACACCGCCTTTGTCGCGTGAAATTGGGCGATAAAAAAACGCCCCTTAATATTTCATTGTTTTACATGCATAGTTGGAAAGATCTTTCAAAAGTAGAATATAATTGTCCACACAAGTACCCCTGAACAATGTGTCGTTTTTCTGTTATTCTACAAAAACCAATGTCATGTGACTTTTTTGAACCAATATTTGTCCAGAAAACTCACGAGGACAAAAGTGATAGTCGCACTTTCAGATGTTTAAAAAGTTTATTATTGAACCAAATTCAAGAATAATTATTTTTTTATAGTTCATTGATACTTGACAAAAGTGAAATGATTTTGAAACAATGGGTGAAAATTGTCAAAATCGACAAAAAGGCGAAAGTCTTGGCACTTTCCCGAGACACCGGGAACCGAACCAAGCGCCCGAGGCGTGAGCCTGCTGGTTAGGCCATAAATATATCAACACTTTTCGCGTGGAAGTGTAATTGTAAAGCAGGGTCTTGACCACTGTGATGCTTTTCGTGTCGGGTATTTTGAATTATAATTTACTGCCAGCGAGTTTAGTTTTGGAAACAATGACGCATTCATTCGGAACATCGTCACAGCCCCTTCACCATATCAACGCCAATAAAAAAGTGACAAAAACTGTTCAGTTTGGAAGGTCATCCGTCAAAATCAACGCCAGAATTTCGACCGAGCGAGCTAGGCGAAGAAAGTCTCACCGTCTACGACAAAAACCGACGCATGCCTGGCGACCACTGACGGGCCAGCCACCCAACCGCAAATGATGGCAAACACTCAGGGATTTGACTGTTGAACGTGATAGTGACCATGATGATACCATGAATAATGTCACATTTGTAGGATTATTGTTGGACAGGTAAGAGTAATAAAAGAGAAATATTTTTTGATAATATAATACTCGTAGGGCTTTTTGTGTGGCTGTATGCTGAGCTCTTATGATGAATTTATGTTAGCCATCACATTATTTTTGATAGTTCCTATAGCCAAGGCACAATGATATTGTGATGATGTTTACAATACAGACATGATAATTATGAGATGTTGTTTAGAAAGCAGAACAATTGCCAGTGAATTAGTTGTAATTTCCACCATCGATGCCCAGGTATTTTATGGGTCAAAAGGGGTCATGGTGAAAATTCAAACATGGACTGGAGGAAATAGCATCAGGTACCATTATTCTCCCACTTGTACTCGTACTCGTACTAATATGCACCATGTCCATCATATCCACCACTGTTTTGTTTTATAGGTATGAGAAAACATCAATGCCAGTATTTTTTAATTGCATCAACACCATGTAGAGCTCAGCCTGATTCCATTTCCAGTATTCACAGCTACAGGTTTTTTTCCCCCTTGTGCATGCTTAATGTTAACTTGTCCATATTAAAGGAACAATATCACAATCAGAGCAGACTTTCAACAGGGCATGGAATCAGTGTCCTAGTTTAAGATGAACACAGTGACTGAAACTTACTGGCTCATTTATGCAGCAGCAATGATAGTATGACCTTATCATGTGGGATATTATTTTCAGTCACCGAGATAATCTAAAACTAGCACTCTGATTCCATGCCCTGTTGATCATGACCGTTGTCCTCTTAAAGGGAAAGTACAACATTGGTTATAAATTCAAGTGTGTGTGTGTGTGAATGATAAGTGTACTGTAGCACTAATAATTAGTCAAAGTAGCTTTACATGTGATATTCAGGGCTGGCCATTGTGTTATTTATGTTTTTGTGGTCAGTCTTATTTCTCAACTGCTAGAGTACTATCAGTTCAATGTAATCTTTCTTTTGTAAGATTGTATATATAATGTTTGTTCATGTTTGGTCCATAGATGAGATGAAGGGAGATGGAGACAGAGACGAATGCTCAGTTCATCATGTCACCTACGTCGGAAGCCTACCACACCCCACTTACTAGCAGACATTCCTCTGAATAAGAGTTTTCTCAAGAAGATTACCTACTATATCAACTTCAGGTTTGTTACGGGTGCCATCCAATCAAAAGTTTCTAGGAAGTATAGAGGACATGTCCTACTTTCAAGACCCTCTCTCTGCCAAAAATTGCAATTATAACATGAAAATGTTTCAAGGCAACTGACAGCCCTCAACCCCCCCCCCCCCACACCCAAACAAATTACTCTATAAATTAGTATTCTGTACTACCTTGAAAATGTTGAGATTTTGAAGCTTTACATGGTTGAAGAACAGTAGGAGTAAGAGTAATTATCTTTCAAGAGTAGTAAATAGCATTGGTTCTGAGAACTGGCAGTGACATTACTTTGTTTCAATCAGTATACTCTGATTGTCTTCAGGGGATGAAGATGATCAGAGTATACCGATGAAAACTTCAAGTTATCTCACCACTGGCTCTTCTAATAAGAGCAAACACTATTAACCCTAACTCCCTAAGCATTTTTACTAGAAACCTTCCTCAACCTGTCAAATCCCAACACCATGGTTGACTCTTGCTGGTTTACAGTACTCAACCCATCAAACTCCAACAGTCCACTTGCCATAACAGTACTCAACCCGTCAAACTCCAACAGGCCCTTAGCTGTTGGATTTTGATTGAGTGGGGACACATGGCCCAAAGTAAAGTTTGAACACTGGAGTCACACAGTACTCAACCCATCATAATCCAACAATTGTTTTCATGCTAAAAAAACTTAACTATACAGAAACTAAAACACCCTATGGAATAAATGGTAGGTTCTAGTTGTATAATGTTAGACACAATGCCAAGCATACCTAAGTACAATATTTGCCTTTATCAGTTGTTTATTACAGCAGGTTGCATACACACACTCTCTCCACTCAAAGTCTAACAATGTTGCATGCTAGTAGAACCACCGTCCTCACTCAATCAAAATCCAACACTGTTACTGCACACATACAGTACTTATCCAGCCATATTCTTTACACATGCCATATCAGAAGTACACAGTACTCAACCCATCAAACTCCAACAATCCCTGGTGTTGGAGTTTGGCTGGATGGGGATCGTTAGGGTTAAACTGTAGAGATAGTTACATGGTGATAAACCTTACTCCTGTACAAACATGTATTCTTAGATAAATATGCATAATGATATCGACATTAGCCCCAACACATGCTTTTCAAAAACCATGCTAGATGATAAATCAACATGTAAAAACACTCCTATGAAAATAGTTTGCCAGGGTTGTAGGTAGCCAGATCAACCTATTCAGCATTATTTAGGGGAATAAAGTCAAAGTTGATGTTTAGTAACTGGATTAAACTTGGCTGCAAATTCAAAGGACAGGAAGTGGGGCTTAAATTGATTTTGGGGGGGGGGGGGGGGGGGCTAGGGCTAGGGCTAGGGTTACTGAAGACACTGAAGCATGGAGGAGCATATAAACATTTTCCCCTTTCTTTGTTTTTCCAACTTTACCAAGGAAAAGTTATCCTATGAGAGAAAAGTCTTTACACAGAGTCTACTCAAAGCACAGCCGTATAGTAATTGGGTGGAGAAGAGACAATACAGCTTATGTCATAACTACTACATGATAAAGTTGCAAGAAAGCTTGCATCCATGCTTTCCCTCTTCTCCTGCCCTCAGCAGAAGAGTTGTCAAAAAGTAAATAATTCCCAAAAGTAAGGCCACAAGTTGTAATTAGCCAATTGACAATTCAAACAAAATTAAATGTAATTACATCCACTTCACCAAATCTAATAATTGCTTGCCCCTTTCATTTTGTTAATGGAAAAACCTTTAAATTGTAGATTTAGATGAAGCCAACATTGGTATTTATGTCTTGGTATTAAGTCTTGTACAAATATAAATTGAATGGATGGACTGCATGTTTATATACCGAGAGTGATCTTTATTTATAATATACTTCACTTTCAACTCAAGTTTATAATAAACAAAAATATAATGATAAATTGACAATGAACACTGTAATCAAGCATCTCCTTATTGCTTATAAAATGTCTTTGTTTTCACCTATATTGCAAATAATTAAAAATCATATCTAAAATTTGAAAACAAATTCTACATTACCTTTTACATTTTCAAGGTTGTACACATATTTGGCAAAATGTCTGCAGCTGCATCCATACTATAGAATTACAAGCTAAAGATCAGATGCCATTTTGTACATAAATGTTTAGACATTGAAATAATCAAGAGTTGTATGGGTGCTTGTAAATTGCTAATAAAACAATGAAATACATATTTATTTTAACTGTCCATTTGGTTTCATGACTTGTCTTTTGTGGTTACACTCCTCCCTCCCCCCCCCCCCACAATCAGTTGAAACCACTTCGCTGACCTGTTTAACATATTGCAAACAATCTAACAATGAGTGTAACAAGTGAAATGACTTCAGTGTACAATGTAAATGAACCCAACCATGATCCTTTGTTGACAAGAAAACATAATAAATTTGCATAATAAATGTATGCTCTGTATATACGATTTAGTGACAGTTCAGAATGGGTGACATTCATGGGCTGTCATTGGAATCAGTAATTTTGGAATAAAATGCCTGCTCCCCCCCCCCCCCAAGTTCTTGGTGATGGCATGTACTGCCACTGGTGATAAACTAACACATTTGTTTTCTAAAATTATTTGGAATATCATTGCAGCACTATAGAATCCAAGAACTAGGGAGGGGGAGGGGCAATAAAAGTAAGGGCCCAGACATGTTTGATTCCAAATTATCAATTCCATTGACTGAAGACTGGTGCTTCATTATGTCGAGAATCACACCCAGCATCAATTCTGCATAGCTGAAGTAGCAAGATGTTTCTGTCCACTTTCTGAAAAAGATTTAAGAGTGAAAAGAGGAGTAAGGGCTTAGATTTAAATAAATTCAACATTATCAACAATCACTGTGAAATAAGGTTAAACATTGTTTAACTGACAAGGATTGGAACGGTGGTTATCAGATAGACCCCTTCTCTTGGACTGAAATGCAAGAACTGCAAGAGCAAAAAATAATAACAAATTATACTAAACCTTATTTTGGTTTGGTAATAAACAACCATTAAAACTAAATGACATGTTAATCATTGGTATTTGATAATGAACATTAACTTCAACCCTGTAACAAGTTAACATTGGATCTCATGAAAAATATCATAAAAACTAAACTGAAATTTATTAAAAATAGGTGCTCCTCGTGTTTCACAAAGTTATATCTGGTAACTTATTGTATTTTTTACATAATTTTTTGTTTTTGTTTTTTTGTTTCAGTAAGATAAAAGCACTTTGGACAAAATAATTTGGTCATTGGGCCTATGTGTCTCAACCAAATGTTTGATAATATTTTGCGAATATGAGAATCTAAACCAAAATTGATGCTTCCCTTTCACCATTTTTCCTGTCAAATATGTAGAGTATGTAATCAGGGGTTAGGGCAAGTTCACATAATTGCCAGGGGACATTGTCATGATTGTGTTCATCATGTACACATGTCCATCATGTTCTGTCTACCGATGGCAATGCAAACTAATATTGATCATGATTGAGATGCTCACCCAGAATCCAGCATGTCCAGATAGATGCTGCTAAGCACCGGTTTGTTCAGTCTATGCCTTTCTCCATGGTTGACCCAAGGTCTATCAACCCTAATAAGCATTTTTCCTAACTTTTTGGATGATCTTGGACGTCGACGTGCACCTGGTTGCAATTGAATCCAGGGATTCTGTGATCGTTCGTGTGTTTACAAAGGATACAAAATGTACAGACTGGAACCTTGTTCCTCTTGTTACAATCACAACGGTGTGTAATGCAGAGGTACCAGTCTAAATACAATCTGCAATTGCCGTACAGATTCACGGTCGTGTAAACTACTGGAAATGCGTATACATGACCTTTGACATTATTGTTGTTTTTTTGGACATTTCTTGGTAATTACATGATACCCAGATTTTGTTTTTTGAAGAAAACCTTCCAAAAAGGATTACCTATCATTCTATCGATCCCATTTGTTGCACTTTTAGGGCGGTGTGTACCTTTAACCCTACTACACATGGAGGCCAGTCCAATCCACTGAATTTTCAATATGTTCTTCACCAACCTTTAGTACATACAAGCCTGCTGTCCTTTCCAAGTAATCATACAACATCAACTGTGTGCCATCCAAGGCCACTGTAAATGTTTGAACATATTAGTATGGCCTGCAGTGTATCAATGGGAGACCACTTTACCCTGATTGTGTTAAAGGGATATTATCAATACAACAGGGCATGGAATCGGTGTCCAAGTTCATTTACTGGCTCATTTATGCAGCAAAAACGGTGCCTTATCAAACAATAGTAAAACAAGAGGAACTTGTGTTCATATTGGTTATTTTATACATTCAGGAATATTTATGTGTTTTTACAAAATTGTTTACGGGTACCCGGGTATCCAAAGATTTCCAATTTCGGGTATTCAGTTCCTGAAATAACCGAAAATGTACAACCTAAATTATACAAAATGGTACATGTATGCATTAGTGATAGGAATTTAATGTTTTAGCAATTTCAACAACTACATGTACGTTTGAAATGTAAGGCCAATAATTATTATTTTGCGCAAAATAATATATATACATAACCTTAAGGAGTTTGTTGCTTTAATTCTGTGAACAGATATTGTACCAAAAAAAACCCCGATAGGAGACGATATGGTGGTGTATGAGGAGGTATAACGAGACTACACCACTACGTCAAGCTAATGAGACATAATGATAGAAACCGACATATGTACAGTGTGTAATGGATGGAGAAGAGAATCTTGTTTGATTTTTTTGTTTTTGTTTATCATATCTATTTTTTTTTTTTTTTAAATAACTAATAGACCATCGACGATATCCACCTTTTCTGCTTACACTTATTTGTGGAAATTGCCCCCCACTAAATATCTTTCCGCCTTGAGCGCCCAGCAGGGTGGATATGTGCATGCTACAAATCTTGATTATTATTATTATTATGAATAACAATTCATTGTTAGTAGTCTGCAGGCTATCTGTCATTCTTTTACAACTGCATTGTGTTAAACAATCACATCTGACTTTTTAAATATTCTGCAATTTGGCAGTTTATCATTGTGTTTGACAAGTAAAAAAAGGAACCATGTATGAATGAATACATACACATGCATAGTGTTCACAATAAATATATGTTGACAGGATTGATTTTACCCAGTACAGCTGTTGACTTTGTATTTAATTTGCATATATATGTATATTTATGTAAACATGCAAAGATTGTCGTACAGCATATCATGGTTGGCATTGAACCAATGATATGGACCCATGATTCTGTACACGTATGCACATCATCATTCCGGCATTTGCTGAAGGAAGTTGCATGTAAGGATTGAAGTAAATTAAAAAAAAAACCTCATTTATGTCATAGTTTATCTTGTGTTCTGCCTGAGTTGTTGGTATACAACTGATAATTAATTTGCTTTGATGGTCTTTATTGGGGGAGGATGGGGGCGCTCGTATTTCTAATTCTCGTATTTTTAATATCCTTGTGTGTAATTAATTATTATTTTTAGTTTATTAAGCCCTTTTCACACGAGCACCGATAACAAAGGTCCTTGGTAATGGGTGCCAGTTGTCTGTCACCTCGGTCGTTTGCGATTTTGTAACAAACTTTCACACGACTTCCACTCATGCAAAAACTTACGTCCCTCGTTTTCCATTGAGGGTCAAAGGTCATGATTGTGCAATCCAATATTTCACTGGTACTTCGCTTTTTCACTGAACGCTTTCTTCTTCGTTACCAGTGGTTTTCCCGCGAAGATATACGTGTTGTGCGAAGTCGAACGTTACTTTCGCCCACATTTTGTTTTCGTTTCCATCCCATTTCCCGACAATTTTATTCTCGTTTTATTATGGATATTGAATCAAGTATACTTGCAACAATTCCGACGGATTCACAGAGCCAGATGTCTAACGTAAGGCCATCCAACGTGTCCGTGTCCGGGCCAAGAAAGTCTCTTGGAGTTACGATGAAACCGTTTCATTCACTGATCAACGTGACACGTGATGGGGACGTACAAGTTGTTTACCACCAACACACATCGATCATCCGGGATTATTGCAAGCTGATCTAGTGACGCGTTCTGCGCATGCGAAATGATACCGCCAAAGCAAGGGTCCCCTGTTTGGGCACACGTAGCGTTTCACACGACCTATCGTGGTGATTTTAACATCGATGCGATTTTTTGGAGGAGGTCTCGATCTCTGTTATAAATAACGAGGGTCTGTGGTAATTATTTAACAAGGCTAGCTTTCACACGACTGGGATTTTCTATTTTTTAACATGGATGCAATTTTTAGTCAAGGTCCCTTGTTAAAACGGTCTCGTGTGAAAGGGCCTTTACTCTTTTAACCCTCCTAGTTCTGGTGCCTTTTTCAGACAAGTTGATGCACCATTTGAAACCATTCGTTTTGTGAAACACATCAAGGTGTAGTGTATCCACCATTCAAAAACCATTTGAATGGATTTGAATGGTAGTAAAGCTTGCTACCAACACTTTTCAAATGGTATCACCATGTGTGTACAAAACCAATGGCCACTTTGGTAAGTGGAAATTTTGAATGGTTTCAAATGGTCAAACACGAGGAGGGTTATTTAATCTCCACTTTTTAGTTTTATCTTTAATTTAGTGTGGTAAGCTGGGAGGGGGGGGTCTTTTTGTGCAATTTAGTCCTTTAAGTTTTACTTTGTATTTAATTGTCTGTTAAGACTGGTTTTTTATTAGCTGTTTCGCAGCGAAGCGCAGCGAAACAGCTTTAGTTTTTGTTAAAGTTTTTTTTCCTTTTTTTTTAATTTTTCTTTTTCAGCGCTTTCCGTACCGGAAGTGCATTGCAATAACACATGTTTCATTCTGAACGCCTTTTTGCAGTGTTCCATAAATGCGATTGCAATGAAACTTAAGGGGACCAAAGGCAATCGTGCAATAGTGTGCATATTGCAATGACGTCATAATTACGTCATCAGGTGTCAAGTTACACTAAATCAAAGATTAATAATGAAAAACATTAAAAAATTAATAACTCCTGAACCACATACAGTGTATGCTATCAATTTCATCTATGTGGCATATTGTAGGTCGTTACCCACTCCGTATTTCGTGCACAGATATGACCACATTTTGACCTTAGCTTCCGGTCCAAACCGGAAGTTCAAGTTTAAAGAGCTCTACACCCAATATGATAAAAAATAATGCTATGATTTCTGTGTATGTAATCATCAGTAGGGAGTACTCTTTTGGATAGTAGGTTTGATGACGTCATCATATGTAAGAGCGCCCTCTAGCGACAGGTTTAAAAAGACGTTATTTTCACTTGTACACTTGCCAATGTCACATTACCACAAATGAGATGTCATATTGTAGCTCATGAATCAACTTAAATATCAAAACAAATTACGTCATCATCACGTCATCAGGTGTCAAGTTACACTAAGTTAAAGATTAATATGGAAAAACTATTAAACAAATTATAACTTTTGAACCACAATAGCTATAATTATGATCTTTGAGCCATATTGTAGGTCGTTACCCACTTGACAATTCGTGCAAATATGACCTTATTGTGACTTTTGCTTCCGGTCGAAACCAGAAGTTCAAATATAGCAATGTTTATTAGAGCTCTACAGATACCGTGTGCTGCAGAGAGAAAACAATTACTCAGGTCTGGCTACAAGTTTTGCATGAAATAGCTCCCTCTTCTGGTTGAAGATCGAGTTCTAATGGTGTTCGTCATTGGGAACAGATGAAGGCTAACACCGTCTTTGGTGGTGTTGCTGCATCCTGCAGAAACACATCTGCCCGGCATTTTATTAGTTCCGGAAACAAAAATCACGGAATAAATGAAATCGACGCTACGTGTGTGAAACGTTTGTATGTATATGGACATCATGTACACATCGGATCTTCCCGACCTTACGTCACATATCTTATGCAAATGAAGCTTCCACCATGGGGCGGATTGCCTCCCCAAATACTTCAAACATTGTTTTAAAATACTTGTACTCAGAAATCAATGATTAAATAGACACAGGTGGGTCTCAAAACAATATTTTATTACAAACGCTTTAAGTACACACACAATAAAGGATGTCAGTCCCCCTTTAAATTTTATATTTAAAAATATCATAACTCAGTTACACTTTTGATTTTTACAAAATGTACATCATCAGAAGTAAGTCCTGTTTTGCATGGAATTGCCTTTTTGTTAAAGTGCACATATGGGAAGATGAAATTTAATTACATACATTTGAAGCAACTTTCTACTTTGACTGTGTGAAGTTATTTCTTTTCAGAGAAGTATTGTACCCCCCAGCTCAATGTTGAGTGATTGCATGTAGTCCCAACTTTGTACGCACAGACCATAGAGGTAGGAATAGACAGCCTAACATACACGCAATCCTCTACAACATTGAGCTGGGGCTGGGGCAGTGTAGACCCGCCAGACCACACTAGGACCGAAGTCCAACTATTGACCGAAGCCAACGGATCGTAATAGGGCCAAGCCCAACAAACAAATGCTTCCCACGGCCGCCGGTGACCTCCGTGGGTTAGCGGATGAGCTGTAATGATGCAGTCGTAGCTAGAACGTCCGCTTTTATAAGGCCTGACACAATGACTCTACAATGCATGCCACCTCTATCCAAATCATAACTAATGTAGTTCTCTCTAAAAACTTTAACTACCATCCTCATACTAAATACAATTGTGAAAAATGTACTGTGTCCGCCGTATTTTTTCCAATGTGTTATATCTTAGTAATTGTGTAAAAAAAAGTGGCATGTGGTTATAATACATAAAGTTTTAGTTTATAGGGTTGGCGGTCATACAACGATTAACCCTAGGGGACCACAGGTAAAATGACCACACCCGATACCTTCGAATGAATATAAGTTGATAAATAGTGGTGTTAAATCTTCTAGAATTCTTACGTTTATCGTGCTACGCGTGTTTACCTCCCGTTGTAACTGTTACCATTGTTTTATTTGACGATCGACCACTAAAGTAATAAGTAACAATATAATCATAACTTTATTTCTAATAATAGGGTCGACCGCATGTTTTCATCAAATTGCGAAAACTTAACGCCATAACCCCAATTTAAAATTAGATATCTCCAATTGCAGATGTATACCTCTTAATTTGGCAAACCTTCATCGTGAAGGCGCATCATTGATAAATATAGCAACAAATTGTTTAAATGTCGACCGTCGACGGTCGACGGTCGACCGCATGGCGGCAAAACGTGATGCCGGCCGGGTGTCGTAATGTTTCGCAATCTTCCAACTTAGCACCCTGCCAAATTGGACATGGCCAGTTGCAGCAGCTTAGAAAACAAGAGTGTACTGCTAGTGATAAATGAGAAGGAAATAACAAAAGACAATAATTGCATCTTTACTATGGGTGTTATTCACGTGATTTATGAAATCGGGTATATATAAGTCACCATATACGTATGGTGTTCATTTGCAGGAGTGACAACATCATGGACGGTGTACATTTACAGTTATTGGGGGAGGGCGCCGATACAGCAACGTTGTTAGAGCCGCTCAAAGTGGAAGTTAATGTGATAAAAAATAGCGAAACAGCTGGGTATTCGTTCACGAATACAATTGAGCTCTAGTTAATTTTGTTTGCCTCCTGCCAAAGTTTTTTTTTTTTTTTTTTTTTTTTTCCCTCGATGTTTGTGTTTTATCCTTGATGTATTTTTATATAATGTGAGGGCCCCAAATGAACAGCTATGCTGGGTGGGTTACCCTCGTTAGAGATGGTTTAAATAAAATAAAATTAACTCAACTTCAAGTGAAGAGTGCTTTAAGTTATAGCAGTTTGATTCAAATACTTCAGCGTGGCAGGGTTGTCATGGGCAACCATAATACCTTGAATTTATGTTTAAAATGGAAATTTTTTTATCTAGTGACAAGGAGTTTGTGAATACACACTATTGTCAAATCGTGTAGGGTCATTACACAATAGGATCAGGCTCACTATGTTCTCATTCAGTATTCTCCTGCACATACTGGTATATGTACCTGTATTGAACCTCGCATTTCCCTTCAAATATACCCATGTAATCATCTAGCTAGTACACACATCACCAGCGCTATTGTAAGGCAGGAATCAGTAATAATGGGGCGTGTCATTCAGCTCAATCAATGCACAAACAGAACACTATGCGGTAACCTCACCTGTGAGCAGACCACTTGTTATAGGATAAAGTTCATGCTACATGTGTTTAAAAACCAGTCATGAGCAGCCAAGGTCCATATTGATGTTGAGAGTTGCTGGCTGTTGTGATTTAGTGCTGAAGTGCGTTGCAAATATATTTCAAAATGACGGAGACGGCGAACTTTAATAATAATGTCGTCGATGGCACGCCAGATCCTTACGGAATTCGAAAGCTTCAGGTTGGTTTTAGATTTATATTTTTCAGTATTTTTATTTTAATTAACTACACATTTTGTGCGTGTTTTGGGAGGATTTTATATGTTTCTGAACATGAAAACAAAAATCTGCCAAAATATTTTGTCTGAAATTCATGTTTTTTTCACTAGCTCATTATACTACCTGTAATGAATACAGTCTCTAATCTCTATTATACTAACTGAATCTAGTATGAATAGAGGTTCTGGGTGAACCTCTATTCATGCTATTACGACCATCTGTTCACGCTATTCAGGCAGTTCTAGGGCTGTGTGTTTTCGGTTATTTCGGGAACCGGATACCCGAAATTGGAAATATTCGGATACCAGGGTACCCATAAACAATTTTGTAAAAACATATAAATACTCCTGAATGTATAAAAAACAATACGAACACAAGTTTCAAACAAAATCCGGCAAGTATGTGAATGGTTGTCGGTAAATGTTACTTCTAAAGCCTTCATCCAAGTTGTTTAATTTTGCTAGCAAAAAGACTTAATTATTTTGTGTGGCTTTAAATATTCAGTCGCAATTTTAAAAAGTCATTTACGGGTAATTGGAACTGAAAAATGGAACTGTGTAATGACATTTTCGGTCGGGTGTCAGGGTACCTGACACAACCTTAGGCAGTTCCAGTAATGCTAGCCACAGTGTTTTGCTGTGACACTATGTGAACATTCTCGTTGTGTTGTACTTGTAGTAAGTGGTTAAGAACCAGTTGGTTACAACTCAACATTTCGATCAGTATGCTCTGATCGACTTCAGGAACCACTTAACTACATGTATTCAAAAGAGAATTCTCACATGGTGTCACCGCAAACAATCAAAAGTTACTTATTCTTTTCACCATGCAAAGTTACATGTCTTGCTTAATTAACCCTAACCTTTCCAAATCCTCCAAAATACTCTTTGCCAAAGTGAAGGATTTTGAAGGATTGAGGTTACATGCTACATGCTCTTTGCTAAAGTGAAGGATTTTGAAGGATTGATATTACATGCTACATGCTCTTTGCCAAAGTGAAGGATTTTGGAGGATTGAGGTTATTAGGCACACTTGCCTTTCCATGGTACATATACATGTACATCCATGTTTGTTGTAGTGATTGCAAGGTCAGTGCTTGGGTCAGTGGACACTGTTTATTGCTCCATGCATGCAGGGAGGGTATCACAGATTAGAAACACATGTGTGCATACATGTCAAGTGCTTGCTTTACTACTGAAGGATTTTGGAGGATACAGGTTATGTGTTAAAAGCAAATGGGCCTAGGGAGTTAGGGTTAATGAAAGCACAATATTAGAAAGCAGACTTTAACCTTTGAACTCCCTACATGTACATGTATGTTTGCTACAGATGGGTAATGTCTAACAGTCTTCCCTTCTGACAATAACTGAAATAAGTCAATAGTTATGTGGATTCTATAAGGATCTGTGATACCTGTAAGTTAGTTTATTACGTCATTTTTTCTTCTTTTCTTCATTACTGCTGGTACACTGTACAGTATGCTAGCCAACCAGCAAATTGATTTAAATATAAAATGCAATGATCTATTCATGAATTGTTATTACTGCTGGCACATGAGTTAGACTAGGGAACTTTAAGAAATTTGTGCTGGAACTTGCATAATTTATTTGAGTGTCCATGTACATGTATGTTTACTCTTTGAATCATATAAGTTTGTTTACAAACCCTACATGGAGGCCACTCCGATCCACTCCGATCCACTAAATTTCCAATGTTCTTCACCAACCTTTAAAGCATACAAGCCACTGCTGTCCTTTCCAAGTAATCTTACAAAATCAACCCAGTGCCACCCAAGGCCACTGTAAACAAGACCGATTACATACTCAACACACACATACATGTACAGTGTCACATCTTCTATCCTCATCCTCACCATGCAAAGCTACAAGTTTTACCTATTTTCTATCCTGTACGTAAGTAATGCACATGCCCATTTTTAATACGCGCATTCTTTTCTGCTACTAGTAATTCTTACACTGAATTTCTTCAGTTGTTAAGGCTTTTATTTCATCCTGTATAATTTAATTTCTCAATTAAACAAAATAAACTTATTGCACCTGTTACATAATTGGTAATTAAAAAAAGGCGAAGAACAAAAAGACAACTTGTGTACGTATTTGACAAAGTACATGTAGTTTAGTTAAAACCCTAATCCCCTACACGTACATGTAGGTATTCTGGCAAGGAACCTTGCTGAATCCTCCTAAATCCATCAGTGCACTTTTGGAAACATGCCCTTATCTTCAAAAAGCACCATGCATTTTCGTTGATCTTTCATATTCAGCACTTATGGCCTGTACTTCTTGCCAGGTAGTAATTTTGCCCCATTTGTAGAGGTGAAAGTACCAGTTTCCAACAGTGCTGAATTTTCCCCAGAAAGTGCCCCTTGGGGGATTTTGCAGGATTTGGGGTGGTTAGGGTTAATTAAACAAAATAAACCTGCTGCACCTGTTAGAGTTGGTAATTAAAAAAGGCAAAAAACAAAAGGACAATTTGTGTATTTAAGTACAAATAGCTTAGTTAATTAAACAGTTATTATCAATACCCCACAAATAAGTATTTAATAAACAGTTTCGCTATTTGAGTTCAATGAATAAAATGGATGGTGTTATTGTATCCATAGCGCCAATGTACAAATAATCTTCTGAATAACAATTAATGATAATCAATTGAAATGTCTATCAGAATACAGGAAGCCTACAATGAGGCCGAAACATACATCATTTGTCATGTGGGTAGACCCACAGGTATCTAAATCGACTTCTACAAACCAAAGGCATGTACACGTGTACAGCACTATGATGTGTGCAAAGAGTGTATACGATTTGTGGTGGGAAAGACGTCACATGGTACATGACATCACCATTTTAGGAACAGGTTTATTTAATCACAGCAATTCCCGCCACAGCAAGATCCTCCTACACAAGATAAAAGCTCACTGCATTCTGCACTCTCTTCAGTCTCCTGACGATGGCTAGAGCACACTAGTCGAAACGTTGAGAACAAACCAACCGGCTCTTCTCAGAGCCGCCACTTCTTCCAAGAAGAGATTAATACATGGTGTACGCGGAAGAACTTAACAGTATCTCCACCATGCAAAGCCTCAAATCCTACAGGTTTATTTAATGCAACATTTCAAAATAACAACTAAGCACAATCAACAAAAAATATTTGTTTGTGAAAATAAAATCATGTTTTTTATTTTTTTCTAAATAATTTGAACACCTATTGTGAAATAATTTTCACAGCTTAGTTTTATTTTATTAACACATGGAGGCCACTCCGATCCACTAAATTTTCAAAATGTTCTTCACCAACCTTTAGTACATACAAGCCTGCTGTCATTTCTAAGTAATCTTACAAAAACTGTGTGCCACCCAAGGTCACTGTAAATGTTTGAACATATTAGTATGGCCTGCAATGTATCAATGGGAGACCACTTTACCCTGCAATCTCAGTGGTGTGACAGTGCACAGAAGGGTAACCATAGGAGGCCACTGGCAACAGCTAATGGCTTAGAGTGGCCTGAATGGGTTGTTTCAAAAATTGCACTGATCGTAGGAAGGTTTTAAAAAGACAAATTTTAGCTGTTGCACACTGCTTACCAACCTAAAGGACCTGTAGTATAATTTGCCTTACGTTTCGAACCTAGCAGATTCTTTCTCAAAGGCAAAGTGATTATTTATTTTTAATTTGATGATCTGGTAATTACTAATGTTTCTTTTCCCTTTGACAATCCGCTTAGTGCACATCGTCGCCCTCTAGCGGTGAATTTGCACCAGTGTATTGATGATAGCCACTTCTGCGTTGTGTGAGCGTTGTGCGTACACTTTATACTGTGCATATGTTATGGTACTACACGCGCATGTACTTCTACCAGCCAATGCTCGCTGGAGATATTCCGCGCGTACGCACATCAACTGCAAAATACGCCAAACCTGACGCACTATCGCTGCCCTTTCACCCACAGTGGTCTAACAACATGTGCCCTCAACCACTCATGCACGGCGCGAAGAGGCCTTCATGTGAATGCTTGTTTTATGGTATATTTCTTGAAATCTACAGGCTTGAAAGGAATCTACACATATATTTAAAAAACCCAGGATTGTACCTTTCCTTTTAAAGCTCTAGAAAGCTCTATAGCTCTTGAGCCTTTCCCTAATTTTGCTTGCCAGGAAGAGAAACTGGGTTCATGGATCATTAAAATGACCCAACTAAGGGTGTGCTCTATATATAATATACATATATGCATATTTGCAGTACAGCTTTAGAATGCCTGTACAGTCCTAATGAATATGCATGAGATATTGAACATACTCTCTTTGTTCATTGGTGGGAGTCAACCCTGTTTATTCTAAAGAATATGCATGAGATATTGAACATGCTCTCTTTGTTCATTGGTGGGAGTCAACCCTGTTTATTCTAATGAATATGCATGAGATATTGAACATACTGTCTTTGTTCACTTTTCAACTCAAACCAATTCCGTCAATGGCTACCATCAACCAGGGGGGATCAACACAACCGGGGTCTTAGGAATTCGAACAAACTGACAATCCCTAAATGGGTAACAAAAAGGTATCTGAACAGCCCAATCCCCTTTTATGTTAAATTACTGAATGCTGAAGCATAATTTTTTAATTATATATATTTTTTTCTCCCCATCATGGCTTAATTTTATTTTGATGAACTTTATTTCTTACCTTAACTTTTTAAGTATTTTTAATGTAAATTATTAATGATTGGTGTATTTTCTTAAGGTTTCATGTTTTGTGTTTGTGTATTTGTTTTCAATCACTCAATTCAACTTTTTGTTGCAACGTGATTTTTAATAAACCTTTAATGAATTGGTGGGAGTCAATCCTGTTTGTTCTTATTTACATATTTGCAGTCGTAAAGGCCAAATTTCATAGAGCCACTAATCAGAAAATATTGCACTTATCAGAAGCAATGTACATTACGTGACAATTTGGTTGGTAACTGATTTTTGCTGAGTCATGACTTTTCTCTGTGATCAGCGGTACTATCAAATGTGATCCGCTCTGGCAAAACCTGGAACTTCTCTGCATTTACCATAATTTATTGTTTGATGAAATTCTTGCGTTGGGTGATAAACAATTGATTTAATTTTGCCCTACATGTATGTGTATAGCACTGTATACTCAGTGCTTTCTAGTAAGCAGGAAGTCGTAGGTTCGAATCCCGCCCGAGTCGCCACAGACACTCGGAAAGCACTGAGTATACAGTACTATACACACGTCGGTGTAGGGCAAAATTAAATCAATTATTTACCATAATGCGTAACAGCCATGAAAAGGTCAAAAACTGACCCCAGGGACCAGTTTGAGATTTTCATGTCACAATACAGAGTTAGAGCATTTTCTCTAGATTTTGATGGAAAAAGAAAAATCCTGAAACATTGTTGGGAACATTGTTAATTTTCACGATAAATTTGGGAGGTCACTCCAAAAAGTTGGGCCCAAGTTTGGGGTTTTGCCAGAGCCAGTTACAAATTGGCTCATAGTCATCAGTGATCATTTAGTGTAAACTAATAATTCACAACATTTAAATGTTTACAAGGCAATGCACCTTCATATTTATCATCAAATTTCTTATTCAGTGATTCTG
Organism: Zoroaster sp. YZ-2022; assembly: GCA_029582265.1. Lineage (NCBI taxonomy): Eukaryota > Metazoa > Echinodermata > Asteroidea > Forcipulatida > Zoroasteridae > Zoroaster > Zoroaster sp. YZ-2022. The sequence continues at coordinate 6,146,078 of CM055824.1, forward strand.
CCCATTCCAAGGGTACACGGAGTCAAACATTTAAATGTTTACTTCTTCCACCATGGAAAACTAATCCAGGTAGACGGTCATTCTCACTTTAGAGCTGTAAATCGCTGGAATAAGTTGTCAAATGACATTCGGCTCAACTCAAGTAGCTATTAAGTATGCTTCTTATATTATGTTCTGAATTTTGCTATATGCCTTATTTCAGTTGATCTATCTATCAATCTAATTAATTTATATTATACTATTTTACTTATATTTTTTTCTGCACAGGGAGTGGCTCTACTCGTCAAGCCTATCAAGGTTTTTTTAGATCACTTCCTTTCTCTTTGTATGTAACATACTATATATTGTTAATTAATATGTTGAATATCACATTGTATGTACACTGAGAAGAAACAAATAAATGAAATGAAATGACTACACATATTTTTAAAAATGCCATCAGTACTCATTAATGCTGACATATTATGATTTCATGTATATTGATATATAGGCCTAATGTACATTTATATGTTTACACTTTTAAACCTAATACTATGTTATGACTGTGTATATTATGTACACATACTGTAAATATATCTTGTATATACTTTTGTACATTTTGAATACATGTAGTGTAGAATACAATAATGTTTTAATCTGGACCTCTTGGGAGACCAGTACTTTGTATTGAAAGAGATATCCAGAATAAAGATAGAATAAACAAACAACAAACAATACGAATGCACCACAGAAACCTTTTGATGCCAAATCAATTTAATAAAATCCAGGCCTGTGATTTCTCAGTATTTTTTTATACAAATTTCCCTTTGCCTCAAAATTGTCTTGAAAGAAGAGAAGTAGTCACCAAGGAAAGAAAGAAGTAGCCTGTATTGTTTCCAAACCTCTAGTCTCTTGTTTGTGAGGATGTGGAGAGTCTGTAAATCCTCCAAAATTATAAATTGAGGAGGTTTAGGGTGCTTTGTCCTCTAGACCAAAGGTAGACACAGACACATTTTGGACGATTTTTTACTTTTGGTTAATTCTGGATAAGAGTTCCACATCCATGAATTTTCAAAGTACATTTTCTACTTACGAGTAAGTATTTTTTTCTTGAAAAGTAGACTAACCAAGCTTTCAGAAACAGTTGATGTTTTCCTTCTACTGCACTTGGATTTATTTTTATCAAGGCTTGAAGTTTGGGGAAATTTGAGTTCTCCTCTGTTACAGTTCTTATGCTTCAAAGATAATTATTATTGGTTGACTATGAAGTCTGATACCTTCCCTATCCACCACTAGAGAATTTTAACCCAAAAGATGAAATATGACAGTCTTGTAACATTTTTAAATAATCATGTTACAATGTCCCGTCTGTCACAAAAAACCATTAAAAAGTCATGTATTTTTTACATGAAAAGATATTTTTGGTTCAAAGTTGAATTCCTATATATTCTATCAAGGTGACCACAACTATAAAGTAAAATACAAATAGCGGTTGATGTTTAGTTGATCTGATATTCCATCTGAAAATCTGTCCCGTCTGTCATAATTTACTCAGAATTTTTTTATTTTGTCCCGTCTGTCACATTTTTTTTAATCTTTAGGTTTGAAAAAAGGTAAACATTTTGCATTTTAATACTACGTGTCCTTTAAAATAATATAATTGATAAATTTATCAATAAAAAAATGTAAACTAAGTATTAATTATAAAAGTACCCATGTAGTGTGTGTGCACATACTGAATTTGCATGAATCTCAATCAACTGTGAGAGGTGCAGGTACATGTACATGTACATGTGTATCTACTCATGAGAGTAGAGGGACTCAAACTTCTGCACTACATGGTTTGAAGTTACAAGTATGGTGAATCTGTATAGTATAGGTTAGAAAGAGAAAACCTTACATAACAGTTTACCCAAGTTACATTGTTCGAAGAAGAAACAGGAAAAACGAATTGATTTTAATGCAAAAGTGCCAAAATTTAAATGTAAATGTTTGACTTTCACTCGGATTGTAAAGCTGAATCTAGTACATAATATTTATTGATATCTTTTTGCACATACTTGTTAGTGCCAAAATAATAAGATATTAAAAAATAGTGCCTTTTGAAATGAAATGTTGATTAATTAGTTGACCAATGAAACACACAAATCAATATCGCTTAAATTCAGGTGTGAATGAATGTGCTTCAATTTACTGTCTCTTAAAGGGGTACTCTCTGATTAATTGTTCTTGAAAGTAACTTTATTATTAATTTGTAGTATTACATGTAGCTGTTGTTGTTGTTGATTCAAAATAAATTCCAAAAATGACATTTGATCATTGTAGGACTAGTTTAAATTATGCTTTATTGAGTGTGCAAAAATGTCCCGTCTGTCACAACTTAATTCAGCCTGGTGTTTCCAGTTCCATGTTTTGAATAACTTTGTAAGTCATAATGTTTACTGATTATTTGTATAAAAGTGATTAACTTTAAAAGAAAAAAAACATTAAATTTCATAGGAGAACAGATAGCTTTTTCCAAGTCAATTTAAAAAAATTCAGTGTAATTTCCGTCCCGTCTGTCACTATACAGCCATTGAATCCTCTAGTTTCATGGATTGTTTTTTAATTTGAAATATAGAGTGTTTACTTTGACTTTATACATAACTTAGAAGGTTACACGTTACAGATTGTTTTTGGCAGGCCTTTGAAAAAAACAGGTAGTGTAAATCTGTCCCGTCTGTCGTGCCGGAATTAACCTTCTATGTACTTATATTGTCAGACTGCATGTTTGGATTAAGGCGTGTTATTTTCATAAAGACAGTATGTGTGTACATTGTACAATATTTATTCGGCCTTTGTAAATACTTTTAATAAACCAATAGTGTATCATTTCGGTTTGCGGTAACATCATGTGTTTATCTCAACTATCGCGAAGCTGAGGTACAGGTTCTGAAAAGAACCTTATCGCACAACTCGTATCTCAACCTTCGTTAAGTGAGAAAGGTTCAAGGGAGAACCAATGTCGGGCAACTCGTTTTTCTCTACTGTCGCTAAGTGAGAAATATGGTTCAGGGAGAACCATGGGGACTTCACGGGTTAATATGGAGTGTCGTGGCCGAGCGGTCTAGCTTACCGGACTCAAGTTCTGGTGTTAGCAGCAGAATGTGGGTTTGAATCCCGGCTGTGACACTTGTGTCCTTGAGCAAGACACTTAACCATAATTGTTTCTTTCCACCCAGGGGTTAAATGGGTACCTGTGAGAGCAGAGTTGGTTGATTAGCCCTATATGCGCTGTAATGGCAGCAATTGAGCTGTATACTCCCCAGGGAGCTGAGATGGTTTCAGGAATGATTTATGAGCCTTATGAGCAGGGGTAATGATATAAGTCCACACATTATTATTATTATTACAGAGAACCATGGGGATTTCACAGGTTAATATGGTTCAGGGGGAACCATGGGGACTTCACGGGTTATTCTCAACATTACGATTAGCCTGCTCTAATCTTCGTCAGGTATACCGAAACGATATCGATATTCCACCATGCAAAGCCTCAAATCTTAAACCAATAGTATATTGATGACACCTCATTTATTATAATTTTTGTGTGGTTGTCATGGCAAAAACAGTGTTTATAATGTCGTTGTTGAACTGTGATTTATATGTATAAAACACATTTTAATCATAAATTATCTGATTGAAGTTTACAGAAGTTTCACCTTATACTTACATAATAACCATGTCAGTGTGACAATCTGGCTAAAATTCACACTTTTATTATCAAAAATAAAATATTTATTATTCAAAATTAGAAATTAACTTTACCCACACAAATATTTCTGCCAAATTATGCTATGCAAATTCCTAATGGAAATAATTCCCGGAAAGAACCTTTAAATACGTACATGTATACATGTATATATTGTTTGTGTTTCTCTAACATTAACAAGTTTATAATAAAATAAATCTTTAATTTGTTAGAATTTACTTCTGATTCCTTTCAGCAACATAACAAGGCGATTGCCACCAACGTGACTGAACAAATTCATCATGTTTCCCGTGATAAGCGTGGTCAGGTCATGGGAATGCGAGGGGGATTCCGTGGCTGTACTGTCTGGTTCACCGGTAAGTAGGCAGGGAAGTAAGTCAAAGGGAAAGTAAAATAATATCTTTTGTTTGCAAAAATTCATAGCACAATACAAGTAGCATTCTCAATAAACACCAATAATACAATGTACATGTACATGTATTAACCATAACCATGCTAGGGTAACTTTCTCATTACCCTGCGGGATGCAACAACATACAACAGTGGTCAATGATTGAGGCCTGCTAGGTGCAACAAGATCCATACGTGGATCAAGATCCATACGTGGATCAAGATCCATACGTGGATCAAGATCCATACGTGGATCAAGATCCATACATGGATCAAGATCCATACATGTATGTGGATCAAGATCCGTATGTGGATCAAGATCCATACGTGGATCAAGATCCATACATGTATGTGGATCAAGATCCGTATGTGGATCAAGATCTGTATGTGGATCAAGATCCGTATGTGGATCAAGATCCGTATGTGGATCAAGATCCGTATGTGGATCAAGATCCGTATGTGGATCAAGATCCGTATGTGGATCAAGATCCGTATGTGGATCAAGATCCGTATGTGGATCAAGATCCGTATGTGGATCAAGATCCGTATGTGGATCAAGATCCGTATGTGGATCAAGATCCGTATGTGGATCAAGATCCGTATGTGGATCAAGATCCGTATGTGGATCTTGTTGGACTGTGTTTTTTTTTCAAGCACAGTGCTGTCTGCAACAGCATACAACAAGGGGATCTTGTTGCATTGAGCAGGGTAATGCTGAAGATACAACACAGACTGTTTCCTATACACACTGTCCAGTGCTGAATACAACAAGATATTGCACAGATTGAGTCATCAGTACTGGCTGCTGAATGCAACAACGTCCATCGGAATTTTACAACTGTTGCATCCTGTTGCATTTAGCATGGTTAGGGTTAAGGCAGATGTATCAAGAATTTGGCATTGAGTGAAACCATAATGTCAAGCAATTTTTTTGAGTACGTTTACATTGGTCTTCACAGATAGAGGAATGCAATCTAGCCAGGTTTTTTTTGCGTTCACTGCACTGTGATGACTGAATCCCTCAATGTGATTATTGCCAAAAAAAACAACAACAAACAAACAAACAAAAACAAAAACAAAAAAACAGAAAAGGGTTAAGCAACGCAGTGTTGGCAACCGTTCTTAAAACAGGTGAACCGTGTCTAAAAATACAAGAAAAGTTGTCTTTGCCCTTTATTTGACTTCATGCATATCTGGTTGAGAACGGTATATTTAACATGACGTGTTGTCAGTATGATAACTGCTTGAAAAAAAAAATTGATATTACATGTAGATCTCTTGAATTGGGGATCAGCAGTTGCTGATAGTGCAGGGCAAAGTTCATCTCACCCGGTGCGTTAAAATCACTGGCCATCAATCTTCAAAGTCTTTCTGCATTGCTATTTTGGATTCAATAGAATTGTTTAATTGTTTAAATACGGATTGGTATTTCCAGAGACATTTATCATGAGAATGGCGTGTTTGAAATGTTTGAAAATAGAATTGATATCTCTTGAATCGAAGATCAATAGTTAATGATCCTGTAGTTGAAGAGCAAAGTCCATCTCACCTGTCGCGTTAAAGTCATTGGCCGTCACCGATCAAAGTCAAACAGTGACTGTGCTATTTTAAATTAAATTGTTTAATCTGACCTCAATGTACTGATCAAAGTCAAACAGTGACTGTGCTATTTTAAATTAAATTGTTTAATCTTACCTCAATGTATGGATTGGTCTCCCAGACATTTATCATAAGATTGACATCTTAAAATAATATTGACATAAACATTGGTCTCCCGAGACATTTATCATAAGATTGACATCTTAAAATAATATTGACAAACTCTAGATTCATACACGCACATTGTAACAATGGTTTCCAAGTTTGCCTTAGATGGCAGGCATTCACAAGATGCTTATAGAGTGGAGTGTCGTGGCCGAGCGGTCTAGCTTACCGGACTCAAGTTCTGGTGTTAGCAGCAGAATGTGGGTTCGAATCCCGGCCGTGACACTTGTGTCCTTGAGCAAGACACTTAACCATAATTGCTTCTCTCCACCCAGGGGTTAAATGGGTTAACTGTGAGGGCAGAGTTGGTTGATTAGCCCTATATGCGCTGTAATGGCAGCAATTGAGCTGTATACTCCCCAGGGAGCTGAGATGGTTTCAGGGATTTATGAGCCTTATGAGCAGGGGTAATAATATGCGCCTTGAGCACCACTCAGTTGGTGGATACGTGTGCTATATAAGTCCACACATTATTATTATTATTATTAAAGTATGCTTGAAAAAAAAAATAGGTCATAGCAGTAGGAAATCCTATCTTTGATTTTTGAAAATCCTACTATGAAACCGGGTTCTGACTACATGTAACTTCAGACCATGGAAACTTTCCTTGTGTATCATTTTATTGTACATACCAAGATAAAAAACAATTTGGCTATAGAGGTAAACCGCAATGAGGCTAGTACATGTATATCTGCCTAATGATATTGGCAAACATTTTTCCTACCTTTTCATTTTCTCACAATATCATCCCTGTCATAGAGTTATGAAGGATCACACTATACAAGGGTTAACCCTTTCATAGTAAAATAAGTCATAATATGAACAGAAACAGTGTACACACATTTGTACGTGCGTGTGGAACGCCTTAGCATGAAAGGTATCCAATTCTCAAGATACAGGTATCTTTTAGGTCCGACTGTCTTGCAGTACTCTACCCGTATTTACTGGTATGTTGATTATCCAGACCAATTACCAAGTTCTTCCTGTGGTCCATGGGCTTTAGGACTTAGAATAACGATCCTATCATTAACCATACGCCAACGGGCAAAAGTAGGCTCCTTGTTTTAAATTGATCTGTACGCACGTGTACGCCTAAAGGGCAGATGCTGAAAGTTTCAAACTTCCCCGCAGATGGCTGAGTGTCTGCAAGATAATCGTGAATACAAATCTTGGCATCGGCCTCGGGCAAACGGATCCTGGATTCTCGTTCTTAATTAGTTATCGATGCTAGTGATTCAGCTTTCAGTATTAAGTAGATTTTTACTCTACAGGTTTGATACCTATTTGGTGATCTAGATTCCCTGTTTAATTACTGGTATAGGCACACAAGGCAAGATATTGTTAACATTCAAAATTTTCCTTGAATTTTTGTACAGATGTAGCTTTCAAGATCACGGGAAAAAAAAGCAACTTTACATATTGTAATTATAGATTGGTGAAATTCTTGCGTCGGGAAATAAACAATTGATTTAATTTTGCCCTACACCGACGTGTGTATAGCACTGTATGCTCAGTGCTTTCCGAGTGTCTGTGAAAAAACTACACAGGCGACTCAGGCGGGATTCGAACCCACGACCTCCTGCTTACTAGTGCAGACGTCTTAACCTCTCGACCACCGAGCTTGCCCGATGACGATTGGCCGGCTAGAATCCTATATAGCAGCGGGTTCCGCGATATATATAGATTGGTGAAATTCTTGCGGAACCCGCTGCTACATACATGTAGGATTCTAGCCGGCCAATCGTCATCGGGCAAGCTCGGTGGTCGAGAGGTTAAGACGTCTGCACTAGTAAGCAGGAGGTCGTGGGTTCGAATGCCGCCCGAGTCGCCTGTGTAGTTTTTTTCACAGACACTCGGAAAGCACTGAGCATACAGTGCTATACACACGTCGGTGTAGGGCAAAATTAAATCAATTACATATTGTAATTGTTTACCATTTTACAATTCATATGTGTACGATTACCATGATGAGCAATTAAAAGCTGTGTATGGATTCTCCCCCTTCTGTGACTACAAGGGTCAAAATCTGTCCAAATGTTGATATACTTGCCAAGGTACATGTATATCCAGTGCACTTAAAGGCACAATATCATCACGATCAACAGGGCATGGAATTGGAGTGCTAGTTTTAGATGTACTCAGTGACTGAAAATAATACCCACATGATAAGGTCATATTACCGTCGCTGCTGCATAAACAGAGATGCCAACATTTACGATTTGGGCATAATTTTTACGATTTATTGAGTCCAATTACGATTGTACGATCCTTGTATCAATTTTTGGCCATCCGCGAAACCAACGATGTAAAGAACCACATGTGTTTACGGCACACGCACCGTAGTTCATCAGCCGTTTACATGACGAAAACCTTTCGTTAGGCAAATTACTCTTTTTCAGTTTGGAATGTTGGCATCTCTGCATAAATCAGCCAGTATTTTTCAGTCGGCTTGGTCATCTTAAACTAGAACACCAATTCCATGCCCTGTCGAAAGTCTGCTCTGATCGTGACGATACTGTCCCTTTAAAGGTCGAACACTGTCAAACCTTACGTGTAGTAAGATTAAAATGAGTCGACTGTTTTGACTGGTAAAAGCATTGTCTGGTATTGTTCAGGGTGGTCAAAATGACAGTAAAAACCAGTCAAAAATATCCCCTGTGTGCACATTTGCGTCAACAGTCAAAACAGGCAGTTGACTGGTTTTGACCACAATAGCTACATGTACATGTATATGCCACTTAAGTGCAGCTTTAGTAGGACTGTTAATGCTAGATTCAATATGGAGATGCAAATCAAAACAACCCTAATCTGTACTGATTGTTTTTTACACTCCCCCCCCCCCCCCCTTCCCCCCTTCATGTTCTACAACCTGCAGGCCTGTCTGGCGCCGGTAAGACGACCATCAGCTTCGCCCTTGAGGAGTACCTGTGTCACCATGGTATCCCGGCTTACTCCTTAGATGGAGACAACATGAGACAGGGCCTGAATAAGAACCTCGGCTTCTCCCACGAGGACCGAGTGGAGAACATCCGCCGTGTCTCTGAGGTCGCCAAGCTGTTTGCCGACGGCGGTGTGGTGTGCTTGAACTCTTTCATCAGCCCTAATGCAAAGGTGGGTTGGGATGAACAGTTTTGTGTATTTCTGTTGATGAAGTCTTGATTTAAGTCCCGGTTTTTGTTTGTAATTTTTGATCTTCCAGTACGATTCCACTGATAGATATATTAACCCTCGTACTATAGCTGCACTTTAGTGGGAAGTAGCTATAGAGGTCAAAATCAGTCAACTGCCTGTTTTGACTGTTGACCCAAATATGCATACATGGGTATTTTTGACTGGTTTTTACTGTCATTTTTACCCACCCTGAACAATACCAGACAATGCTTTTACCAGTCAAAAACGGTTGACTCATTTTGACCTGTAAATGTACTTACTACACATAAGGTTTGACAGTGCACTACATGTAGATATACCTTGGCAAGTATATCAACATTTTGACTGATTTTGACCCTTGTAGTAGTAGGAGGGTTAACTTGAAGGCTATCAAATAGTCTTTGTACACTCTATCTATTCACTCCGTGCATTAGCTGTTGAGGGCGCATGTTTTAAGATCACCCCCTGATTGATAGTTAAGGATATTTTGCAAAGATCCAGTACCCACCTGTAGAAGGTGCTTTTGTCACTAGAAGGGGAAACTGTGTCAATTAGAACTGTTAGGTGTGAAGGAAAGCTTGTTCATACAAGTATGATTTCATATTAAGAGCAATTCCACGGTTACTCACGTTACATTTTTGAGGTATTGGGCCCACTCTTAATGCCATAATTCCTTTACTAATATATGTATATTTCACCCATCAGATTTATCACAGTAGTTACATTATACCCAGACCTTTACTCAGCACAAAATAATTACTTCAGAAATTTGTTACATGTACGCTACATAAGAGAAAAATGCTGCTTACTCATGTTACATTTTTTGGACATGCATAAAATGTCACTTTTTGTCTTATATAACATACGTGTAACAAATTTCTGAAATTATTATTTTGTGCCTAGTAAGGTCTGTGAACAAACTAATGAGTGAAATATATATTATGTCATCAAGACTGGGTCCAAAGCCTAAAAAATGTAATGCAAGTAACTAGGCCTGTGCGAATAATTCGATTATTCAAATATTCGCGAATAGTTGTTGCTAATCGCACTCGTATTCGCGGTATTTTTTGAATTATTCGATTAATCGCGCAGGCGCGAATACCTGGCAACTATTCGCGAATAATGACCAATTGCCTTCCAAACCATCTATAACTTGTGGTCGTGAAGTGTTTGCTAACTATTCGCAACCACTATTTGTGAGTAATCCTATTAAGCTGGCAATTAGTTTTGTCTAGTCATGGGAGTAAGCATTGTAGTGTTTGTAACTAGTAATGCCTTTGAGGAAGCCGACAAGTCAGGCTGGCTGGCTGTGACTGCAGTGACTGTTACCCGCAATAATGCATTGCCTTTACACAACATAAAAATTGCGGTCGTGAACTATTCGCGAATACTATTCGCGAGCAATGCTGCCAATTGTACTGTTCTGTCCAGGCACTGCTGGTAGTTGTACGCATTGTAGTATTCGCGAATAGTACTCACGAGTAGTGCCTTTGAGGGAGCCAACAGGGCAGCCTGGATGGCTGTGACTGCATCTACTGTAAAAGTAGCATAAACTTAAAAGTAGCATAAACTTAAAAGTAGCATAAACTGAAGGTAATTACTAATTAAATTTGAACACTACAAAATCATGTAACGTTTTTGTTTTTGAAGAAAAGCTGGAGATGATGAATTAATGATTAAACAACTGCGATTAATGTTTCATGTTGTTTATTTATTACACATCGATTTGTTTGAAAATGTCAATTTATTTTCATAAATATTAACTGCGAAAAGCATGGTCTTTGGTCACTGTCTTTCGCATTGCTGGTGTAATTGCCTTTGCACTTGCAGGTAACGTAGGTCTACTGATGAGTAATGATAAATCCCACCGATCCACTTATTGCATGACGTAATTGTTTGCCACGCCCCATTTGGTTCCCAAGAAAAGTTTGTCCAATAATGATAACGTAATTTGCAGTGAGCACAAGTCAATCACAAAACGCGTAGGCTGTCGTACAAAATCAGTTCAGGGTACACTCACCACGTGCGTGCCTAGCCTGAACCAAAGGTTTTTAAGCATAGTGCGGGGCACACTGCGGAAGCTAGCTTTGGACGTAAACAACGAACACATCTAAAAAGTGGCCCCTGCATGAGCATAAACACGTACTGCTTGCATGGTTATTTATTTTGTGTATAGGCTAATCGATTTGAAATAACAGGGGTGACCGTCAACTTATTGGTATTTCTTAACGGCGACTTAAATATAAACAAGATCTATTCAATGCGTTCATTTTATGGGGTTTACATGTAGGTGGACTTCCCTCTGTTGACATGGGATGAACGTAACTGCGCATGACTTACAATGTAGCATGTGCTCAATGTGCACTGTTAATGCTAATTTGTGCTGGAAGTTTCCCACGCTGCCAGAGTAATAACTCGACGGCGATTGGATTTTCACTTACGAAAATGTATTATTTCGAGTACAATTTTGCAAGAAATAAAGAAAAAACAACAACAGGCATGAAAGAGCTTAATGTATGTGTTTGTTTATTGTATGAATGTTACAAATAGGCCATAAATTACTGTCAAAGTACTTTTATAAACCGCGGGAAAAAATGGCCAACTATTCGCGAATAGTCGATTATTTGCGAAAAGTTGCGCGCAATTAATCGAATAGTAAATTTTTACTATTCGCCCAGGCCTACAAGTAACCATGGAATTGCTCGCCATCTTGAAAGTAATAATAATAATAATGTGTGGACTTATGTAGCGCACGTATCCACCAACTAAGTGGTGCTCAAGGCGCATTATACACATGTATCATTACCCCTACTCATAAGGCTCATAAGGCTCATAAGGCTCATAAATCATTCCTGAAACCATCTCAGCTCCCTGGGGAGTATACAACTCAATTGCTGCCATTACAGCGCATATAGGGCTAATCAACCAACTCTGCCCTCACAGGTACCCATTTAACCCCTGGGTGGAGAGAAGCAATTATGGTTAAGTGTCTTGCTCAAGGACACAAGTGTCACGGCCGGGATTTGAACCCACATTCTGCTGCTAACACCAGAACTTGAGTCCGGTAAGCTAGACCGCTCGGCCACGACACTCCACAAGTAGTGACAGATGGAGATGATTTGATAGCCAGCAATACCTTTGGGTGTCTTTTGGACGCCCTGTTTACTGCATGTAAATGGAAAGCCTGTTTTATTGCACAATTATTGCAAGTTAAATATTCGGACACCCTGTTAAATATTCGGACACCCTGTTCCAAAAAAAATACAAATTTGGATGCCCTGTTTCCAAATCCTGATTTGTACTTTGTTTCACACTCTGGATGCCTTTTAGAAGTACATGTATCTTCGCACATAAAAGTGTATGCACAACCCTCGTTTGACACCAGCTTAGAGGGTTATGATGTGCATGCATCACTGTGGGCCGCCTATCTGTGTGGTATTGTACTGCAGATGGGAAATTTAAAATGAAAACCATTCTTTCAAGATTAATGCTGTAGCTTTTTATAGTTTGATGAAATTCTTGCATCAGGTGATAAACAATTGATTTAATTTTGCCCTACACGGACGCTCTGTACAGCAATGTATTGTATACTCGGTGCTTTCCGAGTGTCTGTGGAAAAAAAACACTAGTAAGTAGGAGGTTGTGGGTTCGAATCCCGCCCGAGTCGTCTGTGAGGTTTTTTTCCACAGACACTCGGAAAGCACTGAGTATACAGTGCTGTACACGCGTCCATGTAGGGCAAAATTAAATCATTTGTTTATCACCCGACTCAAGAATTTCATCAAACTATAAATATCGCTGCTACATGTATATAGGATTCTAGCCAGCCAATCGTCATCGGGCAAGCTCGGTGATTGAGAGGTTAAGACGTCTGCACTAGTAGGCAGGAGGTCATGGGTTTCGAATCCCGCCCGAGTCGCCTGTGAGGTTTTTTTCCACAGACACTCGGAAAGCACTGAGTATACAGTGCTGTACACGTGTCCGTGTAGTGCAAAATGAAATCAATTTGATACTGTAGCTGTTGTCAAAATTGTGCTGTGTTGGCTACTATTTATTGGGATCCATATTGCTTTCTAGCAGCTGTTGATGTTGTTTCTGTTGCTGCATATATGTAATAAATTAAAGGGACACTATCGTCGCGATCAACAGGACATCGAATCGGAGTTTTTATTTTAGATTAACTCAGTGACTGATAATAATTTCCCAAAAGATAAAGTCATATTGTCGTTGCTGCTGCATAAATGAGCCAGTAATATGTAGTCACTGTGTTCATCTTAAATTAAGACATCGATTCCATGCCCTGTTGAAAGTCTTCTCTGATTGTGATGATACTGCCCCTTTAAACTTCAATATCTATGCAAACAAGGCACTGAGGCAGTAACATTGATTGCTATTAACCTAATTTGCCAATTAAATATTTGCTACAACCCAATTTCCAGACACATTTTGTGCATGTTGTACATGCGAAGGCAGCTACATGTATGTACATGTATGTATGTATGTGGTGGTGGTGGTGGTGGTGGTGGTGGTGGTGGTGGTGATGAAGAAGCAGGATGCAGAGTGAGGCAGTGCGTGGGAAGAAACAATTCACAGTATTGGCCATTTGTGACGTCATTATTGATCCATGCCATGTCTTCATCACTTAACTGTGGTGTTCAAGGCCTGTGATTATCTTTCGATCGTACTTTTTCAGGAAGTTTGTTTCATTTTCAAAGCAACTCATACAATAAAATAATTTTTTTCAGGACCGTCGTGAAGCCAAAGCGCTCCATCAGAAGGATGGTCTGCCATTCTATGAGGTTTACGTCAGTACGTCTCTAGAGATTTGTGAGTCACGAGATGTCAAGGGGCTGTACAGGAAGGCCAGAGCTGGACTTATCAAGGGTAAGTCAAATCTAGGACCTTTAACTACAAGTTGTCCTAGGGAAATTAATTAGATTTTATATTAAAAATACGGATTATAGAAATTTTGGTTTTGTACCCAGTTTTGTACCTGAATTACCTGAAGACTCTGTATTGACCCTAACCCCCTAGGTATTCTGGCTAGGAACCTTCCTGAAACCTAACCCCCCTAGGTATTCTGGCTAGAAACCTTCCTGAATCCTAACCCCCTAGGTATTCTGGCTAGGAACCTTCCTGAAACCTAACCCCCCTAGGTATTCTGGCTAGAAACCTTCCTGAAACCTAACCCCCCTAGGTATTCTGGCTAGGAACCTTCCTGAATCCTCCAAAATCCTCCAAAATCCATCATTGTACTTTTGGAAACATGCCCTTATCTTCAAAATGCACCATGCATTTTCGTTGATCTTTCATATTCAGCACTTATGGCCTGTACTTATTGCCAGGTAGTAATTTTGCCCCATTTGAAGAGGTGAAAGTACCAGTTTCCAACAGTGGTGAATTTTTCCAAAAAAGTGCCCCTTGGAGGATTTTAATGGATTTGGGGTGGTTAGGGTTAAAGGAGTGTTAAAATTTGAAAATTTTGCAGATATTGAGGAGTGTTAAAATTGTGCATTACCATGGCAATAAAGTTCACCGTTTTCATCTTTGACATGTTGACCTCTTTGGCAGGATTCACTGGGATCGACCAGGAGTACCAGGCTCCGCAGAACCCTGACGTCAATCTGAACGCTGGCAAGGACAGTGTAGACATGTGTGTTGAGCAGCTGATCAAGTTCCTGCGTGGAAAGGTAATAATAATAATAATCATAATGGAGGCATTTTAAAGCGCTCTTACACGGTGGTATCACAGCTGTACATTATTACCCTTGCTCATCAGGCGCATAAATCATCTCAGCTCCCCGGGGAGTATACAGCTCAATTGCTGCCATTTTGGCGCATATGGGCTAATCAAACACAACAACCAACTCTGCCCTCACAGGTACCCATTTACTCCTGGGTGGAGAGAAACAATTATGGTAAAGTGTCTTGCTCGAGGACACAAGCACCATGGTCGCGGTCGGGATTCGTACCCACATTCAGACGACTCAGCCATCAGAACACAAATCCGATGCACTAAACCGCTCGACCATGGCACTCCATGGCACTCCAGACTTGTCAATTGCCTTATCTTAATGCAACATCTATTTTTAACTACTATAGCTGCACTTTAGTGGCAAGTATCTATAGTGGTCAAAACCAGTCAACTGCTTGTTTTGATTGTTGACCCAAATGTGCACACAGGGGCATTTTTGACTGGGTTTTACTGTCATTTTGACCACCCTCAACAATACTAGACAATGATTTTACCAGTCAAAAACGGTAGACTCATTTGACCTGTAAATGTACTTACTACACGTAAGGTTTAACAGTGTTTGACTTTTAAGTGCACTAGATATACCTTGGCAAGTGTATAAAGTATTTTGACGGATTTTGACCCTTGCAGTCAGAGGAGGGTTAAGGATATTTTGTAAAGGATTCAGACTCGACATTATTTACTCTTCAATCCAACTGTTTGACTCTGGCGTCGGAGACTTAACACAGTCGGCACGTGGACACAAATTTGATGATACAATTGCAATTTTTCTTTTCTACTTTGCAAACTTTGACATGAATATTCATTGTCTGTTTCCGTACAGGGTATCATTCCAGAGTCTGCTGTGGACATTGTGAAGGAGCTCTTTGTGCCCGAGGCGGCCCAAGAGGCCGCCAAGAAGGAAGCCGAGACTTTAGACACCATTGAAATCAACAAGGTGAGAGATGATTCAATGAGACGTGGGTGCTTTAGAATGCACTGTAACCATTATCCTGAGCTTTGTGGTGACCTTTATATTGTGGCCACCTGTCCATTGTGCCCACCTGTCCGTTGTGGCCACCTGTCCATTGTGCCCACCTGTCCATTGTGGCCACCTGTCCATTGTGGCCACATGTCCATTGTGGCCACCTGTCCATTGTGGCCACCTGTCCATTGTGCCCACCTGTCCATTGTGCCCACCTGTCCGTTGTGGCCACCTGTCCGTTGTGGCCACCTGTCCGTTGTGGCCACCTGTCCATTGTGCCCACCTGTCCGTTGTGGCCACCTGTCCGTTGTGGCCACCTGTCCGTTGTGGCCACCTGTCCATTGTGGCCACTTTCAATCAGTTCCTTTTTGGCCACTTCACTCTAACTTTAGTTGTTTTATCAATTCAACAGTTTTAACACCTAAAGGGACAACAGTATACAAATAATGAATGTTTATGAGTGCAATGGTGAGAATATTTTCATGAGTTGAAAATATTCTCTCCGTTGCACGAATGCAAAACATTCATTATTTGTTTTATATAAGGGACAAGGGCCAAAGTCATGGTACAGCCAAGCCTTTTTGAGAAGCCTGGCCAGGCCCAGGCCCAGGCTTTTCCCCTGCCTATATAATGAGCTCTGCTTGCCTGGGCTAGGCCCTCCAGAAGCCTTGGTTATGTTGATTGGCAGGTACTGTATTGTTACAGGATTAGGACTCACAAAAGACAATTAGGAGGCCAGGTAGCCTAGGCCTGGCCGGGCTTCTCAAAGGCTGGCCCTCCTCCCTAACATCCAAGTAGATCTTTGTCATTTGATTGGAGGATAAAACTATAAGAATAAACAAAATATGCAACATTGTATTCTGGCATCCACTACTTTATTTTTCGGCTTATGATGCATGGTTTGTGTCTTGTCAAAAGAGGGCGTTTTGTACTGCTGTGTATATAACACATGATGTGGTCTAGCGTGCAATAGATCAAATGGGATGGAACAAAAATGCACGGTGAATGGAACCAAAATGCACAGTTTATGACGTAGGCCATGTAATGGTTTGATTAATGAATGCCGTGTGACCTACCATCCTCCAATCAAATGACAAGGATCTGCTTGGGTGTTATATAATAATGATTAGAGCAGACTTGAAATAGGTGTCCTAGTTTAAGATGAACACAGTGACTGAAATTTACTGGTTCATTTATGAAGCAGCAACAGTAATATGACCTTATCGTGTGGGGTATTATTTTCATTCACTCGGTTCATCTAAAACTATCACTCCGATTCCATGCCCTGTTGATCGTGATGATATTGTAGTCCCTATTCTAATCATCGGCTTAAATTGGGCTTAGTTTCTTGTGTGTTTAACCAAGTTTTCTTACAAACTACCAGCATATCTTTATAAGTTCATCAAAGTTCAGCTGTTGAATATTAAAGGGCTGATGAGTTTTCTTGCACTCATAAAAGTTAACTGTCGATGTCGAGTAAAATTGGCTGGTAGACTGTAACAAGCATATTACTCCTTCGTGAAACACACGGTGTGCCTGCCTTCTAATCACCATGATACTCTCAAACTCACCACAATTTACAAAAATATGACGTGGGCTCAATTTCATAGAGCTGCTTCGTTGAAAATATTACTCAGTGAATTTATCATCTATAAAGCAAGGTGTAGCTGAAAAGCAGCTTGAAAAAACATGCCCGTTTACCAGGTTGGAGTTGGTAATGCCAATTCCAGTTAGATTCAGTGACCATTGTACATTCAGCCCGGCTTGGCAGTCAGCACATCCATTCCATCCAGGCTCAGTGGTCAGCATCTCCAGCCAGGGTTGGTGGACAACACCTCCAGCCACACTTGTATCCTAAAACGTGGAAGTTATCTCTACTTGTATATATATGTTTTGCGTCCAGATTGATATGCAGTGGGTTCAAGTTTTAGCCGAGGGTTGGGCCTCGCCGATGACGGGCTTCATGCGTGAACGAGAGTTCCTGCAGTGTCAGCATTTCAACTGTGTACTAGATGGTAAGGATAGTGCATTATACAGATAATGCATTTTACTCATTCACAGATTTTAGGGCGTGAGTGGAATGGGAGGTGTAAAGTGGGGTGGGGTGTTTGGAGGACTCGAGACTCGAAACCGAGGACAATCCTGCTACTTGACTTTTTCAAGTACATCAAGCTCACATACTCAAAACCTGGTTTGATAATATGTATGGGCGAGAACAAGAGCGCCCTCAGTTGTCCACAGGAATAACAAGCTGAACTTAGTGGCACATCGTAGGACCTTGCGTCCCTACAAGAATGATATACATGAGGTTACCACAGACATGTTGCTACATACGATGAAAATAGCTCCCTCGACAGTATGTACAGAGCTGTGTTTAGTAATAATAATAATGTGTGGACTTATATAGCGCACGTATCCACCAACTGAGTGGTGCTCAAGGCGCATTATATTATTACCCCTGCTCATAAGGCTCATAAGGCTCATAAATCATTCCTGAAACCATCTCAGCTCCCTGGGGAGTATACAGCTCAATTGCTGCCATTACAGCGCATATAGGGCTAATCAACCAACTCTGCCCTCACAGGTACCCATTTAACCCCTGGGTGGAGAGAAGCAATTATGGTTAAGTGTCTTGCTCAAGGACACAAGTGTCACGGCCGGGATTCGAACCCACATTCTGCTGCTAACACCAGAACTTGAGTCCGGTAAGCTAGACCGCTCGGCCACGACACTCCATATATCTAATATTTTCTTACGATTTCTTACGATGTAGGGGGGGCTATCAATCAGTCGGTGCCGATCGTTCTGGCTGTTTCTACAGAGGACAAGGAGAAAGTGGCCGACAAGGATGCGTTCTCGCTGTCCTATGAGGGTCGGCATGTTGCCATTTTGCGTTCGCCAGAGTTTTACGTTCATCGTAAAGAGGAACGCTGCTGTCGTCAGTGGGGAACTAGTAACCCAGGGCATCCATACATTAAGGTATATCCCATAATATGCATCCTGCAGATTATCCCAGTTTCACCCTAACCCCCTTGGCATTTTTGCTAGGAACCATCCCAAATCCTCCAAAATCCATCAACATGCAGTAAAACGGTACCCCAATTGTTGGACTTTGATGGAATTGGTACAGTAGCAAATGCAAAGCATCCATAGCTTGGCTATACACAGTTATGAATCCGACAAAAAGCAGCCGGTGGAGTGGATGGAGTGGATGGAGTGGATGGATTTGGTACGCATGGCTACATGCTCTATTCACTGGGCTATACTGTGGAGTACTGAATCCAACAAAAGCAGCCGGTGGAGTTTGATGGATTTGATACACATGGCTACATGCTCTATTCGCTGGGCTATACTGTGGAGTACTGAATCCAACAAAAGCAGCCGGTGGAGTTTGATGGATTTGGTACACATGGCTACATGCTCTATTCACTGGGCTATACTGTGGAGTACTGAATCCATCAAAAGCAGCCGGTGGAGTTTGATGGATTTGATACACATGGCTACATGCTCTATTCGCTGGGCTATACTGTGGAGTACTGAATCCATCAAAAGCAGCCGGTGGAGTTTGATGGATTTGGTACACATGGCTACATGCTCTATTCTCTGGGCAATACTGTGGAGTCATGCCAAAATCAGCAAAACCTGGAGAAGGATTTTGGAGGATTTGGGGTAGTTAGGGTTAACAGAATTAATTTTTCTCTTACCAGCAATTTATGATTTTCTAAAAATTTTCATTGATAATTTCCCTTTTGAAAGGAAAACAAGTACTTTATGATATATTTCACAAAATGTCAGAAGATTGGTTTAACAGTCAAAAAATTAATTTATACTGTAAAACCATGCTTCTCATTATTTTGAGAAACGTATATGTTTAAAAAATTTGTTACCCTTATCTCAAGAAAAAAATAACAAGTTTTGATATAATTTGTTTTGGGAAATTGCCGCCAAAACCCTATTGGTCAACAAAGTAATACAGTCATGATAGAAATGAAGCCAAGTAGGGTACTACCTCCTGCATCCGTGTGATTTATGGCATAACATGGAGTAATTTGTAAACTGTCACTTCCTGTAAATGTTTGTGATGGCAAGTTAATCTAAATCCTTCCTTAACATCCCACCCAGATGGTGATGGAAAGTGGTGACTGGCTGGTCGGAGGTGATCTTGAAGTTCTGGAGCATATACATTGGAATGACGGTCTGGACGAGTACCGTCTGACCCCTAATCAGCTTCGTGACAAGTTCCGCAAGCTTGGTGCCGATGCCGTCTTTGCATTCCAGCTGCGTAATCCAGTTCATAATGGCCACGCCCTCTTGATGAACGATACCAAGCGTCGTCTTAAGCAACGTGGATACAAGAAACCAACCCTTCTTCTTCATCCTCTAGGTAAAGTGCCGTCCTAAAATGTTTAAATCTCAACTTTTAAGGTCATTACTAAAATCAAATCTAAATCTCTTAGAACCCCCCCCACCCCCCAAATAAAAGTCTCCGGTTTCTGGTCATCCGTCGGCTTCAAAATCGGCCATCTTTATTTTTGCCAACAGAAATACATGACACATTGTAGACGCAGGGATCAAATTTCCTATATACAAAGTATGGTGGCTAAGAGAGGCTGCACAAATCAGGCAAGCGTTCATAACCCTACTGTGTATGTGAAAAAGTCGTTAAAAACATTGCACGGCAGAATTCCAATCGATCTAGCAATTTTGGCTGCAATTGGACATCGTTTTATAGCAAAAAAAATTTTTTTTTTTTTTTAAATGCCGACGTACGGGTCTGAAGTGACACGCGCGTAGACCAGAATCCGGATACCTTTTTTTTGCCTTAAGAATCCATTACACAAATCTGTAAAAAAAACAGTCTGCATTCATATTATCGTGTGTTTCATATACCTTAAGAATCCATTACACAAATCTGTAAAAAAAACAGTCTGCATTCATATTATCGTGTGTTTCATATACCTTAAGAATCCATTACACAAATCTGTAAAAAAAACAGTCTGCATTCATATTATCATGTGTTTCATATACCTTAAGAATCCATTACACAAATCTGTAAAAAAAACAGTCTGCATTCATATTATCGTGTGTTTCATATACCTTAAGAATCCATTACACAAATCTGTAAAAAACCAGTCTGCATTCATATTATCGTGTGTTTCATATACCTTAAGAATCCATTACACAAATCTGTAAAAAACCAGTCTGCATTCATATTATCGTGTGTTTCATATACCTTAAGAATCCATTACACAAATCTGTAAAAAAAACAGTCTGCATTCATATTATCGTGTGTTTCATATACCTTAAGAATCCATTACACAAATCTGTAAAAAAACCAGTCTGCATTCATATTATCATGTGTTTCATATACTACAGGTGGCTGGACCAAAGAAGATGACGTACCCCTTCAAGTGCGCATGAAACAACATCACTCCATTCTGAACGAGGGCATCCTAGACCCAGAAAGTACCGTTTTAGCTATCTTCCCATCTCCGATGATGTATGCGGGACCAACCGAGGTCAGTGACATATACAAATTCCCCAGTCACCCTCACCCAACCTTCTTTATCAGACCAGACCTGAATTTTTTATTGATCCAGGAATGATTTAAAGGGACACTGTCATCATGATCAACAGGGCATGGAATCGGAGTGCTAGTTTTAGATTAACTCAATGACTGAAATTAATACCCCCACATGAATGCTACATAAATGAGACAGTAATTTTTAGTCACTGTGTTTATCTTAACACCTTACGTACGGCTGACGGCTATAGCCGCGGCTTGCGGAGATGCCGGTGGACGTGTATAGCCGCATTCCAGCATGTACGGAATTAATTGATTTTCCAGCTGCACTTGATGGGGGTTTCGCCTTGAATAGAAATCAGAAAGCTGATAGTTTGGTGAACCATATTGTTCTTGAATGGGAGTGAATAGACTGGGCTTTCGAGAGCTTTCTGAAGACAGTGCTTTCAAGAGCTTTCTGAACAAAGCCCTTTCAATTTCAATGTGGGGTTTCGCATGTGATGAATAGGGTATGAAAGATGAATAGGGTATGAAAGATGAATAGGGTATGCCCGATTTTAGCTTGCCCGATTATTGTTCGGTCTATACGCTCGGCTGAAAAGCGCTGTGTAACTATACCAGCACCCAATATCCATGGCCGTGGTTCGACCCGGTGCTCCCCGGCCCCACAGATGTTTCTTGGTTGGCCGCACTGCCCTCACTTGGTAAAAAATAATACCGGCGAACCGTCCAGCGGTCCATAATATTGTGCTGTACGCAAGGGGTTAAACTAGGAAACCGATTCCATTCCCGGTTGAAAGTGTACTCTGATCGTGATGATAAGGTAGTCTGATGACAGGGATAATAATAATAATGTAATAAGTCTTGAAAATCACATCGCTATATTTTACTGTCTGTTTTTGTCCTTTTATATTCACAGGTGCAATGGCATGCTAAAGCTCGCATGGCTACCGGTGCTAACTTCTACATTGTGGGTCGCGACCCCGCTGGTATGCCACATCCAGATGGTAAACGTGACCTCTATGATCATTCCCACGGCAGAAAGGTACATATTTTAGATTCAAGTCTGTCACATATTGCTCCTCGTGTAGCCAAAGAATTTGGAGCAAAAATTTAGAGAAATGAAAAAATGTGGTTTCACATTTGACCAGCCGGGTTGAGAGGTTTGATTTTAAAATTTACATTTTAATCATCAGAACTGATTTTTTAAATTTCATATAATTCAGGCTACAATATACACAAAGATGATTTCTGCCATGGTTCAGCACTGTATACTCTGCTTTCTGTGGGAAAAGTTATGCCATCGTTGAAATGTGTGTGGTCCCCCCCCCAAAAAAAATTTTTAATAAATAAATGTAAAAAAGTAATAAAAAAAAAAAAAGTTGCTGATGCTGTAAATGTGAGTTGGACCATGTGACAGCATAAACCCCATCCGCTGATCAGCTCACATTAATCTCCGAACAATATTAAAAATCATCCAAACTGAATTACAAAATATCTGAGTGTAGTTAGGGCACTAACTGTATATGCGATATTAAATCCCAAATACCATTCTCCATAGGTGCTTACCATGGCCCCAGGCCTTACACAGTTGGAGATCATCCCATTCCGCGTCGCTGCCTACAACCTCAAGAAGAAAGCTATGGACTTCTTCGATCCAGAGAAGAAAGAAGACTTTGATTTCATCTCAGGGACTCGCATGCGTAAGTTGGCACGATCGGGTGAATTACCACCAGAGGGCTTCATGGCACCTCTGGCTTGGAAGATACTCTCTGATTACTACAAGAGTCTGCCGCAGAAGTAAGGGGAAAATAGCGCCCTCATGGGGTGATAATAGCACTCTTGTGGCGGAGCTGTTTATAGAGTTCAAAATGGCTGCTGATTCTATGCGCACTGGTTGTTAGTGTATTAACATTTTCCACATGCACTTGGATCATTGACCATCCATTTTGACTCGCTGTTTACCGCTCTGACCTGTGGGTGACAAGTGCCTGCATAGGTTCACCCCTACTTCATCAGACTACCGGCGTATAGATATGGTCTTTCTTCCAGTTTATTTTTTCATTATGGTTAATTGCACAGTGCTATGGACATTGTTCCACAGAAATCAGAATTCCAAAAAAGTGTTCATTCCAAAAGAATACTGACCGATGATTTTTCATCCCGAGTAATGCCTCAAATTTTTCTTTCTTTATTCACTCCAGATATATTTGCCAGATTTAAATTAGATAACATGAATTTGTAATTGAATCTTTCTGGGTCTTCTAAATTTCATTTTCATTTAAATTTTGTCTTGCAATCTGTGTATGGATTAAACAAAGTGCTCTCGCTCCCCAAAAAACCTGGTTTTTAATTGGAGGTCAACACAATATCTGGGTTAAGCAACTCTCCCTTTTCCCCCGTCACAACAAAAATAAATACAAAACACAAAATTAGTCAGTTTCTAATCGGAGTTTGACTTGGCGTTCAACCACTTTGAGTTGATACAAATGGCAAGATTACGTTCCCAAACATGACTCTGGAATATGTCCTTAAACCGATAGTCTAAAAACAAAACCAGAAAGGTTAACAGTTACCATGACGAAAGAGAAGACACTCCACATTTCAGCACAATAGACTAAAAATGCATTCGGATTAGGAGACCAACAGCCTGGGACCAATATCATAGAACCGCTTAGCGCATAAAATTGCTTACCAGAAAAAATATTTGCTTAGCGGAGTTCTTTGGTTACCAACCAAACTTTCACACAAAATGTATGCATTTTGGCTGGTAGTCTGTTTTATATTGCTTAGCAGAAATGTTTGCTTAGCAAAATTCTCTGCTTAGCGGCTCCATGAAATTGGCCCCAGATAATTTTATGGGCTTATAATGAGCCCTCTTGTGACTTTTGTCTTCAGATCAAATCTTTTATCTTGTGTATTTCTTCTTTTTTTATTAGTCCATAAGCGCAATTATTGTGTTATCTTAGATTAATAATAGTGTTTGTTTGCCATGCTACGCATCAGGAATGTTGCGTACAGAGAATGCGTGTGGTAATTCCGCGTAGAAACATTAATTTTACTAACAAAGTTTTCACTTTTGTCAGTACAATTAACTTACGTCTTATGGGAAGAACCACATGCATGCTTTGTGTGAAACTCCCTAAAACGGGCATTGTTGGGAAATTCTATTGCATTATTTATTTATTGCTGCATGTACATAAAATCCTTTAAATTAGCCATTAAGCTTACATTTTTAGAATTTTATAACTACTTTCAGAAAGAATACAGCTGCCACTTTTCTGTCCAAATATGACAGATATCACAGATTTTCCTTTAACCCTAACCATGGCTCAGTGCAACAAGATGCAACAAATGTTAAATACTTGTTGCATCTTGTTGCCCTCGGCAGAGAACAAAAAGAACCATTGTTCTAGCTGGTGGATCTTGTTGCATTGAGCAGCCCTGCACACTTTTTCTGTTGTTGCATTTTGATGCATTCAGCAGGATGCATGTGAAATACCTGTAGAGGGTTAGGGTTCAAAGATGACAGAGGACTCACTTAAGGAGGGGAAAGTGTAGTCAAGTGAGGATTGGAAACAATATTTTGGGAGATTTTGAGTAATGAATGTATGCACATCCAGTGAAATGTTGGCCATTTTGTCATGTGCTAAAAATACATGCTCAGACATTGTGCACAAGTGGCGGTTGGGTTCTTTCCTTTCTGATTTTTGACTATTTTAAGTAGCAAATTAAGTCGGGAGAGGTTTTTCTGGGATGCTAGTTGCACTGTCGGAAACAATTAATTATGACAAATTTTCAGTTGTCATATTTCTCGCAATTTTGATGTGATTGCTGTAAGTTTTGGCTGGTATCCAGCCATACTGTCAAATTCTATTCTGGCTAGGGCAAGTTGCGCTGGTGAGTAAGATAGATTAACTACTGTTATAAAGTTGAGAACCGGCTGAGTTTAATTCATGAACCTCTGAAAATTCCAGCATTATGAATGAAGGATTCGATAGATACAATTTCATTTTAACCAGTACAATGCCTAACATTTACGACTTTTTAAAAACATTAAGTAATGAATTTCACTCTATTATCAAATGCAGGGAAGGTAGAAAGGAAATCTGAACAAGTTATGAATGTTTGTATGTAAGATTTGTAGCTTTGCGTGGTGAAAAGGATAAGTAAAGACTGTTTGCGGTGACACCATGTGAAAATTATCTTTTGAGTAGTAAATAGTTCTGAAAGGAACTTTTGGTTACAGCTCGACATTTCGATCAGTATGCTCAGATCGTCTTCAGGAGATTAAATATTCATCATGAAACTATCATATGTGTCGCTTATACAAAGACCAAGTAAAAAAATCACAAAAACTATATCATTCCAACAAAAATATTGCTAAATAGATAAATTAGTTTATTGCAGGAAGTACATTTAAAAAAAAATCAAAATGTAACTTTAGTATATGAATTCAAAATACGTATTTCGAGAAGCAGTGATCCACTTTTGGAATTCAAAAAGTCACACACTTTCGATTTCTGTTTTATGAATTCTGGAATGAAGACCAAGTGAAAACATTGTATTCGTTTTTTTCTTATCAACTGCCGACAGCACATGTATATGAGGAACCAGTGGTGTTGGTTAAGCTGTGTCAGGTATCCGGATACCCGCACACCTGACCGAAACTGTCATTACCCGGTTTCTTTTTTTCGGTTCGAATTACCCATAAACGACTTTTGAAAATTTCAACTGAACCTTTAAGCCCACAAATGAAAGTCTGTGATGTTTTTTGTTAACAAAATGTGTGTGATGAATGGGAATGCTACAAGTTGTTTTTAATATAGAGGCAGGAAATTATTACAGGAAGTCCACATTTATTATGACTTTTACATATATTATAATACAAGAGAAACTTGTGTTCATATTGGTTATTTTATACATTCGGGAGTATTTATGTGTTTTTACAAAATTATTTTCGGGTATCCGAAGATTTCCAATTTCGTGTATTCGGTTCCCGAAATAACCAAAAACGCACAGCCTTAGGTGTAATGTCGCTTATATCACATAGCGAAAAGGCTTTTCAAGATTGGCCATTCAATATTCAAGATTTGCCATTCAATATTCAAGATTTGCTCTTCAATATAATGTATGCCTAATCAAAATTGCTCATGCGCATTGATTTGTATGATTACCTCATGGTTTGGAGCAGCTGAGTACCCTTCAAGTGTAAAGTCAATAGTTGGGCCAGTTTTGTGGTGATAAGTTGCAAATGTTTACATATTATGACAACATTATGGATAATATTTCATTGAAATTGATCAGATATAATAAATAAGCTGTTTATGATCTAATCAATTTCCAGAAAAGAAATGTTCATAATTTTGTCATAGCACGTAACAATTTACAACTCACCTCCCTATTGACTTGATACACATCCTCGTACGCAAGGGTACTCATTTGTTCTAAACCGTGAGGTAGTCACACAAGTCAATGCAAATGGGCACGTCACTTCCGATAAGGCTTATTCAAGATTTGCTATTCAGTTAGCATTACATACACACAAATGTTTCTGCCTACAGAGTTTGCCAAGTGTAATTTTTGAACGAAAAGAGAGTGGAAGGGATAGAGGAGGGGGTATTAAGGTTTCAGATTAACCCTAACCCCTCTAGCTATTTTGGCTAAGAACCTTCCTGAATCTGCCAAAATTCAACACCATGCAGTAACACTATCATCCAACTGTTGGACTTAGCTGGAATTGGGACACCCAGCCCCCCATGCAAAGTATCCCTGATAGGGCTATACAGTACTGAGTCCATCAAAATCCAACACCATGCAGTAACACTACCACCCAACTGTTGGACTTAGCTGGAATTGGGACACCCGGCCCCCATGCAAAGTATCCCTGTCAGGGCTATACAGTACAGAGTCTAACAAAATCAAACAAACCCAGCTGTTTGAATGGTTTAGGGTGGTTAGGGTTAAGGGTTCTGATTTACCCCTCCTGGTTATTGGAGAAAGATTGGCTGTAAAGAGGGGTGCAGAGATCTAGACGTCTCCGAAATGTGTATTCTGAATGTGTAACTTAAAATTTGTTTAAGTTTCAGAAGCATGCAGCCTGTTTTCAAATTTTTGCAGTTTTTTAAAAGTTAATATTGGATAAGGTTCATGTGAAAGTCCAATACAGGGAAAATTTCATATTTGATTGTGGAAATCCAATGGTTTTTACTGTTTCCCTGACTTTTCCGGAGCTACTTTTTTCTGGCTTGATTTCCTTAATATAGGAAACCTGAATTGGATGTGGGCAACATACAGCCATGCATGTTTCTGAAATCACCTAGGATTTTAATTTCCTAGACTTCTTCAAGTCACGTTAGTTAACATTACTTCTTTAAAATTCATTAGCTGTTGAGTTATATCAAATTTAATTAATTGACAATCATGAATTGAGATATGTAGGTTAGGATTCTCTCTCAATTAATAAGAGAAAAAACTGATCAATTTTTAGCTGGTTAAAATGACAATTTCTAAACTGACTTCAACAAGTCTACGATTGTCAAAATTTTATTCAATAATTATGTAGATCCTATATTTTATATAACTACATTATATTTGCACTGCAATATTGGAGTCTATAAACATAAGCTTGAATCATGATAAATTTTAGAATAAATTTAGAATAAATAAAAGTATAAACAAGGCAAGAAGTATTTTGTGAAATGTCTTTTTATTTCTTATTTATTGAGCATTTCCTGTTAATAACAAATGACAGTTTTCTGAATAATTATCTGAATAATTATCTGAATAATAATCTGAATAATTATCTGAATAATTATCTGAAGTGTGTCACTTATTTAACAACATAGAACTGTAGTTCATTACATTATCTCCAGAAACAATGTCGTCTAGCTACTGATATGTAATTCCTCAGAATCAGTGCCTTCTGGGAGATGAGATGGCTCTTTCAAATGCTTAATGCAAACTGCTTGCCATATGGTATCAATGCCCCGATATACTGCGTATAGTACCACATTATATGACTAGATTCTAGCCCAGTCTTGTTAAGTTCACATCATCTCATAATGCCTTTTTGCAGGGAAGCAAAACTCATACCATGTGTGGTGTAAATGTACAGTTTGTGGCTTAGCAAATAGCAGGAGGGGCACACTATGTACTTGTAAAGGTACTGAACTTCTGTTCACGTGACCGGATCTTACAAAATGACTCTTCCACTTATTGACAAAATAGTGTTTTTCGGTAAATTCACAAATAAAAAACTAATAACAAGAGAAGAAAGTGTTTTTTAAGCGGTATTATTATTATTGTTATTAATATTATTATTATTATTTTGCATTAGCACAACATGAAAAGAAAGATCCTGTTTTCCTTTCTGCCGGGTACACCTCGAGTCAAGCTACGTCCCGTAGCCTTAGATCTCGAGTGTCTTTCGCAGAATCCTTGCTGTCCCTAAGAGTGCCGCCTTCTGTAGTAATTCTACTCTAACAGATGTTCCTATCTCCTTGAGATGTTTCTCCAACGCCTTCGGAATTGTACCCAGTGCTCCTACTACCACAGGAATAACCTTCACCTTGACTTGCCACAGCTTGCGGAGTTCTCTCGCTAAATCCTGATATTTCTGTACCTTCTCTTTCTCCTTCGAAGCTACTCTACTATCACCCGGCACAGCTATATCGATAAGATGACACATCTTCTCATGCTTATCCAAGACAACAACATCCAGCCGTCTATGTTCTATAACATGATCTGTCTGGATGTTGAAGTCCCAGAGAATCTTGACATGGTCCGTTTCTTCTACCTTTTCCGGCACATGGCCGTACCACTTCGATTGCACCTTGATACCGTACTTCTTACACAAATCCCAATGAATCACCTTGGCCAACTTGTCGGGCAGTAAAGGAGGGACCGGTAGGGTAGCGACCTCCCAGAAGGGTGCTAAGGTGATCATCATACCCCTTGTCGTTTTTTCACCTCGAAAAAAAGGTCTCCAATTCGCTTCAAAAGTACACAAAAGGTATCCTTGGGTCTGTAGAAGGCATCCACCGAGTTACAGCAGTCTATTGTGTCTCTCCAACAAGTTGGGCAAGTTTTTAATTTCACTATTTCACCCATTCTTTGTAAAAAAATATGATTTTTCTATAATTTTTTTTTTTTTTTAAATGGGCAAGATAGGCGACTCAAATTAAGAAAAATGAGATTTACGCATTCTATTGTGTCTCTCTAACAAGTATGAGGCATTTAAAAAAACAATTTTTAGGCCAAATTTTGAAAAAACATCACGGGTAGGCCTACCCCTTGTCGGTTTTTCACCTCGAAAAAAAAATGTCTCCAATTCGCTTCAAAATTACACAAAAGGTATCATTGGGTCTGTAGAAGGCAACCACCGAGTTTCTTGGGCAAGTTTTTAATTTCACTATTTCACCCATTCTATGTAAAGAAAGTATTGATTTTCTATAAAAAAAAGAGAAAGAAAATGGGCAAGATAGGCGACTCAAATTAAGAAAAATGAGATTCATGCATTCTATTGTGTCTCTCTAACAAGTATGAGGCATTTAAAAAAAACAAAATTTTTAGGCCAAATTTAGAAAAAACGTCAAAGGGTACCCCTTGTTGTTTTTTCACCTCGAAAAAAAAATGTCTCCAATTCGCTTCAAAATTACACAAAAGGTATCATTGGGTCTGTAGAAGGCATCCACCGAGTTATAGTTTTCTTGGGAAAGTTATTAATTTCACTATTTCACCCATTCTTTGTAAATAAAATATTGATTTTCTAAAAATAAAAAAAAATGGGCAAGATAGGTGACTCAAATTAAGAAAATTGAGATTTACGCAGTCTATTGTGTCTCTCCAACAAGTATGAGGCATTTAAAAAAAAACATAATTTTTAAGCCAAATTTTGAAAAAAACGTCAAGGGGTACCCCTTGACGTTTTTTCACCTCGAAAATTTTTATTTCTCCAATTCGCTTCAAAATTACACAGAAGGTAGCCCTGGGTCTGTAGAAGGCATCCACCGAGTTTCTTGGGCAAGTTTTTAATTTCACTATTTCACCCATTCTATGTAAAGAAAGTATTGATTTTCTATAAAAAAAAAAAAAAAAATGGGCAAGATAGGCGACTCAAATTAAGAAAAATGAGATCTACGCAGTCTATTGCGTCTCTCCAACAAGTATGAGGAATTTAAAAAAACAAAATTTTTAGGCCAAATTTTGAAAAAACGTCAAGGGGTACCCCTTGTCGTTTTTTCACCTCGAAACATTTTTTTTTCCAATTCGCTTCAAAATTACACAGAAGGTAGCCGTGGGTCTGTAGAAGGCATCCACCGAGTTTCTTGGGCAAGTTTTTAATTTCACTACTTCACCCATTCTTTGTAAAGAAAATATGATTTTCTAAAAAAAAAAAATGGGCAAGGTAGGCGACTCAAATTAAGAAAAATGAGATTCATGCATTCTATTGTGCCTCTCCAACAAGTATGAGGCATTTTAAAAAAAAACATTATTTTTAGGCCAAATTTGGCAAAAACGTCAAGGGGTACCCCTTGTCGTTTTTTCACCTCGAATTATTTTTTTCTCCAATTCGCTTCAAAATTACACATAAGGTAGCCCTGGGTCTGTAGAAGGCATCCACCGAGTTTCTTGGGCAAGTTTTTAATTTCACTATTTCACCCATTCTATGTAAAGAAAGTATTGATTTTCTATAAAAGAAAGAGAAAGAAAATGGGCAAGATAGGCGACTCAAATTAAGAAAAATGAGATTCATGCATTCTATTGTGTCTCTCTAACAAGTATGACTATGAGGCATTTAAAAAAAACATAATTTTTAGGCCAAATTTAGAAAAAACGTCAAAGGGTACCCCTTGTTGTTTTTTCACCTCGAAATTTTTTTTTCTCCAATTCGCTTCAAAATTACACAAAAGGTATCATTGGGTCTGTAGAAGGCATCCACCGAGTTATAGTTTTCTTGGGAAAGTTATTAATTTCACTATTTCACCCATTCTTTGTAAAGAAAATATTGATTTTCTAAAAATAAAAATAAATGGGCAAGGTAGGCGACTCAAATTAAGAAAAATGAGATTCATGCATTCTATTGTGTCTCTCCAACAAGTATGAGGCATTTAAAAAAAAACATTATTTTTAGGCCAAATTTTGAAAAAACGTCAAGGGGTACCCCTTGTTGTTTTTTCACCTCGAAAAAAAAATGTCTCCAATTCGCTTCAAAATTACACAAAAGGTATCATTGGGTCTGTAGAAGGCATCCACCGAGTTATAGCCCTCTTGGGCATGTTTTGAATTTCACTATTTCACCCATTCTTTGTAAAGAAAATATTGAATTTTTGAAAAACGTTGCGTCTCTCCAACAAGTATGAGGCATTTAAAAAAATGTGTAGGCCACCTCGAAAAACAGCTTCAAAATTACACAAAAGGTAGCCCTGGGTATGTAGAAGACAGCCACCGAGTTAGTCTTCTTGGGCAAGTTTTTAATTTCACTATTTCATCCATATTGTTACTTGTTACTTGTGCAGGAAGAAACATAAATGTGTTAAGATATTTCAAATGGGGTAAAATACTCGTAATATTATGTGTGCTTTCTATTTGCTTATTGCGTTACTTGTATGCTTGGATTGATTTGCCTATTTATATTTGTATTTATATAATAAAATTTATATAATAAAATAATTGAATTTTAAACTACTTTAAACTGCTGAAATAAATCGTTATTGCGTAAGCTGCTATTTTCTTTACAAAAAATATTGTAGAAAAGTGCGGAGAGTTAGTCAGAGTGTCGACCAGGCATTCGGGAGACTCAAAGTCCGGGCGAACCGGCATGGTGATCACCTTAGCACCCTTCTGGGAGGTCGCTACCCTCCCGGTCCCTCCTTTACTCCCCCGTCCGTACATTTCCTCCACGCTCTAACCTTCAGGGGAGAGACATGACGGTCCCCAAGCCATTGCCGCAGCCAGCAGCTGTCATGTCTCTATGTTTCAGGAGCAGGATTCGAACCCGGACGTACCAACCTGAAACTGCCGCAATTGACAGCACAGTGGACTAACGGCTTGCGCCATTTATCCTGTTGGTACTTGAAGATGAATTTTAAACTACTTAAATAAATCGTGATTGCGTAACCATTTAAAATGTAAAAGAAACGGGGCATGCCACCGCCGGGATTTGAACCTGGGTCAATATTACCGAATCCTGACGCTTTAACCATTAGACTGTTGCTTCATCTGACATTTAATAACAATGATTGGAGCTTCAATGAAGGCAACAAGCATTGGTTTAAAAAAATGACCAGTGACCACTGACATGTGGGCGGGAAGGCAGGTTATTTGATCAAAAGTCAAATTCATCAGATCAGGTACTTTCAGCAAAAGCCGTGCTACTGACAGAGGCTACATCTTACAATATGAGGACAACGTGGACATCTACAGTGTTGGAGTGGGAGAAGTTAAACTAAGTCGTCGCAAGGGTACTCCTTGTCGTTTTTTCACCTCGAAAAACAATTATCTCCGATTCGCTTCAAAAGTACACAAAAGGTATCCTTGGGTCTGTAGAAGGCATCCACCGAGTTTCTTGGGCAAGTTTTTAATTTCACTATTTAAAACCATTCTTTGTAAAGAAAATATTGATTTTCTATAAATAAAAAAAATAAAAAAAATGGGCAAGATAGGCGACTCAAATTAACAAAAATGAGATCTACGCAGTCTATTGCGTCTCTCCAACAAGTATGAGGCATTTAAAAAACATAATTTTTAGGCCAAATTTTGAAAAAAACGTCAAGGGGTGCCCCTTGACGTTTTTTCACCTCGAAAAAAAAATTGTCTCCAATTCGCTTCAAAATTACACAGAAGGTAGCCCTGGGTCTGTAGAAGGCATCCACCGAGTTATAGCCCTCTTGGGCAAGTTTTTAATTTCACCGTTTCACCCATTCTTTGTAAAGAAAATATTGATTTTCTAAAAAGAAAAAAAAAAATGGGCAAGATAGGCGACTCAGATTAATAAAAATGAGATTTACGCAGTCTATTGTGTCTCTCCAACAAGTACGAGTCATTTAAAAAACATAATTTTTAGGCCAAATTTCGAAAAATTTTCACCTCGAAAAAAAATTGTCTCCAATTCGCTTCAAAATTACACAGAAGGTAGCCCTGGGTCTGTAGAAGGCATCCACCGAGTTTCTTGGGCAAGTTTTTAATTTCACTATTTCATCCATATTGTTACTTGTTACTTGTGCAGGAAGTGCAGATATTTGTAATTCTCAACACGTATTATATAATTATAACTGAAGTAATTTATAAAGACTTCTATAAAATATGGATACACATGAAAGTGATTGAACAACTAAAGTAAAGGAAAAATGCTTAGAAAAAAAACCCAAAAGACAACACAAGTGGACTTCACTATGTTGTCATTATCCGGTTCCATTTTTCGGTTTCAATTACCCGTAAACGACTTTTGAATAAATTGACTGAACATTTAAACCACACAAGTGGAAGGCTCCGATTTGTTGTTGTTTGTGTGAGGAATATCTAGGAGGGAAATTATTACAGTAAATCCACATTTATTATGACTCTAAATAAAACAAGATAAATTTGTGTTCATATTGGTTATTTTATACATTCGGGAGTATTTATGTGTTTTTACAAAATTGTTTACCGGTACCCGGGTATCCGAAGATTTACAATTTCGGGTATCCGGTTCTCGAAATAACCGAAAACGCACAGTCTTAGCAAAGTACAACACTGGTAATTAAATGAAAGCATATACATGTAAATAGTTGGTAAAGGTAACATTCATTCTGAAAATGTTTCTGTCAGATGTACTCTCATTTCAAAGAAAGCACAACATTTTTTTCAAATGCTCCAAGTGTTTTCTGTAAAATTTTTGAATGCGTTTTCACACTTTTCTCATGACATAGACTCCCCATTGATTCAAAGAAAGTAATTAAAACATAAGTATATTCAGTTTTGTCAACATTACCAGTATCTTAAAGTGTCTAATCAAGTTAACTAGATAAGTAAATCTAAACATTAAAATTAACATTAAAAACATTAAATAAAGAAAAGAAAAAGCTGTTCTCCAAGCAAAGATTGCTCCTTGCCTGGGTTACCATGCATGTTCAGCATATTTTATAGATGTTTTTCAGCATATTGTTACCAGGTGGATTAAGCTTGCTTAACATTTCTACACATGGAGGCCACTCCGATCCACAAAATTCTGTTCTTGAGCAACCTTCAGCAGCGGCGGCGCTAAGGGGGTGCAAATGCCCCCCCCCCGGTTACTTTCTTTGCCCACCCCCCCCCCCCCAATTTTTTCCCCGATGGTAAGTCAATGCTTTTTCAGCAGTACAAAATTACATTAAAGATTAATGTTTTCCCCCATTAAATTTAAGCTTGCCCCCCCCCCCCTCTTGTCCCCCAGTTTAACAGGTCTGGTGCCGCCACTGACCTTCAGTACATACTGTACATGTACAAGCCTGCTGTCCTTTCCATGTAATCTTACAAAATCAACTGTGTGGCCACCCAAGGCCACTGTAAATGTTTGAACATATTAGTATGGCCTGCAATGTATCAATGGGAGACCACCTTACCCTGCAATCTCAGTGGTGTGACAGTGCACAGAAGGTTAACCATAGGAGACCACTGGCAACAGCTAATGGCTTGGAGTGGCCTGAATGGGTTGTTTCAAAAATTGCACTGATTGTAGGAGGGTTTTAATGAAACAACGTGCTGAGATTACTATGCATGTTTTTTTTCTTCTTCTCAAAATACACCAAATATAACTGCATGTTAATTTATCTGATACAAAGACACACAGCAGCTACAAGATAAAATTGAATACCTATTTAACTTTATTCAAGTCTACCAATGGTAGTCTTTAGTCTACCATTCACTGGATCAGCTGAACCATTTTCTAGTAATTCCTCTTATAATTAATTTCACAAAAATCACAAATATTAATAAAATGTAATTCAAGTTATTTCAATCATTGAGCTACTTACATGTAGCAGAAAAAAATTACTTACAAGAAATTCTTTACTTACTTACTTTAATTACTTACAAGAAATACAGATTTTGTTGGTTATCGGCCAAAAATGTGTAGTCTGTTTAAAAAATGCTTAGCGATAATATTTGCTTAGCAAAATTAACTGCTAAACAGCTACATGAAATTGTACAAATGTTTCTTCATTTAAAGCAAATCTAAACTAAAAGCACAGATTCTTCTAATCACAACTAAAAGGAAAATTGAACTGTGATTAATACTAAGTTTGCAATCCTGAAAATCAATTGGCAGAACACTATAGTGTAAATACAGCATCTAAATTCTAAATCACAACTTCTACAAAATCAAATTTTTTTTTTGGTATAAATGCAAAAAACCCAAAACAAAACAAAAACATGTAAAGAATGGGCTAATCCAGAGGTTGGTATGGAGAGGTTGGTATTGGGGGAGGGGGATGAGTGTACCCAAACCTTAAAATGTACAACACGTAAATTCAATCCTCATGCCCCCAACCTTACAGAAAATCTTGGATCCGACCCTGATGTTAAGAGTGTATAATTAAATCATTGCATACTAAATTACTTAATCTACTTTAGCATGTGCAGTTACAACAACTACTTTAACAACATAATCTAAATGCATTTTTTTGTAACAGCAAACGAATCATGTATTGAGTGTACAATTAGGAAATAGTCCTACATAACTGTGGAAAACACCCAAATGATTGCATCAAATTTCACTTTCTAGTTGATCAGGTGACAAATGATTTACCAATGTCAGTTTGTCAGTATCACATTTTATTTATATGTTTTATTTGTTGGAGGGAACACCCTAAATTTTGCAATGAGGTTTTTATTTATCATATCAAGAGCTTGCAGAACAGAGGGAACACCCTCAGTCTTGTAATAATAAACTGTATACTATGCCAAACTTATTTGATAACATCCTCAAATAACCTTTATCTCGATGCACACCAAGGTTTAAAGAAACGTAGGCAAGATTCGGTATAAGTGTTCAGCATGGATCATGCTGTTTACATCCAGAGAATCTAACAAATCATTGTATAATAATAAAGAGATGTTTGTAGATCTTCGGACATTACATTCACTCTATTTCATATTACATTGTTGTCTCTCAGTCGGTTAAAATGTTGTTAGTCATCATTCTCATGGAAGACAGCATTGGTTTTTAAACCCAGTCTACATTGTTGGTAAAAGGACAGTAAATGCATCAAAACTTAATAAGAATCCAGATAAATTAAATCTGGAGGGTGGCCTTAGCTTTCGATCCAAACCGGACCTTCATCAGAGGCATAGAAAAGATACAAACATAAAAAACACATCCATTTATAGGGAAAAGGGAAAGCAAAGGATCATGGGGCGGGATCCAAAAAAGCGGGAAAATAGTAGCCAATGTATATTAATATATACATATTAATATATACATATTAATATATACATATTAATATATATATATATATACATATTAATATATATATATATACATACATATTAATATATATATATATATATATATTAATATATATATATATAGTATATATAGTATTTGGTTACCATGGTGAATAGATTGTGCAAGTATTAAAGGGGCAGTATTGTCACTAAAACACCTGTCGCATCAGATTGTGCAAGTATTAAAGTACATATTGCTATTCCTCCAAAAAACAAAACCTTTATACAGGTACATGTAGGCTGGTTTTGATATATATATATATGTGACCATCCACCACAAAGGGGCTGTAAAGTCGAAAATTTCACATTTGGAGGTTCATATATTTTTGGAAAGAGTATATCATAAGGTTTAAAATGATACCAAACACAAGTCATTCAGTTCCTATGTGAAGTTATGGTGTATCAAAGTCATTACACTGGTTACTTACACTTTCATATACTACTTCATATAAACTTACATTTTGTACAGATTTATGAACTCATTGCCCGAAAGAAAACGTGGTTTTCATGATTTTGGAAATTGAATTTAATTCTGCAATTGTCAGAACTAAAGCAGAATATTTCAAACTTTTCATTTCTAAAAAAATACCAAAATGGCCAACCGACTGATTTTTCATGCATTTCAAGCCGTACTGCTAAATCAACATGTGCGACTTTACAGCCCGTTCGTGGTGGACGGTCACATATATAGAATCTGTAATATTCCCATATAAAAATGATGTCCTTTCATCATTATCCTTATCCTTTATTATCATTTATTATCATTTATCCTTTCACCATTTTCTGGACAATATCTAATATGTTTAATAAACTAATAAGCCTTGGCTTTGGGGATTTTTTTCATTTATTTGTTACTTGTATATTTATGCTTAAATCATGGATCCTTTGTATAGACAACCTTTTTCTGAAATGTACTAAGCTACCACTGAAACATACAAAGTGAATCTACTAACGGCTTTATATATGTACAAGCAATTACCTTACAATATGCACTGTAGATACAGCCTTATAAACAAGTAATGGCCTTACAATGCAATGCAGTAAGCACATCATGATGTATTATGTCCATTGACAACTACACTCACAGTAACAAGAACTTATTGTAACTTATTTTGACCTGTAACAGCCAACAAAACTATGAAACTCACATAAGAGATTGTTGATTTAGCCAGGTGTCCAAATTGTTCACTTACGCTTTTACATGTAAATGACAGATGAAATAGGGTATCCTAAATTGAAACAGGGTGTCCAAAAAGACACCCAGACACCCCTCTGGCTAATACTGTGTCGCAAAATGACACTTTGTTGCTGCAGTTCAACCATCAACCATCAAATCAACCATTTACCATGTTGAAAAACAATGGCAAAGATGAAGATTCCTCTGCCATTTTGCACCCAACACTTTGGTTGTGTCCAGTGCTCTGTGGTGCTAAAACTTCCTCACTTGGTTAGTAGATATATGGATCCGACTGACTAACCATCATGGGTAATTTGTGACCCGTATTCATTCAGTATTGGAGAGTAAAATCCTTTTACTCTCAAAGGGTCTCCCTTTGGTCTAGAGGACAAAATCCCCTGAACCTCCTGGATGTTTAATTTTGGAGATTTACAGACTCTCGACAACCCTACAAACAAGAAACTAAAGGTTTGGACACAATACAGGCTACTTCTTTCTTTCCTTGGTGGCTTCTTCTTTTCTTTCAAGACAATTTTTGAGGCAAAGGGAGATTTGTACAAAATTCTGAAATCAGGAAAAATCGTGAGAAATCACAAGCCTGTATATGAAATATGCACCAATATTGAATTGGTCGATGTTAAGCAGGGTACTCCCCAATGGTACCAAGGCAATCACACAAAATCTACATATGACTGAGATTGCCTGGGTACCATTGGGAGTACCCTAGGTGACAATGATCCCTTCCGTGATACTATGCCACGATAAAGTGCCCTGGCCGAGTGGTCTAGTACCTCGGCTTTGTGTTCTCATGGCTGTAAGGCTTCAGAACATAGGTTCAAAGTTCAGGCACAGGTGTTTCTGTCCTTGGGCAAGACGCTTTACTGTACACATACTTTCTTCTCTCTACCCGGGAGTACGTGGGTAGAGGTTGATATCGTGTTTTTGAAGCCACTGATCTGAGCGGAACCAGCTAGGCTGTGTATATTCTCCAAGATAGGAGAGAAATGAAGGTGGTCCAATGGATATTGATAATAAGTGCTCTGAGTATCACACGGTGATGAATTTGGTGCTATATAAGATTCCATTATTATAATTATATTTAATATCATAGTGTTTATGGATCTAACGTTTGTTAATTACCGATTGTGAAACTAAACTCATGTTAAGATATTATTTCCTCAACCCGACCTAAACCTCTACCATTTACGGCCATTTCACCCTTCATCAACCACAGCTCACCGCAAATTCATCGTTTGATGAATTCCTCCAAAATCTTCTCTACTCAAGGGCCAAAGGATGAAAACGGTTTCATGAGCTATCAAAACACTTGCTTACATGCTTGTGATATTCATCCACTTTTTCCGATGGATACTCGCGCTTACATCGAGGACATTCAAAAGGTTTCTGGGCCAGGGACAAGCTTCCATGCGCAGACTGGTAGCGATCACTGATGTCACTGTAGCCAGATGTCATTGTATCACTACCGTCACATTCGTCCACTCCTGCTCCATCCACCACAACGTCTTGAGAGAAGCCTGCCTGCCAGGGTGAACTCACCGGAGCTCGAGGGGTGCATCTTGGGGACTGTTTGAAGTCAAAATTTGGTGCCATGGACACTGGTGGGCGTTGGTTTTTGAGATGATTCAGCTGGAGCTGAAGCGCCTGCTTTGATTGACGTTCCTTCTTAAGGTCACTCATAAGTAGGTCCACCTATAGGAGAGAGGACCATCAATTAGAATACATTGATGTAAATCTATGAGTAAGCTTAGGCCGTATCCGAAATGATGGCTTTGGCTACGGCCATG
The DNA here is from genome assembly GCA_029582265.1 of Zoroaster sp. YZ-2022. Lineage (NCBI taxonomy): Eukaryota > Metazoa > Echinodermata > Asteroidea > Forcipulatida > Zoroasteridae > Zoroaster > Zoroaster sp. YZ-2022. The sequence continues at coordinate 6,185,802 of CM055824.1, forward strand.
AGTAGGTTACTGTTTCTTCCTATACTTCAGCATTGCTGCTGCAGCCAATAGCCATAGCCATAGCCATAGCCAAAGATACTTAAATCAGACATGGCCTTACATTGATTTGAATGAAAGAAAAACAAGATGGCTTTGGCTATGGCTAGATCACTGTTTCTTCCTATACTTCAGCATTGCAGCTGCAGCCAATAGCCATATCCATAGCCAAAAATGCTTAATTCAGACATGGCCATAGTATATAATTGCAGAAGTCCAATACCCATACACAGTTTACATTGAATGTGTATGGCACAAAGGTACCAGACTTTTCCAAGCTGGCTAGTGCATAGGCCATATCTGAAATGAAGGCTATGGATATGACTAGATCACTGTTTCTTCCTATGTTTTAGCATTGCCGCTGCAGCCAATAGCCATAGCCTTAGCCAAAAATGCTTAATTCAGACACGGCCTTAGTCTCTTTGAATCAATATATAGATTCATACCACTACACACTATTGGTAATCTCAAATAACCACTGATCACAATTTATAAAACTGGTTATCTAACGTTATTATTATTATTATACATTTCTGGTGATGAAACCAAGGATCCCTCAAAAGCACACTTAAGCACTGTAGCTCGGAAGCCTAAGGGAACCTGTAAACAAGGACGCTTGCTATGTGAACCAGAAACACCGGGGTAAACCCCTACTCTTCCATGATAAGTGTTCTAGGTTCTTTTAACATGCATTACTTTAATAATCTAGTACACGGGACCTACGGATTAACGTCCCATCTGAAGGACGAAGCACTGTGACCAGCCATGCCAGGATTCAAACCCACATTCTGACAACACCAGAACTTGACTCCGATGCACTAGACCGCTTGGACACAACAAATTATTTCTATGATTATTCTCGGGTAATACTACACCGAGTAAGTTTCACTTTACAATTATTTTGATCATTTTTGTTTGTTTTTGAATTACCAATTCTATACGTTATCTCTATATATAATACTGGTTCTTACAGGGTTAAGGCTAATTTCACAGATCTGCTAAGTGGAAACAAACAAAAAGCTTGTTTTGTCGGCTACCGGCCAAACTTGCATATTACAAAGTCTGTCCCGAGCCATATTGGCGACACTGGTACATGTACATGTACCTTGTACACATACAGCCGGCTGTTCAGCGCATGGGGACGAGATTAGAGCCGCTTGTACAATCACAGCAATGCCACGCCGTGTGTGTGGGGCCGCGGCTGTGAGATCGAGAAGGGCCGGCTAGCCGGGGTACGGTGTGAGTCTGATCTGACATCGACATGGGAGCTAGCTAGCATGTAAGCTACGACGCGTGATGTACGAACAAACGACAATAACGATAAAAAGACGTGTATTATTTTCACCGCCGTTTGTTGAATGGTGTTTGTATGCACGGATCATCTACACAATGTCCGTGATGTATGATTGTCATGATGGGATGTAGAGGTAAATACAAAAGGGCACGCTTGCCAAGTTGGCCACGACATGTGTACTTTTTGAGGGGGCACTGCGGCCAAGTTGGAAGAGCATGCGGCCATTGGCCGCGGTAAAGATCGAGGCCTGCATTTATACTCCTGGGTGAAGAGAAGCAATTACGGTAAAGTGCCTTGCTCAAGGACACAAGCACCACGGTCGCGACTGGGATTCGAACCCACATTCTGGCGACCCAGCCATCAGAACACAAGTCCAATGCACTAGACCGCTCGACCATGGCACCCCTTCTTGCATACATGTACACTAACTGGTAGTCTCTTTATGAAACAGTCAGCAGAATCGATTAAACAAATTGCTTAGCTTGTTTTGTCGGCTTCCAGCCAAACTTTCATTTATGATGTATGTACATTAACTGGTAGTCTGTTTTTATGATGCTTAGCAAAAAGAGAATAAACTGCTTGTATTTCTTGCCTACCTGCTGGCCCATGCGTTGGCAATTCTTCTTCCACTGTTCAATATGGAAATTATTTTTCTGTTTGAGATTAGCCATGTCCACCTGTTCTTGTCTCAGATCTTCCTCGTACAATTTCATCTATAGGTGGAGCAAAATTAAGGAGATGGCTTATAAAAGTAACGCAACACACCTTTGGTTAGTAACCCAATTACAAGATATACAGTAACCCTAACCACTCCATATCCTGCAAAATCCTCCAAGGGCCACTTTTGGGGAAAAATTCAGCACTGTTGGAAACTGGTACTTTCACCTCTTCAAATGGAATATGAAAAATCAACGAAAATGCATGGTGCATTTTAAAGATAAGGGCATGTTTCCAAAAGTGCACTGATGAATTTTGGAGGATTCAGGAAGGATCCTAGCCAGAATACCTGGGGGGGGGGGGGGTTAGGGTTAAACAGTGAAAACAGGTTTAATTAAACAATTTTGTGAGTACAAACTAAGGCTAAAGAGGACATTGTCACCTTGGGTACTTCCAGGCAATCTCAATCCTATGTGCGATAGATCTATATTCACTTGGGTACCATTGGGGAGTGCCCTGGGTGACAACGACCCTTCAGCCAAAGTATGTTAAAGAACACTTTCCTTGCATATTACAAATTTCCTATTTGTCTTAGAAACGGGCCAACTTACTGAGCTGAAACTTTCAAAAATGTATTCCTTGACATATTTCTTGATCTTCATGAAATACGCACATACTGTACAGTATGCATACTTCAGGACAATCAAAATTAATTGAAACTGACTTGAGAAAATTGTGAAATACAGTTAAAATCTATGAACAGAAATCTGGTCACCGAAACAATTTATTAGGTGCAAGTATTAAGGCTTCCCCTACAGAGCTTTAGGGAGGAAGGCCAAAGTCATGGTACAGCCAAGCCTTTGAGAAGCCCAGACAGGCCTAGGCTACCTGGCCTCCTAATTGTCTTTTGTGAGTCCTAATCCTGTAACAATACAGTACCTGCCAATCAACATAACCTGGGCTTCTGGAGGGCTTAGCCCAGGCAAGCAGAGCTCATTATATAGGCCAGTAGGCAGGGGAAAAGCCTGGGCCTGGCTGGGCTTCTCAAAGGTTTGGCTGTATCATGACTTTGGCCCTTGACCCCTAACAGAGTTTGAAACTTGGAATGAAAATAACTTAGCACACAGAATTTCGTAAGAGAACAAATATCCCCAAAGTTGCAGCGCACCTGAGCTGTGACAAGTTCATTGACTTCTTTAAGGTCAGTGACCTCCACTCTGAGCTTGGCTAGCTCCTGTTCCAGGGATCGACAGTTGGAGCATTGGCGCTGTCTCTGCTGAACGTCCTGCAATGTTTCCATCAGTTTATTATAGCGTTGCTCGTATATCTATGAGATAATGATATGATAGCTTTACAAGATGAGCAAGGAGGAACAAATATAAGGTAGAAGTCGGCAGAGTTGTAACTAAGTAATTTATATAATAATAATAATAATAATAATAATAATAATAATAATAATAATAATAATAATAATAATAATAATAATAATAATAATAATAATAATAATAATAATAATAATAATAATAATAATAATAATAATAATAATAATAATAATAATAATAATAATAATAATAATAATAATAATAATAATAATAATAATAATAATAATAATAATAATAATAATAATAATAATAATAATAATAATAATAATAATAATAATAATAATAATAATAATAATAATAATAATAATAATAATAATAATAATAATAATAATAATAATAATAATAATAATAATAATAATAATAATAATAATAATAATAATAATAATAATAATAATAATAATAATAATAATAATAATAATAATAATAATAATAATAATAATAATAATAATAATAATAATAATAACCATACGCTTCGCTTTTACATCATTGGTCCAATATCAATCCTTAAACTTTCTCAGCTCCCTGGGGAGTATACAGCCCCGAGCTACCATAACGCATCGGAAGCTTTTTTCAACCACAATATCAACCTCTACCCTCACAGGTACCCATTTATACTCCTGGGTGAAGAGGAGCACTGTACAGTGAAGTGTCTTACTGAAGGACACAAGTACCATAGTTGCAGGCAGGATTCGAACCCACATTCTGACAACTCAGCCATCAGAACACAAGTCTGATGCACTAGACCACTCGACCATGGCACCCCCATATCCAAGTCATAAGAAGTTGTGACTCAATGTGGTTGTGGGTAAGGGGTCATCTCTGACTGGGGTATTTACCTCTCTCTGTTTCTCTGCTTCTCGGCATTCCTTGAATAGCTGCTTGTTGTCGACTATCACTTGTTTAAGTTGAATATCAAGAAGCCGTATCTCTTCCTCTTGACGTTTCTTCTGATGCTCGTACTGCTTGATTTCAGCAGACAGAAGGTGACTATCAGTCTTTGAGAAATTCAAACATAAGATACATTTACTTCCTTACTGATGACATACTTGCAGGAGGGGGCAGGGAGAGAATTCCTCCTGCCCTTGGCTACGCGGCTGGGAATACTAGAAAGCAGGTTATGGGATAGATTCCTGCAAAGTACACTGGTTATTTCAAATGGTTAGGGAATGCACTGTAAATCCTCATCCTCATCCTCATCATCATCATCATCATCATCATCATCATCATCATCATCATCATCATCATCATCATCATCTATTATATCATCATCATCATCATCATAACAGGGGAGGGGAATAAACAGGGGATGTTAAGCCAGAAAAGTATTCCATGGAAGAAATGTACTGACAACTTTGGAATATAATGTGCATGCGAACCTGCTATTACCCAGCCCACAGCATTGTACTCCAAGCACAATGAGCATGGCTTGGCTTCCCTGATTTGAGATATCATGGGGGTAACCACTTGAAACAGATTGCTAGTATCATGCCAGTAACCAAACAAAACAGGATGCAAACCAGAACTGACTTTGCTACGTACATGTACCATGTCCATAGTACATGAAACTACGCTAACAGAAACAACAAAACTGATTGAATCATTTTGTCTTGCTTATTGTCTTACTTGATCATTTCCTTGAGCAGCATTATCTTTTATTGGAGAAAGCGTCGTCTCCTCTTTCTTGATAGGAACGAAGACTTTTGAATCATCAACAGGATGTCCTTCCTGTTGTCTTGACAACTCAACATCATCCTTGAGCTCTTCACAGCGCTTGGATAACGTGTCAATCATGACTTGACTGATGTTTAGTTTTTTGAGAAGTTTATCATTCTACCAAAGAGATCAAATTTATACCAAAATATGTCAAACAGCTTCCATACACTGTCGGTAACTGGACAGTATAAAGGCAAGTCTGTTGTTCTCAAACAGAAATAATGTCCACTGCACTTGATTATACATATTAATTGAATAAAGATTGATTAAACAACCAACTTGTGCAAGTGCCAGCTTGTTACATACTTTTGTTGCGTACTTTGTAATGTGGTTGAAGAGAAAATGGTGAAAATGTACTAAGACATGTTGTGTTCAAAGAGTTCTCTTTCTTAATTTTGAATTGGAAATTATTTCACTTTTCTTAAAAATGACAGCACCTCAGACAAAATCATTTCTCGGAAAGATTGATACCATCGTCAGTTTTAAATTAAAATTGGACCATTTGGTTATTTTTGACTTACCAATTGGCCCTGATACCTTAACCCTCCTACACATGGAAGCCACACCGAACCACTAAATTCTGTTCTTGAGCAACCTTCAGTACATACATGTACAAGCCTGCTGTCCTTTCCAAGTAATCTTACAAAATCAACTGTGTGCCACCCAAGGCCACTGTAAATGTTTGAACATAATAGTATGCCGGGCCTACAATGTATCGATGGGAGACCACCTTACCCTGCAATCTCGGTGGTGTGACAGTGCACAGAAGGGTAACCATAGGAGGCCACTGGCAACAGCTAATGGCTTGGAGTGGCCTGAATGGGTTGTTTCAAAAATTGCACTGATTGTAGGAGGGTTAAAAAAAGCAATTTTTACCTTAAACTGAAGCTCGGTGACCTGACTCCATGCTCCGTCATCTTTGGAGCAAAGATCTTCTATCCTTTCATAAAGTATCTCATTCTGATCTGCCTTCTCTTGGATGTCTCGCTGTAGCATCTTAATGATCTTATTATATTCTGCTGCATCCTGCATTGATGATGAGGGAAATGGTGAATTTTATTTTTTATTTAATTTTTTTTTAAAGTTTGGTTTATTTGTACAATTTAAAAAAAAATTAATTTCTTAACCCTCCTACTACAGACGCACTTGAGTGGCAAGTAGCTATAGAGGTCAAAACCAGTCAACTGCCTCTCTTGACTGTTTTTGACTGGTTTTTACTGTCATTTTGAGCACCCAGAACAATACCAGACAATGCTTTTACCAGTCAAAAACGGTCGACTCATTTTAACCTACACGTAAAGTTTGACAGTATTCAACTTTTAAGTGCACTAGATATACCTTGGCAAGTATATCAACATTTTGACTGATTTTGACCCTTGTAGTAGCAGGCGGGTTAAAGGGACAATATCATCATGATCAACAGGGCATGGAATCGGAGTGCTAGTTTTAGATAATTTTCAGTCACTGTGCTCATCTTAAACTAGGACACCGATTCCATGCCCTATTGAAAGTCTGCTCTGATCGTGATTTTTTTTAATTTTTTTAATTTTATATAAAAGCAAAGGTGAACAATAGCCAAACTAGGGTATAGATCTAGTAGGCCAATCCAATGGTTCACTGCGGCTCAGGATAGACTTCAAAAGATCACATCGCTAGTCTTGTAGTAGCCAGGAGATGTTCATGGACACGGCGTTTGAACGATTGGAGTCTAGTAACAGTGATGTCGCCAACAACAGATTCTGGGAGACTGTTCCATAGAGGAACAGCGGTGTGGATAAAACTTCTGTCCAAGCAGTAAGTTCTGGCACCTGGCAAGGAGAGAGCATGGTCTGGCATAGACACACTGGAACGGGTGGCATGGTGTCTAACATATGATGGAGGAAGCAAAGCTTTCAGATCTGCACGACAATGGTTGGTCTGCATTTTGTAAAGAACTGAAGCGGCAGCTACCTGTCGTCTATGAAGCAGACTGGGGATGTTGAGTTGTGAGCAGGTGATGATACTGTCCTTTTAATGACCCATTTTATTTACAAATGTAGCTATAACCTATATGAATAATGTGGGTGTTTTTTTTAACATTATTTAACCAGTTCACGTCGGATGCCGTGTATACACGCAATATTTTTTTGGACAGCGGATCGGAGAGCGTCTAAACACGCCACAGGATTCTTGGGAATATTTGTATAGATTCCCGGTCGACGTGGCAACGAGCCATAAGCATACGGTGGAAGACGCGGTCTCCCCGGTCATGCTCTGGTGAGCACCATTGGTCGTGTTTGTGCGGTAAAAATAAACCCACCACGGGGTTCGGAAAAACTTTTTTATTCCCGGTGCGAACTGGTTAAAAAGATGTGTAAATTTATTGACAATCTATTTATATTCTGCTGTATACAGGTAATGATGGGAGGTCAATTCCATAGAAAGGTTCCACATGCCCCAAATTTTTAAAACAAATTAATCCTCTAATGCTTCTGATGCCTAACAATATACATATCAGACTATCCAAAAACACTTTTTTGTCATCTGTAGGATGTCTATGCACAAAATTATCACACATTGAACACGGAATTCTGTTTTTGTGTATTTTTGTTGTCATTTTTCATGAAAACTTAAAGATTCAAATAAATAATTAGAATAACTGAAATATATTAATTTATATTGTTTTCTGAACAATTAGTAATATGTTAAACAATAAAATAATTTGTTTGTACATATATTTAACACACTGCTAATATTATGAGCATTGATCTATGACCCCCCTCACAATGTCCCGTGAGTCACGAAAAAATGGTAAAAGTGGATTCTCAAAAAGATGGGCAATGGGGTTATCATTTTTTTTCCCTGGCTATCTCCTAGAGACTTCATCTCAATCAGGCACCATACTGCTTAGATTTTTTTATTCCTAATTAAGAAAGTATGAGTATCCAAAATATGTCCCGTGAGTCACGATGTCCCGTGAGTCACGAAAAAATGGTAAAAGTGGATTCTCATAAAGATGGGCAATGGGGTTATCATTTTTTTTCTTGGCTATCTCCTAGAGACTTCATCTCAATCAGGCACCATACTGCTTAGATTTTTTTTATTACTGTTTAACAAAGTATGAGTATCCAAAATATGTCCTGTGAGTCACGATGTCCCGTGAGTCACAATGTTGCATGATTCACAATATCAGGCCAATCTCTGTTACTTGAAATGGTCACTTCAATGGAAATTTGTCTCCACATAAAACAGATATTGAAGCAACAACATGTACTCAAGCTAAATGGTCTATAACCCCCCTCCGTCACCCTTCCCCTATTTAACACCATGGAAATCCTGAATAGTCCAGGAAGTTTGATGGATTTTTTTTCTCATGGATTTTCTGACAAAATATAATGATGCTTAATTTCAATCAATTACAATTTCTTTCTACTGTACTGTTTTCATTAAAGACCCATATCTCTTGTGCACAAGAGAATTCCACATCACAGGATACCTAATTCTGTATTTGTGACGGGCTCTGCGAAAATGAGTCGCTTCTCGCGCAGCCTATTTCCACGTACAGTGTTGATGAATGTTTGGAGGGTGAAAAAAAAATTGGAAATTGATTTTCTGATTATCCATTATTTCGGTTCTTTAGTATCTGTATTTTCATATTTATAAATCAAAAAAGCTGATTTGTATGAAGAAAGTGGAATAAATGATGATTTTTGTGTGCCTTTTGTTTTCATTCCATCCGATGTTTCCATTACAATGCGCTATAAATTGCTGCGTTTACGTTGATTGTGCTTGGCAAAAATATAAATCCCGCTAGCACTTATTTTGGTAACTACGCACATTTTATTAGTAACCTTCTGAAAACTGTTTTTACAGGGTTTTTTTAATAGGCAATTTCTCCTATACGGGTTTACTCGATTGTTGACATAATACATATTTTCAAAAGGTGATAACTTTTGAACCGGACATGCCACAGTTGTTTAACAGGTATCAAAATGAAGCTTATTGCATGCTCTTTTCAGCCATGTATATAACTAAAAAATTATGTTCACCCCCATGTGACTCATTTTCGCAGAGCCCGTCACATTTGTCAATGCTCCATACATAATCCATTCAGCTGACCAGTAATGCAGATTTCTGACATAATTGGGGTGGGAGAAAAGGGCCTTTGAGCTTTTAAAATCCCAAACATTCATGAGCCAGACAAGCTACATGTAACTACTGTAAACAATCAAAACATTTCATGGAATTTTCCACATGTGGTTCACTGATTGGATTTGGAGATCTCATTCTGAATTGTTCTAACAACAATGTATACATGTGTTCTAACAACAATAGTGTGTGGAGGTGACTGATCAGTGTGTTTGCTAATGAACTTTGTGACAGTATGGCTAAGACTAATGCTGAGAGACAACGTAATAGGAGAGAAAGACTCAAAACAGAGGGCAACTTTGAACTGTATAAAAATAATAATCTTTTTAATTCTTGTTAATTTCTTGTTTTTACAACTTTAACCCTAACCCTACAATTATCAATTTCTCTAACACTTGAATTTTATAGTTTTATGAGATATTTTATTCATCAAGGGGTTAAACCAATGTCAAGGTGCACAGGAGCAGCACAGCAAAGTGTATTACCTAATTCTAAGCTCAAAAATTGCAACAAAACTCTTAACACAGATATATGTGTATCTGCTCATAGATAATGTCCCGTGAGTCACGCTCCCATGTCCCGTGAGTCACGCTCCCATGTCCCGTGAGTCACGCTCCCATGTCCCGTGAGTCACGTTACTTCATTTAGCAAAACTTGGATATGGCGGAAGATTTTGTTGTTGTTGCTATATTGCATATTGTAAAGGATACAGTCGTGCAAATATTTCAATATAGTAATGAATATTAAGGGTATCAGAACAGATAAATTTTTGCAAACTTTATTTAGAACATGGAAATCACTGCCCTTTTTTGTCCCGTGAGTCACGCTAACCATTTCCTTAGTTCCACACTAAATATATGGATGAATTTCTGAATACTTTCTACTATAATATCATCATAGTTTCGGTAGTTACTCTGCTTCTATATTTGTGTCAGTCAGTTAAAAGATTCAAATTTGCTATCTTTTGTCCCTGAGTCACGCTGGAATTGGCCGGGAATATTGTGTAATGGTTTTTAGTTTTTGACACAATTTTAAAAAAATTTCTAAATGATCTATTTACAAATGTATATTCCGCCACATCCTGTTTGGATGATAAGGAAATGTTAAATGGTTCTGGGTTTTTACATGATTTATTTAAACATTTCTTATTTCTCATGGGAAGCCCCTGAGGGAAAAATGCCTTTTTTCCTCTTTTTAGGCCAAAAAGAAAAGTCTCGGTCGGCTTCAAAATCGGTGCGGTGATGTGCTTTTTAAATTTTTTGTTGGTAATCTTTTTTATTTGCCAACAGAAAAATACGTGATACATGTGTACACGGGGACTTAATTTCCCATATACACAGTATGGTGGCTAAGTGCGGCCTCATAAATCGGGCAAACGTTCATACCCCTATGTGAAAACATTGTTTAAAACACAGCACGGCAGAATTCCAATCGAACAAAATCAAAAAATTAAAAATGCTGACGCGCGTGTCTGAGACGTGCGGAAACCAGAAACCAGAGACTTTTTTTCTTTTTGGCCTTAACCTTTAACCTTCCCAAATCCTCCAAATTCCTCTTTGCTAAAGTGAAGGATTTTGAAGGATTGAGGTTACATGCTACATGTACATGTACATGCTCTTTGCTAAAGTGAAGGATTTTGGAGGATTGAGGTTATTAGGCATACTTGCCTTTCCATGGTACATGTACATCCATGTTTGTTGTAGTGATTGCAAGGTCAGTGCTTGGGTCACTGGACACTGTTTATTGCTCCATGCATGCAGAGAGGGTCCCTGGCCATGTACATGTATCACAGATTAGAAACACATGTGTGGATACATGTCATGTGCTTGCTTTACTACTAAAGGATTTTGGAGGATTCGGGTTATGTGTAAGCAAATGGGCCTAGGGAGTTAGGAAGGATTCAGGTTATGTGTAAGCAAATGGGCCTAGGGAGTTAGGAAGGATTCAGGTTATGTGTAAGCAAATGGGCCTAGGGAGTTAGGAAGGATTCAGGTTATGTGTAAGCAAATGGGCCTAGGGAGTTAGGAAGGATTCAGGTTATGTGTAAGCAAATAGGCCTAGGGAGTTAGGAAGGATTCAGGTTATGTGTAAGCAAATGGGCCTAGGGAGTTAGGAAGGATTCGGGTTATGTGTAAGCAAATAGGCCTAGGGATCGAGTTAGGAAGGATTCAGGTTATGTGTAAGCAAATGGGCCTAGGGAGTTAGGAAGGATTCGGGTTATGTGTAAGCAAATGGGCCTAGGGAGTTAGGAAGGATTCGGGTTATGTGTAAGCAAATGGGCCTAGGGAGTTAGGAAGGATTCGGTTATGTGTAAGCAAATGGGCCTAGGGAGTTAGGAAGGATTCGGGTTATGTGTAAGCAAATGGGCCTAGGGAGTTAGGAAGGATTCAGGTTATGTGTAAGCAAATGGGCCTAGGGAGTTAGGAAGGATTCAGGTTATGTGTAAGCAAATGGGCCTAGGGAGTTAGGGAGTTAGGAAGGATTCAGGTTATGTGTAAGCAAATGGGCCTAGGGAGTTAGGAAGGATTCAGGTTATGTGTAAGCAAATGGGCCTAGGGAGTTAGGAAGGATTCGGGTTATGTGTAAGCAAATAGGCCTAGGGATCGAGTTAGGAAGGATTCAGGTTATGTGTAAGCAAATGGGCCTAGGGAGTTAGGAAGGATTCAGGTTATGTGTAAGCAAATGGGCCTAGGGAGTTAGGAAGGATTCGGGTTATGTGTAAGCAAATGGGCCTAGGGAGTTAGGAAGGATTCGGGTTATGTGTAAGCAAATAGGCCTAGGGATCGAGTTAGGAAGGATTCAGGTTATGTGTAAGCAAATGGGCCTAGGGAGTTAGGAAGGATTCAGGTTATGTGTAAGCAAATAGGCCTAGGGAGTTAGGAAGGATTCAGGTTATGTGTAAGCAAATGGGCCTAGGGAGTTAGGAAGGATTCAGGTTATGTGTAAGCAAATGGGCCTAGGGAGTTAGGAAGGATTCAGGTTATGTGTAAGCAAATGGGCCTTGGGAGTTAGGAAGGATTCAGGTTATGTGTAAGCAAATGGGCCTAGGGAGTTAGGAAGGATTCGGGTTATGTGTAAGCAAATGGGCCTTGGGAGTTAGGAAGGATTCAGGTTATGTGTAAGCAAATGGGCCTAGGGAGTTAGGAAGGATTCAGGTTATGTGTAAGCAAATGGGCCTTGGGAGTTAGGAAGGATTCAGGTTATGTGTAAGCAAATGGGCCTAGGGAGTTAGGAAGGATTCGGGTTATGTGTAAGCAAATAGGCCTAGGGATCGAGTTAGGAAGGATTCAGGTTATGTGTAAGCAAGTGGGCCTAGGGAGTTAGGAAGGATTCAGGTTATGTGTAAGCAAATGGGCCTAGGGAGTTAGGGAGGATTCAGGTTATGTGTAAGCAAATGGGCCTAGGGAGTTAGGGAGGATTCAGGTTATGTGTAAGCAAATGGGCCTAAGGAGGTAGGGAGGATTCAGGTTGTGTAAGCAAATGGGCCTAGGGAGTTAGGAAGGATTCAGGTTATGTGTAAGCAAATGGGCCCAGGGAGTTAGGGAGGATTCAGGTTATGTAAGCAAATGGGCCTAGGGAGTTAGGAAGGATTCAGGTTATGTGTAAGCAAATGGGCCTAGGGAGTTAGGGAGGATTCAGGTTATGTGTAAGCAAATGGGCCTAGGGAGTTAGGAAGGATTCAGGTTATGTGTAAGCAAATGGGCCTAGGGAGTTAGGGAGGATTCAGGTTATGTAAGCAAATGGGCCTAGGGAGTTAGGAAGGATTCAGGTTATGTGTAAGCAAATGGGCCTAGGGAGTTAGGAAGGATTCAGGTTATGTGTAAGCAAATGGGCCTTGGGAGTTAGGAAGGATTCAGGTTATGTGTAAGCAATGGGCCTAGGAGTTAGGAAGGATTCAGGTTATGTGTAAGCAAATGGGCCTTGGGAGTTAGGAAGGATTCAGGTTATGTGTAAGCAAATGGGCCTAGGGAGTTAGGAAGGATTCAGGTTATGTGTAAGCAAATAGGCCTAGGGAGTTAGGAAGGATTCAGGTTATGTGTAAGCAAATGGGCCTTGGGAGTTAGGAAGGATTCAGGTTATGTGTAAGCAAATGGGCCTAGGGAGTTAGGAAGGATTCAGGTTATGTGTAAGCAAATGGGCCTTGGGAGTTAGGAAGGATTCAGGTTATGTGTAAGCAAATGGGCCTAGGGAGTTAGGAAGGATTCAGGTTATGTGTAAGCAAATAGGCCTAGGGAGTTAGGAAGGATTCAGGTTATGTGTAAGCAAAGGGGCCTTGGGAGTTAGGAAGGATTCAGGTTATGTGTAAGCAAATGGGCCTAGGGAGTTAGGAAGGATTCAGGTTATGTGTAAGCAAATGGGCCTTGGGAGTTAGGAAGGATTCAGGTTATGTGTAAGCAAATGGGCCTAGGGAGTTAGGAAGGATTCAGGTTATGTGTAAGCAAATGGGCCTAGGGAGTTAGGAAGGATTCAGGTTATGTGTAAGCAAATGGGCCTAGGGAGTTAGGAAGGATTCAGGTTATGTGTAAGCAAATGGGCCTAGGGAGTTAGGAAGGATTCAGGTTATGTGTAAGCAAATGGGCCTAGGGAGTTAGGAAGGATTCAGGTTATGTGTAAGCAAATGGGCCTAGGGAGTTAGGAAGGATTCAGGTTATGTGTAAGCAAATGGGCCTAGGGAGTTAGGGTTAAAAGACATTATGCAATTCATGTGACAAACTAGGGTTAATGTATGAATTCTGCATACACCTTTGAGTGTGTTCTAATTGTGAAGTCAATGCATAAGGTTTATACATGAATAAAAACTGTAAGTACTGACACAAGGAAAATTCATCTTTAAATTTACTTTACAAAATCCATAATTATTAAAAACAAAATATGAGTAAATTAATTATAATGGAAAAAATACAAAAATAACATAAAATTGCACGGTAGGCCTACATGTAGTTTTTCTTTGTAAAATATTGGAAGGAAATTACTCCCTTTGTTTTTGGCCCAACCCACAAGGCAGAGTGTAATGACTCATATACATGTACATCCTGAACTGTTCTTAAAGATGTTTTTTTGCTATTTAAACAGCAATTTCTGGGAAACATTGTTATTTTACTCAAAGAAGGGATTTCAAACAGATGCTTTTAAATGACACTTTTTTCAGAAATAATTGTGAGAAGCATAGTTTATTAGTAAAACTTTACTAAAATGAATTGATGGTGGATCCATCATACATGTAAATTAATTTTGGCACTTACATCTGTGAAACTAAGCATTTGTGAAGTATCTCATTTCAAAGTATTTGTATTCCTTCCTAAAAGGAAATATCTGGAAAAGCACCAACATTGTTTATGTTGGCTAAACTGCTTCGATGGCTCTTTGAATTAACGAGAAAACAGTAAAAATAGGGCTGTACGTTTTCGAATAATTTGGTGACCGGATATTCGGATTTTGTTTTCAATTGAATAATCAATATTCGAAGGCTGCCCAATTGCACCATGTGATACAACGAGCACGCACAATAGATAAGGCCTGACATAGCCTGGCCTACAACCATGCAAATAACATTGTGAATAGGATGGGCTTGTAAATGTAGATGAGAGGATGATGTGGGGGGGGGGGGGGGAATAATGATGGAAACTCCAATAAGAAAAAAAAGAAAAACAAATTCAACATAAACTTTATTTTCTGCGGAAGCTGAATTTTTTCTGCGAATATTCAAACTGGAATTTTTATTATTATTTTTTTTTACATACAATTTACTACAGGTTTATTTTTAAATTATCAATTCCTAACCTTATTATTTTTAAATTACAAATTCTTTTTTTCACAAGAATTGTATAAAGAAACCATTATTAAAAATGATTTTGCAAACATTTGACTATTTACTGAGATATTTCTGCACTGACTAGTAGGATTAAATATAATTTGTCAGACATTGAATGTTTTACAATGTAAACTTCCCCCATCCTGAGTTTCCTTACACTCTTGACTGTCACCCAATATTTACTGTAATTTGATGTCTGTTTGTTTGCCGATATGACTGGCCGTCTGTGAATTCTGCTTAATTTCTGTCATAAATTAGTTCTGATGACTTGTTTGGGATGTCCCCCCATAAATGCAACAAGATTTAGCAAGAGGAAGTATCATAGAATTTGACCACAGAGGGGGTCATGCCATTATGCCATTATAAACAGAAAAAATACAAATGTTTGTGGATTCTAAAAGAGGTCATTGTACGCATAGTTTTGTGACCGACATGAGGGATATCCCCCAAAAAGGCCATGATATTTAGCAAGAGGATCTATAATCAGAGGGGTCATGCCATTATGCAGATAAACAATCAAGTCATTACACTACATGTACATATCAGCAACAAAGCATACAATGGACATGATTAATATGAAACCAGAAGTGTTTTTACAAGCCCTCTTGTGGTTTACCAATTTGTATAGCTTGCGCAATATTTGGGGAATCCCCTTCTGTACATGTAGCCTACAGTATCCTGTTTAGTGTGTGAGTTATTGAAACGGCTGACAACACAGCTATATTGAAGTCTGATGCATGACCCGGAGTACATGTAGTTTGAAACAAGGTCGAAAACTCTGCTTAGCAAATCTGCCTCTGTCATTATAAGCTAGTCATAATTGCCAAACCATGCTAAGTTTCAGGTTGTCTATATACTTGGTGTGCTACATGTAGTTAGTTGAAATAGTTGTTTATTATTCACCAGATATTATAACACCAGATGTCCACATGCCACACTCTAAATATGCAATGCAATATGGTAAAGTGGTATTTGAAATATTATGCATATATTTGCATAAATTTGCATATATAATGCAATTAATTGCATAAATTTGCCTATATTAAGACATTTTATCTATTTCCAAAATTTCTGCAACTGGAAAAACTCTTTTGGAAGATCTTGCTCTGAAAAAACCTGGGTTTGCTACAAGGTTGTAATCCTGCGATCTGTTGATGGTCGACAAGAATGTTATTTGGTTAGGAATCATTTAGAGTATTTGGAATAAGTGAAGAATCGTATCTTACCAGTATCTTTTCAACATCTGTACCATTGTTTTTAGCGAGTCTGGTCAATTCTTGTTTCATTAGCATCGCTTGTCTGATGACAATCTCATGCTCCTCATAGGAAACACCTCTCACATGCTCCCTGTTTGTTTGATTCTCTTGAATTTCATCATGTACTTGATTGGACGTTGTTATCTCCTGAATAAAAAATCAAGATTATAATCAATCAAAATGGATGACGTCTTTAATACATGGACTATTTCAAAACATATTGTGCTGGACTGGTATTATAAGCTGTAGGTCTGTGTATTAAGTACTCAATTCGAGTAATATAAGTGACTCCAATGTTACGTGTTCTAATACATGTTGGCACTTGTCTCAATCCTGAATTTCTGGGTATGGGGTTTCCCATTCCTTGAAATCGTTATTCAGGATTTGGGGTTTTCCCCCTTCTTGAAATCATATCAATATACGCCTTCATGCCCGCATAATGTACGTACATATCACTCGCATCCAGTCAAACATGTTATTCACATGTAATTAAGTGACACATTATTGAACGGAAGCCAACACATGAGTCAGTAATTGTTGTCCTCTTTCGGCTGCTCCCGTTAGGTGTCGCCACAGCGGATTTGGCATAGGTTTTACGCCGGATGCCCTTCCTGACGCAACCCTCCCATTTATCCGGGCTTGGGACCGGCACTAAGCATGCACTGGCTTGTACATACATGTATGCCCAGTGGCTGGGTTCAATTCGGCCCTCGCAGCAATTATGGTAAAGTGTCTTGCTCAAGGACACAAGCACCATGGTCGCGGCAAGGATTCGAAGCCACACACTCTGACAACTCAGCCATCAGAACACAAATCCGATGCACCAAACCACTCGACCATGGCACCCCACACATGAATCAGTAATTACTTGTACAATTTGAGGATGGGATCTTTAAAGATGTATCGCCGTGTTTTTCACTGTTTTAACATCAACTTTTGCTATTTTAACAGAATGAAATGAATTATTCGTATTCCTTTCTGATGTTCCAATGAAGACAAAAAATTAAGGAAATTGCCGGTAAAACCCAGGCAATACATCTTTTAAGATTACTTATCTGCGACAAGAACTTGTCAAATGATGTAACAAGAAGATTTTTAATAATCAGTTTTATGAATGTATATTTCTGCCCGGAAAATCTGCATTTGTGATGCTGTGGAATTAGTAAATGAAGCTCGAGGGAAGGTACAATGTTGGCAAAACTGCTTCTATATCTAGGTATTCTTACTTTCTTTGAATCAAGATATATTATACATTACCCAATCAACCAGTGAACATTTCAGTTCATTGTGGAGTCTTAGTCATGAGAAAAGTACAGAAAAGCATTCACAATTTTTAACCCTAACCTTCCCAAATCCTCCAAAATCCTCTTTGCAAAAGTGAAGGATTTTGAAGGATTGAGGTTATGTGGAAATTGCAGTGGTGAAGGATTTTGAAGGATTGAGGATTGAGGATGTGATTATTTGCTTGGTGGATTATGGAGGATTGAGGTTATCAGACTATATTTGACATTGGATGAAAATGGAGGATTGAGGTTACATGGTACATGTTGGTCTGTCCAAAAAATGATTTTGGAGGATTGAGGTTATTAGGCATACTTGCCTTCCTTCCTCCATGGTACATGTACACTCACTGGCCAAAAGTATTGCAACATGCTCAAAATAGCACTTTACAGTAACAGGTAAGATGATCATTTAATCTGATTTCATCAATCATGTATTACATAATTTCCGAGAAAGAACAGTAAAAAAGAACATTGACTTCAAAACACAGGCACTTTCAAGAAGTCTTAAGTAGTGTAAATAAAATAAAATAAATGATTGTAACACAGTTCTCCAAACTGTGTGTTGCAATATGGCCAGTGAGTGTACAACCATGTTTGTTGTGATTGCAAGGTCATTGCTTGGGTCAGTGGACACTGTTTATTGCTCCATGCATGCAGGGAGTGTCCCTGACCCTGGGCCATATACATGTATCACAGATAAGCAACACATGTGTGCATACATGTCATCTGCATACAATGGTATCTGAGAGCCTTTCAGACAAGTTGACATAAAATTTGAATTTTTAATGATTGGTATCTTTACCACCTTCACATCAAGTTAACTTTCGGATACTAATTTGGTTAATTTGTAATCCGGTAATTACTAATATTATACCTTGTCCCCAGTAGCGACCTTGTTGAAAACACAGATTTTGGTCAGGGGAAAATCCAGATGTGCAATACTACATGTAGCTGACGAAGTAAATACAAATTAATGCATTGTTACACATACACATGTATGGCCTTGTAGCATAATCAAGATACGACCTTGTTACTCTGGTGCTGTTCAACCGCTAGAACATGTCCTAGGACATGTCCATCTGTTTGCTTGTTTGTCTTGTTTGTTGACAACCTCCCACAAGCTTATACATTTTCTGGTTGTACCCCATTTCCACTGATGATGTATTGTAAACAATCCGACTTTGATTGTAGTTATTGTTAATTACTGACTTTGTTTGATTGTATATCCCTTATAATAAATTGTGAAATGGAAATAAATGTTTGAAATGAATGAGTGAATGAATGAATGATGAATTGTAGTGTAGACAGCACTATTCTTTCTTAACCCTCCTACTACAAGTACTACAAGGTTCAAAATTAGTCAAAATGTTGATATACCAAGGTACATCTAGTGCACTTAAATGTCAAACACTGTCAAACCTTACGTGTAGTAAGTACAGTTACAGGTCAAAATGAGTCGACCGTTTTTGACTGGTAAAAGCATTGTCTGGTATTTTTCAGGGTGGTCAAAATGAAAGTAAAAACCAGTTCAAAAATGCCCCTGTGTGCACATTTGGGTCAATAGTCAAAACAGGCAGTTGACTGATTTTGACCTCTTTAGCTACTTGCTGAAGTAGGAGGGATAATATACGAAATATAAACATCAATCTCATTGTAAATTGAAATAATTTTTACCCGTTGCTCGGAGTTCTCCTCATCAATTTCTTGTAACCATCTCTGTGCCTTCTTGATAGCCCCTGTTGGATGAGACGATGACTCTCCGTCTCTGCTGACCCCAGACTGGTGATCACAAATCTCACATTTCTTAGATTTGTCCAACTCTTTCTGCAACTCTGCAGCTCTCCTTTGTGCCTTCGTGAGTGCTTCTCTAGTTCTTGCCAACTGGGCGTCTGTTCTGGTGACATCCAGCTCCAGATATTTAGCTTTTTCAAAGTTGCGCTCAGCATCTTCTCTTGTTTGCTGTAGCTCATCGACCACTTTCTTGAAGGCTTCATTCTTCCTGTTTATCACAGTTTCTGAACTGGCATGCTGAGCGAAAAGAAGGGCTAAATGTTCCTGACTGAATGGTAACTGAGGGGTTCTTGAAGTTAATAAATCAGCCATTATGCTACTTGTCAAGTATATGATGAACAGAACAATGTACTGTATGTGATGTTCTGTCCAAAGCTTTAAATTTTTAGTTCTCAAGTGTTCAGAGTAAGGTGTTCTATTCATCTGTCGCATAATTAGCATTCCAATGGTGCGTTAGCAAGGATAGGAATGGCCATATAAAAAAATTCCATTCCAGAAAATTCTCCTTTACTGTCTTCTGAATACCGTATGCTCCTTAATCTACACAAATTGAAATATAAAGATTATACAAATATATACTTGAAATACTGTTTAAGTTTATCGTAAGAGAAGAAAAAGCATTGTTATTTCATTTCAACCTTCTAGTTTAAAAAAGAAGAAGATAAAACCAACATGTTTGTGAGGAAACATAAGAAACTTTATGTTTTAATCTTCAAAATAAAATGTTGATGATCTTGATATCACAACGTTTTCCTTCCTCCATGCATGAACAAAGCAAAAACTACTTATTTTGTGTTGTGATTGAATTTTTATGAAGGTGGCACTTGGTTTTTAATGTAATTGTTTGTTCTGTTTTTTAGTGGCTGGTGTCTAATTAGTTTTACCTATTAAGTTTTACTTTGCTTATTGTAATGCGCATTTGAACATTTTTTATGGAATCTGCGCAATATAAATTAATAATTATTATTATTATTATTACTCCCACGGTGCTAGCATGACTAGTGATGTGTCACGCACCAACCAAGCAAGCAAGCATCAGTTCAAACTATACATGTATCCTAGCCCAATTCTAGGGCCAATACACTGGACTCCCTCTGTATCCTAGCCCCAGGGAAAGTGTAGTCAAGTGAGGATTGGAAATGGTATTTTGGAAGATTTTGAACAATGAATGTATGCACAACCAGTGAGACATTGGCCATTTTGTCCTCTGCTATAACCACAAACTTGTGCACAATTGGCGGTAATAATTACTCTACATTATTTCCTTTTTTAATTTAAAAAAAAACTGTTTCAAAAAATAACAGATTTTATGCCAAAATTGGGATAGAATGTCGTATCCGGCCGCCACTTTTTAAGGGCTTTTTTGGATTTTTTTTGCAACCACTAACCAGTTAAAAAATCATTCTATCGATTTTTGGTGGTACAGAAAGCGAAAACTATCTTTAAAATCCACTTTTATGATGGTTTTCGGATTTGATTTCCCTTCTATTAGTATTATAGTTGCCACTATGCATGTACAATGACTGTGTTGGTCACTAATTGTGGAGTTTACAAGATCAGACTGACATGACTGCAGAAGTCATCGTATACCAAAAATGCCTGATTTTTCATGAAATAAATATCCTGGAATAATTTGAAGTATATGTCCATTATCATCCATATGTTCTCCACCTTACCAGATAGGTAAGATTACATTATTGGTTATATTTAATGAAAAATAGTGGCGGCCAGATACGACATTCTACCCCAAAACTGCAAAAGTGTCTACTTTGGGCAAAAAAAAGGTTACCTAATCACTAAGTTTTAGGTTGTAATACTAATTAGCAGATCAAAAGTTGAAAATAAGAAAAACACGTGGGGTTAGGGCCAAGGATACCATGGGAGTCCAGTGTACTGTAAGTGTAATGGCCATAACAATAAGTAGAATGGGGCTACACCAGTCCCAAATACTGACTGTAGTGTAGTTGGGACAGATCCAATTATTACTGTGGTGTTGTAGGCCCAACTCACGCAACTGCAAGGCCGAATTGACGGCTTTGGCCACAGTTTAGGTCTATCGAAACTCATCTAAAACAAGACACTTACCTTACCTTATATACTGTTGCTGAGGCGACTTGCTCCTAAATACTGAGTTAGCAGGCCTGAGAAATGCTGTTATCGTAGGTTCTCAGTTCTATATATAGGCCCTATATTCAGAAAATTAAACGGTGCTTTCCCGACACGCAATGCAATGTTGCACAATCACTAGCGTATTGTACCCAGGCGCGAATATACCAACGCCCACACTTTACTTGCAGATTGCGCTACGGAACCAGACCGATATGCGGTTGAAAATTCACCCCTTGCAGCTACACGCTCTGCACGCGCTACACAGATTACCAGCCACACTCTATGTTGTTGTTGTTAATGGCACTTCTGGCAATCTATGTGCCCTTTGTGCCAGTTGCTGTACGGATTGAACAGCGCATGCGCGCAGAGATGCGAATGAATTGAGACTGCTTAAAATGTTCCTTCTCTATTTTATTGGGAGCAAAAAAACAAAACAAGAAGTAATCTTGATGGACCGGTACAAAGCTAAAAGAGAATAAAATAATTAAAATGAAAAGATAAACCCAAACCCAAAAGTCAAACCCAGGTTACTATAGCATGATCTAGAAAATTGAGGGGCTGGGTGCCGGTGATCCTCCAGACATAGAGCGCCGCATGTGTTTCTGCAAGCCGGTCCGTTTCCCTTGCAGTTTAATAAGAGCCCGTGCTCCGCTTGGTAGAATTTGCAGGGCCGCGACACTTCAGATGATGATAAGGCGGCATCCTGTCCAGCCAATCACCAAATCACCCAGTCCTCTGAAAAAATGTAGCTTGTGTATAGAAGAACTATGTATTATTTTAATATTTTCCTAAACTCTCTTTAATAAATTGCAGTATTGCTATTCCTTCTCCATAATGTACTACGAGCTAGCTGTACGCCTATTGCATGCTAGCGATCGAGTGGCTTGTGTGCATATGCAGCAGAACGCAAGGGGTGAAAATCCAACAGCATATCGAGCATGCAGCATATACTTGTCCTCGAAGTGTGACGTCATATCGTCAGCACAACCTTATTCCACTGACCCTTGTGACAACTCGACCCGGCCCACGAGACAACTCGACTCTCGTGACAACTGGACCCTTTTAACTTGGATCCTTTTAACAATTCGACCTACGAGTACAGTCGACCCCACTTATCTCTATTAATTTTATGTATTATACTATGATTATACTGACAGTGGTCGACTCTCGTGACAACTCGACCCTTGTGACAACTCGACCACCTTTTTTTGCTCACGCAGTACGGGAAGGAGGTTGATGCAGTCAAATTGACAACGCGCTGATTTGAGTTGGGTTGTGATAGACAATGCCCAACTTATGAATTAGAATGTATCTTTTTGCTGAATGAGTCGGGTATTAACTTGAATGAAAAATTCTTAATCCCCTTGAGGATAAAGACAGGGGACCAGTCTAATGTAGAGGCTGCATTGTTATTATTTCCGTTTAAATTTTATCCAGGGTTATACAACAAAAACAATATAAACTAGACGGCAGTGTTTGTGATAATACAAACACATAGGTGTTCGAGTTTTGTCAGGGCAGTGATGACGACGTCAGAATGTTTTTAAAAGAAACTTTGCATCATTATTTGTTTTAATATTAAACTTTGACTTCCGGTTTAGACAGTAAGTAAAGGTCAAATTGGGTCATGTTTTTGTAAACATTTTTGACAATTAACAATCTGTACAATAGTGGAAAGATTGTGAATTTACCCCTTGTGGTTGTTGAGATATGAATTTTTTAAATATTAAAATTTGACTTCCGGTTTAGACAGGAAGTAAGGTCAAATTGGGGTCACCTTTGTGTAGATATTTTTCGACAATTAACAGTTTATACAATGGTGCAAAAACTGTCAATTTACCTGTTGTGGTTGTTGAGATATGATTTTTACATGCATACATAATGAGCACGACCAGAGCTGATTTACATTCACCAACAGAGGGCGCACTTTTTAGCGTTGAAAAAGCCGTGTAGACCTTTAATTTGCAACGTAATCAAAACGTTTTAACTAATAAAGAATGATTGATCGAAATTCGATATCTGATGACCTAATAATGACGTCAGAAATTATGTTTCATCTACGTGTTATGTTCTAAGTATGTGCCAAGTTTCAAGTTCATATGAAGTTTACAAGTATGTGTTTTTTTGTAGACAATCGATCCGGAAAAGGAGAAAAAAAAACGAAAAAAAAAACGAACAAAAACAATAGGTGCTCGCGCTGTAGCTCGAACACCTAACAATAGGTGTTTCGGGTACATACCCGAACACCTAAAAAAAAAAACCGAACAAAAACAATAGGTGTTTCGGGTACATACCCGAACACCTAATAAGTTTTACTAACAGTTATATTCCTAGAGACAAAATCACATCAAACATATTTCTGTTCTATTTTGCTATATAGGAATATTGGAAAAATTCACATAGGAACTTGAAAGGAAGACTTGTTTTTTTGCAAATTTCATTTGATGCCTCTATTTCATTACAAAAAATACAGCGAAGGTCAATTGATCAATCACATTGAAGGCGACGCGCGACGGTCGACGGTCGACGGGCGACGTTTAGAAGGGCGACGGGCGAAGGGCGACGGTCGACGGTCGACGGGCGACGGGCGACGGGCGACGTTTAGAAGGGCGACGCGCGACGTTTAGAAGGGCGACGGGTGACGTTTAGAATGGCAGATATGGAATTCCATAGCATAGCAATCATTAATTGAGCTATGGTCCATACCAACGTAGCATAAATTATCATGTAATGATTCAATCCTATTGGTTAATGCGTGCCATGTGTTTGACTGAAATAATTTATTAATACGTACCATTTTTGCAAAAGGTCAAAAATTGCAACATCATCAAAACGTTTTTATTGATCCAGAGGGAGTAGGGGAATCGCATATAAATAATGTAATACATAAAGATTAGGGTCCCCAAAAAACAAAAAAACTGTAAAGGAAATACATTGCATAATTATGAATCGTGATTCCCCATAAAATATGGAGTGTCGTGGCCGAGCGGTCTAGTGCACCGAACTCAAGTTCTGGTGTTGCCAGCAGCAGGGTGTGAGTTCGAGCCCCGGTCGTGACACTTGTGTCCTTGAGCAAGGTACTTAACCATAATTGCTTTGTCCTTCGGATGGGACGTAAAGCCGTAGGTCCCGTGTGTTGTGTAATGCACGTAAAAAAGAATGCGCCTTGAGCACCACTTAGTTGGTGGATACGTGCGCTATATAAGTCCACACATTATTATTATTATTATAATACTAACACACAGAAATAGGACTGACATTTATTAATTGATAAATTGATTGATTGATAGGCCTATATTTATTTATTGATCGATATTGGTTCATTGATTTATATTAATTGATTTATTGCTTTGTTTATGTTTTTAGATATATTGAATTATTTTGGTTTTATTAATTTAAATATTAATTAAGTCATTCATTCATGTATTTATTTAATTATTGATTGATTGATTGATTATTTTTGTTATTTTTTGTTGAGTTTAGTTTGTTTGAATTTTAATTTGTTTTAAATGTATCAATATGTTTTTGATTTGTTTTGTTTGTTTGTTGGGGTTGTTGGGGTGTTTGTTTGTTTGTCTGTTTTTTTTGGGGGGGGGTGCCACAACCATGGAGGTTTCCTCTATGCATGCAATACCTCATCAACAATTAATAGATTTAATAAAACAAACCATTCCAATGCATCGTCTCATAGTACGAAGATTCTCATCCGCTCCATGGACATCGTGAGCCCTCTGGTGATGAAAATGTACACAGTTTCTGAGTCGCCAGGTGGCGTATTTTGTTTTCCCCCCAAAATACACCGACGGGTGAATGACAACGACTGATCTGACTGGATCGAGGGTCATGCACTTACATTGAAAAGAGGGTGCCATAAGTCTTACGAAACAGTATATGCACAATTAGCCCTGACTTTGGGGGTCATCCTTTGTTCCAAAACAATCAGTCGCGTTGATAAAAAGCAAGTTATGATCTCTTGATCCAGCCAATTTGGATCGAGGGTCTGGTCCCCGCCCCTTCTGGATCTGCCCTGATAATATTGACTTCACTATACGTGAATCGCATGGAATACATTTAAAAGATAATAAGCCCATTGTTAATTGACACCGGCATATAATTATATATTATTTAAATATCTTTAAAAGTATATATATATATATATATATATACATATATATATATATATATACATATATATATATATATATATATATATATTATTTACATGCAAGTCAAGCTTCAATATATGCCTATACACTATTGTTAATCTCAAACATAACAAATAATTGATCACATAAAATATAATTGGTTTAAATGGTAAAATAAAATATTCCTTTAATCTTTTTGTCTGATCTGAGGAAGCTATCAACTGAATTTACGACATTAGGAGACGAACATTTCACGTTAAATAATGAATCCGAATATTGCGAAATGTGTGTTATGTTGGCTGGTAGCTTGTATTATTTTTATGCAAAGAAAAAATATTTGTTTAGAAAAAATATCTGCTCATTCGCTCTCTGAAATTGGCCTCATATTGTGTGATTCTTACAGTATGGATGCATTTACAGACATATACACTAAAAGTGTATATAATATACTACCCATAAGCCCTTGAGAAGCTCCAAGTAGGCCATGTGACTTATTTACACTTTACGTGACCTTTAAGTACCAGGGTGATTCCCACTGGGCAAAAGTGTGTGTATTTGTACATTTTGTACCGGTACTTCTCCACATAACATTAATATTATAGTCCCGCCTTTTTGGATCCCGCCCCATGATCCTTTGCTTTCCCTTTTCCCTATAAATGGATGAGTTTTTTTATGTTTGTACTTTGTCAAAGCCTCTGATGAAGGTCTGGTTTGGATCGAAAGCTACCGGGCCACCCTCCCGATTTAATTTATATATATATATATATATATATATATATATATATATCAATCTCTCTCTCTCTCTCTCTCTCTCTCTCTCTCTCTCTCTCTCTCTCTCTCTCTCTCTCTCTCTCTCTCTCTCTCTCTCTCTCTCTCTCTCTCTCTCTCTCTATATATATATATATGCGGTCACTCTAATCAGAGCATGACTTCCGGCATCGTCGCATGTGGGATATTAGTCCAATTCTGTGAGTGGTGGCGAAGTTGCAGTTGTTACGGTACATGTGAAGAAGGGGGAGGAGGGCTTGAGATATCCCTTCTCGTCTGATGTTTCTTATTCCTCCTTCTGTGTAAGGTCTCATTGGCAGACTGGGAAGACAGCTCCACGCCATTTGCATGTGTCAGCAGCAGTGGCCTCCCATGAGCTCAGATCTACGCCGCCAGTCTTCAAGTGCCGCTTGATACAGTCTTTGTATCGAAGACGTGGTCTTCCTACGCCCCTGGATCCTTGGGATAGCTCTCCATACAAGACAGATTTTGGAAGTCTGTCATCATCCATCCGGATCACATGACCAACCCATCTCATCTGCTTCTGACAAAGGAGACTTTCCACGGATGGCATCTGAGCCCTTTCAAGAACCTCCACATTGGTTCAGGATCCTACGAAGATGCGACAGTTGGACTCGCTGCAGCCTAGTGATGTGCCTTCGGTACAGGATGTAGGTTTCTGCTGAGTAAAGTAGGCAGGATATGACCACTGCCCTGTAGACTTTGCACCTACACTGTAAAAACAGTGTTTAGGATTTAAACACTTTTTCTGTACCCACTTTTTAAACATGTTAAAAAGCTAAACGTGCTTAGCTTTATGACACTTGCTTTACACTTGTTCCAATGTTTTTAGCATTCAAACACACACACAAGAATCTAAACATGTTTAGGCTATACATGTGGAAAAAGTGGGTACAAAAATATGTTTAGAAATGTGTTTAAACCCTAAACACTGTTTTTACAGTGTAGTGGCATATTTTAACCCTGGCCTCTTCCAAACCTTACTCTGCAGTCTGCCAACGGCCGATGAAGCTGAACTGATTCGACGCTCTAACTCTTTGTCCAACGCAGTGTCCAAGGTGTTGTTATTGGACACTGTGCTGCCGAGGTAGGTGAAATGTTTGACATCCTGCAGTCTTATACCATCCAGACTGATGTGAGGTCTGATGTATGGGCTGCGTGGAGGTGGTTGGAACATATAACCTCTGTTTTCTGAGTGTTGATGGTAAGACCAAGTGAACGTGCAGCTCCATGGAAACTATTGAATATCTGCTGCAGGTCACTCTCCGACTGTGCCACGAGGGCAGAGTCATCAGCGTACATCAACTCACGTGCGCACATTTCTCTGATCTTGGTCTTGGCTTTGAGGCGAGACAGGTTGAAGAGCTTTCCATCCGAGCGAGTGTTGAGGAGAACACCACCTGAGGAGCAGGGACAGAGCTCGAGAACGGCAGCCAGATAGAGGGAGAATAGATTATCTAGTAGGAGCCAGCACACAGCTCTGTTTGACTCCCTGTGCCACTAGGAATTTTTCAGACAAGCATCCAGACACAGAAACCTGGGCCCTGTGTACCAGTGTAAAGCTGTTCTATCAACGAGGAGATTCCAGGTGGACATCCAAACCGGCCGAGAAGCGCCCAAAGACATTCTCTGTTGACGGTGTCGAAGGCCTTCCTGAAGTCAACAAACACGATGTACAAAGGTGAATTTTGTTCTGTGGCCTTTTCCTGCAGCTGCCTCATAGCAAGGTGAAAATCATGTCTATGGTGCTCCTGTTACTCCTAAACAGTGATTGAGATTCTGGAAGAACACTGTCTGTAATAGGTTTCAATCTGTTTAGTATCACTTTGCCCAGTATTTTCCCTGCAATTGAGAGGAGGGAAATCCCACGATAGTTTCCACATGAATGTCTGTACGTCACCCTTTCTCTTGTATACGGGTATGACAGTAGCATCCTTGAAGTCCTGTGGTACTTTCTTGTCTTTACAGTTGGCGACAAGCACATTCTGCAGTGACGACTGTATGGTGGACCCACCCATTTGGTACACTTCTGCTGGGATTCCATCAGGCCCGGGAGCTTTGTGCTTAGCTAGACTCATCAGTGCCTTCTGAATCTCCTCAGGCTGGAGATCGGCGTCTGCGTCATGGTGAATTGGCCTTTGCTGGATGTTGTTTATGGCAAAGAGAACTGCAGGGGAAGTCTGATTGAGAAGTTGTTGAAAATGCACTTTCCATCGCTCCAGAATTTCAGACCTTTGTGACAGAAGAGTCGACTCATCTGTGTCCATGACCGGGCTGCTCTGAGATCCCTGCGGACCATAGACCATCTTAAGAGCTTGATAGAATGCTCTCGTGTCACCAGAGTCAGCAAGTGCCTGTACTTCATTGGCCTACTTCGACCACCATCTGTCTTCCAAAGCCCTGAGTTGTTTTTGTAGTTGAGCTTTGACGGTTCTGAATTGCTGCTGAAGCTTGGTGGAATCCGGGTTGTTGAGATAAGCCAGAAAAGCCTTTCTTTTCTGATCAATCAACTCCTCGGTTGGTCCATCAATATCATCAAACCAGTCAGCACTCCTGTGCTTAGGTGACCCAGAACATGAGTGGCTTGTTCAGAGATACATTTGCGGAAATGCTCCCATTGATCTTGTGGGGCGGCCCCATCATCAGGTATATACGCCTAAGAGAACTGATCCTCCAGCGCTGCCCGAACACTCTCATCTTTCAGCCTGCCAACATCAAGTCTTCTCAGAGGTCTGGGAGCTGTCTTTCTTTTGGGGCTATGTGGCCTGATCTTCAGGAGGCATCGTACCAGATAGTGATCGGTCGAACATTCAGGCCCACGCATTGCTCTTGTGATTTTGACCCGCGGGAAATGTTTTCGACTGATCAGGACATAGTCCAGGATGTGCCAGTGCTTTGATCTTGGGTGTTGCCAGGTAAAATAATGATGATCAGGAACCCTGAAGAAGGTGTTGGTAACAGCCAGGGAAAATTCATTACAGAGTTGCAGGAGAAGTCATCCATTAGTGTTGTAGCCACCTCTTCCATACTTCCCAAGTACACGGGGCCAGGAGCTAGCATCACATCCCACTCTAGCATTGAAGTCCCCGAGGGCAAGCATGATGTCCGTCTTTGGGACTCGGGATAGGGTTCTCCGAAGATCTTCATAAAACTTGTCCTTATCATCTTGATCGCTCACAAGAGTGGGTGCCGTAAACACTGACAAGTGTCATGGATATATTTGGAGATACAGGTATTCTCAATGTCATTATCCTGTCCGAGACAGCTCGTGGAAGTTCACTCAAACTACCTGCCAGATGGTTTGCGATGGCTAAACCGGTGCCAGATGTAATAATAATAATAATAATAATCATTTATATAGCGCTCTTACACAGGAAGGTACCACAGCGCTTTACAACATAGCATCAAATGACAAATTAAATACAATAAACAAAATACAATTTACAACAAACTAGAATGGAATTTACGTGAGTACAGATGCGTTTTTAACTTTTTCTTAAACTCGTTAAGTGAAGTAGCATGACGAATATTGTGAGGAAGATTGTCCCAGAGTGTAGGGGCGGCAGCATAAAAACCTTTATTTGCGGCGACAAGATGAGTTCTTGGTTTGGAAAGAATTCTAGTATCCAAGCTCGAACGAAGCCCACTCCTGCCGGGCCTATACCTAAAAATAATATCCTCAATGTATGAGGGAGCACAACCGGTAAAATATTTAAAAACGACAACCAAAATCTTGAATTCAATTCGTTCCATGACAGGAAGCCAATGCAATTCCTGAAGATAAGGAGAGGCATGATCATATTTAGGCGCATTAAAAATAAGTTTAGCGGCGCGATTTTGAAGGCGCTGAAGACGATTAATTTCCTTTTTGGAAGTGCCATACAGAAGTGAGTTTGAATAGTCGAGCCTGGAAGTGACGAGTGCGCGAACAGCATGATGACATGTTACATCATCAATGAACATCCGAACACGGGATAAATTTCTCAGATGAAAATTCAAGCTACGACATAATGTGGATATGTGATGAGACATACTGAGAGAGCTATCAAATTCAACACCAAGATTGCGCACATGAGAACGAGAGTTGATAATCGTGTCGCCAACGCGAAGTGAAATGTCAGAAAGACAATTTAAAATTCTGGGATTTGCAACAATAATAAATTCTGTCTTGTCGTTATTCAGACATAACATATTTTGAGACATCCAACCACTGACTTCATCAATACATTTTGTTAAAACAGATAGAGCCTTTTCAGCCTCACCTGGGACACGAGGATCGAAAGATATATACAGTTGGGTATCGTCCGCATAAAAATGAAAATTCACATCATTATAACGTTTAATGATGTCAGCAATTGTGGGTATAAAAAGAGAAAAGTTTTGGTCCCACACAGGAACCTTGTGGCAAACCAAAATCAAGAATTTGTGGTTCAGAATATACATTATACACTTTAATTCTACAAGTACGCTTAAAAAGATAGGATTGGAACCAGTTTAAAACATTGCCATTAAAACCATACACAGTAGACAACCTTTGCAAAAGAACGGTATGATCAATAGTATCGAAAGCAGCCGACAGATCCAACAACACCAGGAAGACAGCCCGGTGATTGTCAATCGCATAAACCAAATCACTCTTGACTCTCAGTAAGGCCGTCTCCGTGCTGTGGCCGGACCTGTAGGCTGATTGAAACCTTTGATGTAAGTCATATGTACAAACATGTTCAGAAACACAAGCAAGAGCAACCTTTTCAATGATTTTGGAAACAAACATAATATTAGAAACAGGGCGATAATTCTTTAAAGAATCCTTATCAAGAGTCGGTTTCTTGATAAGAGGTGTCACAACGGCACTTTTTAAGGCTTCTGGAAACTTGCCCGTAGAAAGCGAACCATTTACAATGGAGACGAGCGGAGCAAGAAGAGGCTGAATATTGTCCTTCAGGAGCCATGTGGGGATAGGATCCAGATCGCAGGATTTATTAGAGGATTTTTTGACAATTTTTAATATGTCATCCTCGCTAACTGGTGTAAAATCAAAAATCCCAGGAGGTGTCACGTGATCATCATTAGCAAGTGCAGAGGGTATGTGATCAGATGGTAAAACACTATGATTGTTGGCAGATTCAATCCGCTCCCTAATAGCAATAATTTTGTTTTTAAAGAAAATACTGAATTTTTCAGACAAGTCACTCATGGATTGAGTATGAGGAAGAGATTTGTTGTTACGATTAAGCAGCACATTGACTGTTCTGAAAACAGTTTTTGTATCTGCCGTTGAAAGTTGATCAGTGTAATATTTGGCCTTTTCTTTACGCACCATTTTGGAAAAACATGAATTTGTTCAAGATACTGATTATGATCACAGTGGTCATTGGATTTGTTCCACTTACGCTCAAGTTTACGCCGCTCTCACGTGCAAGATGAAGTTCATGGGTGTACCAAGCTGGTTTAGATTTAAATGTATGGGTACGTGTCACACTAGGACAGTGACGATCAAGGACATCAATAAGAGTATTATTATAATAATCAACTTGCTCATTAAGATCGTCATCATATGGGAAAACTCAAAAAGCTCAGTAAGATTACTTTAGAATGCCTCATGATCAAGATCACGATAATTACGAGAGTTGGAAACAATAATGTGTGGTTTAGGTTTACAAAAGTCAATATCAGCATTTATGACAAAATGGTCCGAGTTAAGAATATTGCGAACTTGGTGATTCTTTATGATTGAATCTTCCGGTCGTGAGATGAGCAGGTCCAAGGTATGTCCACGTTGATGAGTGGCTTCAGTGATGTGCTGTTTGAGACCCATATCAGCGAGTGTAGTAAGAAAATGTGAGGCATCCCACTTATTTGGAATATCCACATGAATATTAAAGTCTCCACACAGAACGAGTTTCCCAGGGAGAAGACATATCTCGGATAAGAACTCGTCAAATTCTTGTAGGAAAGCAGAAGTCTTGTATTCATTCTCTTGTGAAGATGGTGGACGATATAAAATTACAAAAACACTCGTTTCTTGGGATCCATGACGGAAGCAAATTCAAACGTGGATGGGTTAAAATCAATGTTGGTCAAAGATAAGTTCAGAGAGGATCTGAATACAATAGCAATGCCACCATGCGGATCGTTACTTCCGCGGGGGACATTTAAAAATGTATAACCAGGTGGTGTGCATTCCGATATAATGACGGGGTCATCACTACGAAGCCAGGTCTCTGTCACAAGCATGATGTCAACATTTTTATCCATGTACCACGTTTGTCTGAATCCTCTGGTAGTCCTGACCAGTAGAATGTGTAATGGTGCTCTTGTCTCACACCACACCCCCTAAAACGCATTTCAGAGAGTGCAGCGACATCGATGTTGAGGCGTTGAAGCTCCATACCCACAAGAGCAGTCTTCCTCTTTGGAGCCAATGGATTCACATCAAGTAGCGACCTGACATTCCAGCTCGCTAGTGAAAAGGGTATACATATATTCTTGTTATTTCTCCCAATATTATGGAGTCCCGCTGACCGTGGGCAGCCAGCCAGGATATATGTGGATGAGCCTTTTTTACCTCACCTTTTATAGAGGCGTCCTCGGATTGAGGCAGGCGGGGCATCCCTGTAAAGGGCCGCCTGGTCATCCAGGAAGGACCTTATGCTGTCATCCAGTCAGCACAGTTAGACCATCACTCCTGGACCGCGCATGTGTGAGACCTTGCTACCAGCTCCCAGTCTCTCAAACCTGCTGGCACTGCAAGAAGCCCCATCGCCATGCGACTTTTGACGATCCCAGAAAAGGGCTTGCACTAGGAGTTTAAGGTGTGGATAGTGTTGTGCAGACACTTCCAAACCCTCTGGGTTGCAAAAACCAAAGATACCAGCGGCAGGATTAATCCCGACAGCTGGATGGAGTTACAACTGCCCCGCAGTATCCAAAACAATGGACAACACGGTCCTTCAGCCACTACTACGAGTATGTCCTAGGTGCCTAATGGGCCATCCACCACCTGCTGCCGTGGCTTCACTATTTAACCCATAGATGGGGCTAGCAGACTTTATGCGATCTGCGCTCGTACTGACTAGGGTGATGAGCAGACTTATGTGGCTTTTTATAGAATGTGAGTTCAAGCTCACATCCACCACGTCCTGATCCTGACATCCGGGACTGCTTATTCCATATATATATATATATATATATATATATATATATATATATATATATATATATATATATATATATATATATATATATATATATATATATATATATATATAACGGTCATCATATATAACGGTCATCATATATATAACGGTCATCATATATAACGGTCAATATATATATAAACGGTTCGCGAGCAAAGAAAAATTGGCTGATGCCGGACTCGAACCCGCGACCTCTCGATTACCGTACGAGCGCTCTACCAACTGAGCTAACCAGCCCCTATGTTGATGTTGATATATATTATATTACCGATTACCGTACGAGCGCTGAGCTAACCAGCCCTATGATGATATATATATATATATATATATATATATATATATATATATATATATATATATATATATATATATATATATATATATATATATATACATATGTATATATATATAGTTTTTTCTTCAGATGAATACGATTTGAGATGTAACGTTAGTGCCTTAATAAAAAGAAATAAAAATTAATTAAGAATTGTTCTTAAGAATTGTTCTCAAAATGTGAGATTTTATGGTTTCTTGTCATAGACCAGCGCACAGTTTTGACCCGTTTGGAGCTCTTTTGTATATAATTATTCGATGTCATTGGTCACATGGACTATAAAAGAAACGTATGTGAAAGTTTCAGATGAATTAATTGGTAATGGTAAATGTGTAATTAAGGTAATTTGGTTTTGTTATGCTTTCTCATAATTGAGAACGCTTCGGACGGAATAATATAATGTTTAAGGATGTTTGTAATTAACCAACACCAACTTTAAACTACGTAAGATTGAGATAATGCCATCATTTCTTCAAATAAATCAAAGTCAGTGATAAGTACAAAACAAATTATAAAAACTAACTATTTAATTTTGTAATTTTTGGTATTTTATTAATATTTAGTATTACATTTTTTTGCTGATAGAATACACACTTATACGGCAATTCTACATCAAACATTAAAAATATCTTATCATTATTTAATTACATCGATCAAAATGTTGTTCAGTGTGCTGAATTATTTACATTCATTGAAACGTACATGAAGAATATATATATGGCGCTATATTTGCTTACTATAACATCAACATTGGACGGAGGTAGGCTTTAAGGGCACAAATCCTCGGAGGGATTGGCTTCATGCTAAGCGCTTGTCTGGTTTCACCCCAAATGGCTACATTATTTGACAATGTATAATTCATTAGGTGGATTTCTAAAGTTTATTTTACAAGATGAAGAGGAGAAATTTAAGACTATTATAGATAATCATCGTATTGTGTAATCTCTAAAATAGAAAATAAGAACACCCCTTTCATTGCGAGTTGCAATTAGACAAACCAGCAGGGTAAACCTCTCTAAAAGGTTTTGTGAACCATTTGTAAATTTTGTCGGTATAATGCATCTATACTTAACAAGAATCAAAAGAGATGTACAGACACCAACCTGTGACAGCGTTTCAGCTTATTCCATTATGCCATTAACAATGTTTGAATTCATTGTAATAATTATAGAAAATGGATCACAAAATGTGATCCATTTAAAATTTGTACATTTTAGGTAAAACTTCTGCTGAGGACGATCAGAGCATACTGATGGAAACGTCGAGTTGTAACCTCCAGTTCTTTTCAGA
This sequence comes from Zoroaster sp. YZ-2022, assembly GCA_029582265.1. Lineage (NCBI taxonomy): Eukaryota > Metazoa > Echinodermata > Asteroidea > Forcipulatida > Zoroasteridae > Zoroaster > Zoroaster sp. YZ-2022. The sequence goes on from CM055824.1 coordinate 6,221,020, forward strand.
ACGAATTACTACTCAATAGAGAAGTTCACATTGTGTCACCGCAATTCGTCTTACTTACATTTCATCTTGTCAGATGGAATATTTTCTCAGGATGTTTGGTACCACCGCCAACTTCACATCAAATTGGTATAGGCCTATACTTATAGATTATAAATTCATATATCCCAACCGCGACCGGGGTACTTGTGTCCTTGAGCAAGACACTTTACCATAATTGCTTCTTTCCACCCAGGGGTAAATGGGTACCTGTGAGGGCAGAGTTGGTTGTTGTGTTTGACTAGCCCATGCGCTGAAATGGCAGCAATTGAACTGTATACTCCCCAGGGAGCTGAGATGATTTCGGGAATGATTTATGAGCCTGATGAGCAGGGGTAATAATATAATGCGCCTTGAGCACCAGTTTGGTGGATACGTGCGCTATATAAGTCTAAATTATTATTATTAATATTATATATTCATATATATTTATATATATTTTGGTAATTACCCTACATGAATATTTTTATACAAATGTTTATTTTATTACTATATTACACTCTTAAAACTAAAATGAATCAACATTTTAAAGAATTCGGTCAGTGACAACTCTTCACGTAGGACATCTTCCCCCAACCTCCATTTATCCCCATTTTAGCATACCATGCACGATATGCGGCAGAGTGCCACCCCCAAATGTCCCTATATGGAGTGTCGTGGCCGAGCGGTCTAGCTTACCGGACTCAAGTTCTGGTGTTAGCAGCAGAATGTGGGTTCGAAACCCGGCCGTGACACTTGTGTCCTTGAGCAAGACACATAACCATAATTGCTTCTCTCCACCCAGGGGTTAAATGGGTACCTGTGAGGGCAGAGTTGGTTGATTAGCCCTATATGCGCTGTAATGGCAGCAATTGAGCTGTATACTCCCCAGGGAGCTGAGATGGTTTCAGGAATGATTTATGAGCCTGATGAGCCTTATGAGCAGGGATAATAATATAATGCGCCTTGAGCACCACTCAGTTGGTGGATACGCGCGCTATATAAGTCCACATATTATTATTATTATACACTAACACACTGTTGTTCTATTGTTAACGGACCTCCCCCCCAAAAAAAAATTTTCCTCTAAAGAATTCCTAAGATTCCTGGAACACAATGAAGACACAATGGGAGGAGGTGCACTCTGCAGCATATGGAGCATCATATGAGTTTTAGGCAGGTTCCCGCCAGATTTACACTCTCTGAACACTACAATAGAAGAGTCCAGCCGTCCAGTGATAGCTATTGTCAAGAGATTACAGGATTAGTTAAGTTGTGGTTGTTAATTATCTGTGTATCCACCAGGCCCACTTGGATTATGGGGGGATTAACTCCCAAGTTAAGTGATCTCTTTGTTTGGGGGAAGATGTCCTCCATTATAAAGTTGGATTTAACTTTTACAAGTGTTGATAAAGTTAGAATTAACTTGACTCTGTGTTAATGCAACCCTTTCTTTGAGTTGAATTTAACTTTAAGTCTAACTTTGTCAATGTTAATTCAACACTTGTAAAAGTTAAATCCAACTTTATAAAGTGTTGTCACTCAACGAACTCTTAAAAAATTGATTCAACACTTTAGTTTTAAGAGTGTACTATTACTATTTACATATTTGTGTATTATACTGGTACATGTAATAATGAATTTGTAAATGTCGCATGCAATTTGGCCCTTGGGCCACGATTTGTGATGTTAATAATAGCAATATAGCAATAATAAAAAATAGGCCTTCACTTTTCTGAGTATCTTTTATTATAATTACAGCGTAGTTTGGACGGCATATGGGCTGAGGGGGGAAGTAGATCTCTTCATGATTACTTTCTTTTTGGTTTTCCTTGGTGGACGGACGCAGAGTGTCTTCTTAAAGGTCCTCTTAAAGTTCTCATTAAGAAAGGCATACACGATGGGGTTGTTGAAGCTGTTACTGAACCCAATGAGTTGCACGATGGCTAGCATTAAACGATTCCTCTCACTATCAAGAAGATGAAAGAAATCCCGGATAATGCTCACCACGTGGAAGGGTAACCAACATGCCGCAAAGAGAACTACGACCACTATGAGCATCTTGGTAGCTCGCTTCTTGTTGCGTAGTGCGGAGGCATTAGCCAGACTACCTGCGGCTTCCATCGGCATGATGGCTTTACGTATCCATAGTCGGTGCACCACGCGAAGGTACAAGGTCGTCATAGTGAGGACGGGGATGACGTACAGGAAGATGACCAGGAGGGTGGTGAACGTTTCCTTCTGGTCATGTCGCGGCCACGTCTCGCGGCAGAACTTATACTTCGTGTTGCTACCGAGATCCAACTCAATCTCTACCTCCAGGACGAAAAGGAGAGGTGAGACTAGTATCATAGAGAAGGCCCAGAGACCTCCGATCAAGATGGCAGCGCGGGTTGGCGTCTGGATGATTCGCGCCCGTAAGGGATAACAGATCGCACGGTGGCGCTCTACAGCAATGGTTGTTAGGGTTAGGACACTGGACACAACCGCAACCATGGTGATGTAGTTAAGAAGCTTACACATGAAAGTCCCCAGCACCCAGTCCACAGTGATAATCTCAACGAGGGTGAAAGGGATACAGAAAATGGTGACAAGGAGATCTGACGTTGCCAAGGAAACGATGAAGGAGTTGATGACTGTTCGCATGCTACGTTTGGAAGCCACTGCAATTACCACGAGAAGGTTTCCAACCAGCGACATGAGGAATATCAGCGTGTATGATGTTATGAGAGCCGCATCAGCCGCTGGAGACAGATCAGACGCCATGGGTTCTAGGTCAAAATCGTACATCTCTAGGAACTCTTTCACAGTGCTGAAGTTTAGACAGGCCAGAAGTTCCTCGAGTGTTTTGTTTTCCAACATTTCATATGGAATATGATACTCGGACTCCATATTTGTTTGGTACAACAACACCTACAAAAAAGAAAAAACAAAAAACAAATATGATTAATAAATTCCAGATGCCTTTCTCTTTATTATTGGTTGATTGACAACCTTTCCATAATAGGATTGGGACACGCCCATTTGTATGACGTGTTACCTAAACATAATTTTCCCAAATTAATTATGATCAAACTATATGTATATTTTTTATTTTTACCACACCTTACTGCACCAAAAGACAAACACCCGAACTTTTTATGTACACCATGCACACTTGGGAAAGTAAGATGCATTTGAACCATTGATGACTGAAGACCTACAAGACTGATGTAAACTCTAACGTATGGAGACACATTGTTTACAGAGTTAAGTGGCCCGACGTAATAATAAAACTGAAAAATAAGGAGGCAAGAGCGACGAAAGAGGATACAGAGAGGGCCGGAAATAGACAGATGAAAACAGGAAGAGAGGAACAATCCATCAACAGAGGGGAGTAGGAAAATAAGATGAGGCTGGAGGGGCAAGGAGGAAAAAATAAATTAAGAGAAAACATGAACAGGAATATTGGGCCATATTAAAGTAGTGATATTGACTGATCTAGGGGTGTAATTACGTAAGCGCCGGGCACTTCTTGAAAACATTGACCATCTATTTTCAAATCTTGAGATAGTGTATATGTGCCCTTTATTGTCCCTTTGGATCCACCCCCAAAAGGAATATAAAGTGAAGAGGAAACCATGTAGGAGTGAAAGGCAAAGCTTGGAAAGAGGAAATACATATAATAAAAATAAGTGAGAAGGATCGATCGTTGTGTGCCAGGAAGAATGACGTAACAAAAGTGTGACCGGCAAAAGGTCGTAAGAAATTAATGTGCAAAGTTGTGTTTCAAGCAAACTGAGTATGAAAGTTTGGTCGTTTTACTGCATTATAAGTCATTGTAGGAAAGTCATTGTAGGAAAGTTAAATTCCGCATGGGAATGGAAAAACATGTCTTGGGAGTAATTCCAGCAACAAATATATAACAGTTATGCCCTACTTTTTTTCAAAGGAGCCATTTTGCTTACGACCTTCTGCTAGGACAAAAAGTTGTACTTTGTTAACGTTTCAGCAAAATTAGTTGGTATGTTTCTGAGACATGCGGGGAAGCTTTAGTTAAAGGACAGTGTCATCACGATCAGGGCAGACTTTCGACAGGGCATGGAATCGGTGTCCTTGTTTAAGATGAACACAGTGACTGGAAATTACTGGCTCATTTATGCAGCAGCGACGGTAATATGACCGTATGATGTGGTTATTATTTTCAGTCACTGAGTTAATCTAAAACTAGCACTCTGATTCCATGCCCTGTTGGTCGTGACGATATCGTCCCTTTAATGTTCTCATTTATAGCCCTTTAAGTTTAAAACATGTAGTATTTTCAATAGCGCGGGTTTTCCAATAGCGACTGTTTGAAATTGAAATCATTTTTTAATAAAACTATTATTCAAGTGTATGATGTCATTATCAGACATGGGGTTGAATACACCAAATAAAGATACAAATAATTATACGAACACATTGAATTGTATTCAAATATTGGTATCGAATACAAGTATTCGATTAAATGTACTCGACACCGAGTCTGATCATCACCGCATTCACAATTATTATTCGCATATTATTATGTTTTATTTGTTATCGCAGTCTATGGTAGTGGGCGGGGTCATTACTAAAGTATTACCCTGGAGCTCTTTTGGCTCAAGTAAAGATTTTAACATCTCGGGGGGAAAAGGTGTTTCTCTACATGGCTATCACGTACAATATGAAAAGAAAATAACTAAAAAGTCTAATCGATTACAAACCAGTAATCTGTCTAGATTATGAAGAACAGTGCATTTTTTTTTTTTTTAATTAATTTTTTTTTTAAAATTAATTAATTAATTAATTAATTTTTTATGCACAAATAATAAAAAATAAAAAAACAAAATTACTTTCCCAATTATTTCCATGTAATCCGAAAAATATTGTATTATTAAATAGAAATCTTAAAAATAAGACTGGAATTTCTGATGTGTTTCGCTCTCGACCCGCGGTCTGTCCAAAACCAATACAATCCCTACAAGTTATTTGGCTCCACTCTTACTAGATCTTGTGATGGAAGTCACATTATTATGGATCTATGATCATAATTTTGTTATTGCCACAGATATTACTGTGACGGTTATGGTTTACACTTTTAAACTAACTAAGAATTAAAAAAAAACTACCCCTCAAATCATAAATGTATACCGTCATTCACAAACAACGGCGAAAAAGCAAAACAAATCCAAAAGAAAAGCAAGTTCATGCAAAACCCCTTCGTCGAGCCCTTCAATAATAATCTAAACATTAATTGCATTTCATATTTTAAGTGCACGGCAGATAAAGTAGGTTATAAATTATAAACTGAAAGCATCGACATCAACTTTTTATTTTATGTCTCATTATTATTATTATTTTTTTAGACCCGGGCCCCTCTGTAGAAATGATATACTCTGCTGTTGTTTTATTTATACTGAGACCTTGTAATGGGTGTTCACATTTAGTGTGCCCTCTATTGACACTCTCTGTTTGTGGCAGGCAAAATCATGCATATTTCTATGTAAAAAAAATATTCGATACTTTTGCACATTGCATATTCATTAGAATTAGAAGTACGATATAATTGCCTTATTATATTGATAACGAAATACCCTGCTGATATCTCATAAATATTGTATGGTGGTTTTCATTGATGTAATAATACAATTGTTGTTCTTTTTAGTTTGAATACAGGTGATGTTTTTGTTTAATACATGAAACCCTGGCCTATTTCGCCTAAGCAGACTCAAAAAAAGAAGAAGAAAAAATAATATAAAAAACGTGGAAATAAATTAAATATAAGCCTCGTCCTAATTAAATAATACATAAGATTTTTTCTGGGGTATGAACTTTTCCTGTGAAATCCGGAAAATCTTTGCATTGCAATGAACAAACATTGCCAACAAGCGTAATTCCCAGTAGACATGAAGTGAAGCAAGATGGGGAATTCTTAATATTCATAAGCCTATTACATGTACGTCAATACAGGATATAAAATCAGTATATTCACCTCAGCACAAACCGTTATAGGATATGTCAATACAAAAAGTAATATTCTGATGTAAACAAGGAATTAGGTTTCGCAAATCGAGTGAATGTAACAAGCAAACACGTCATCACATCACGAAAAAGGATTTCTAGTTCAATTTACTCCTTTAATACGACCCTCGTCTTTTCAAACAGTGCTCAGCTAGGATGATAAGCCCATCCAAATTATATATTGATCCATAGTATACAGATGAAAGATATCCACTCAGGCTCAGTAGATCTAGTAATATCCAAATGACGGCAGGGATGAGTGGTGATGAAGGACAAATGGTGCCTCATGAGTCTGCCAGCACAGAAAACAACTCCGACATGATGAAGGTTTTTACAAAACAGTGCGAGTGGACAATCTTATAAGGATATATTACGATCGATCATATTAATGGCTTGACACGTATGATAGGAAGCCCTGTGGACTTATGGTAAATGTCACGATATTCATACAGATATATTTATGAGAATCAAGAAAGTAATACTCACCAATCTTAAATTTAATATGTTGAATCTATAGGGACACAATGTGATTTTCCTCAAAATATTAGAGTAAATTTCAATCTCAAGATATTTTTTTGTTTGAAATTTTGAAGTATTAGCATTTAAGTTTATTTAACATTTGATGGCAAATAAAAATTCCACGCGAATGATTCAAGTTTACTGACCAGTATGAGAATTATTTCAGTACTTTTTATACAGAAATGCATGGACTGACTGAGCTGAGAATTTCACATGGGTTTTCTAACAACAAAATCAGAGCGCTTCAGAATGTATAGATTTTGAGTATATTTTTTACCTTGACCATAATTATTCACACTAGGTTAGCTCATGAATAATAATTTATGAATAATAAGTTTGTATATTTCCTTTAAAGAGGGGCTCTCAGGTCAAATTCAGTTTTGTGATGCACTCATTTTCCAATAGATAGAGTCCTTATGAAAGTGGAAAAATATCACAAGACTCTTACTTCACATTAAAACAGTGTAAAAATGCCATTGTATTTGAAACCATTCCAGTGCGAAATTTGTTAACATCCAAAAACATCCAATGACGTCACATTTCAAATATAATTATGGGTCTGCACATTTTTGTACGGGGAATATTTAGTTAATTCCTGAATCTCCATGATATTCAATCAAGACGGCGTTGAATTTGACTTTTTGACGAACGAAAAGCTACTGAAGGCCTATGGAATGTACAGACCCATATATTGTTGACATCCAATGACGTCATGTTTCAAATTTCGCACGGAAAGAGTATCAAATAAAATGACATTTTACACCATTTTAACGTGAGGTTAGAAACTGTGATATTTGCCCACTTTCATAAGGACTCTATTGGAGAATGAGAGTGCAGCACAACAATGAATTTGATCTTAGAGCCCCTCTTTAACGTTGATTACTGCACATGAGTCATTGAACCGGTCACTGTTGCTTCAATCAGATGTATCATTGCTGTTGAGAACATAAAAGCTTAATTTGTTATGACCTTCATCAATTTAATTTGTGGGTGGTTATTCTGGAGTGATAACAGCTTTGTCACTGCACAGCCATCTTGTTTTTGTGCCATACAAATCCAGCAAACCAAACCGAGGCTGGAAGGGAAAATAGTCTGGTTCCTTTTTGTATAGTGGGAATTAGATTTTATAATCGTTATTGCGTATACAGGGATTCTGACAAAGATGTCAGAATTGGGATTAACGGTCTATTGACGCAGGGGAAATACATGAAGACCATTTCCATGGCTACCGGTATAGAGTAAATAATAATAACTTGAGTGTACACCATGTTTCTATTCGGAATTAATGAAAAACAAATTTACAAAGCTTGTTGTAGTACGCTCAACTGCATACATGGTTTAAAAAAACTATATCCCAGTGGCTTATACTCAGTACCACTAACTTAATAGCTCTCATTATAAGATATTAGAAAACATAAATAATAAACAATTTGTTTACACATTGCTATTATCACCACGCTACAATCTTGAACTTAATTAATAGAAAATACATCACTTTGATGGATGTACACTGTTAAAAACTATTTATATTAGGCAACTCGCACAATATAAACACCATGGAAGAATAAAGTTGACACCACTAGTGTTATTTTAACACCTCAGTTTTTGCAGGGTATAACTGGGTATAAACAGTATATTAGATTTCTGTTGTTTCTAGATTTGATAAAATATAAATGGGTGTTTTGTAAAGCTATTTCTGCCACCTTGCACATTCCTTACTGGTGAGCACCACATTCTACGTAGTGATGACCTCAGCAGTGTAGGCTCTGGTCAGTGTACGTGTATGTCCAAATATGGATGACCACTCTACATTGATTTGCTTAGGACAGCCCCCTTCTTAAACCAGCCAAACATATTATTATATTGTCTAATTATTCAAAATGTATCATTCATAAGGTATGAAACAAGTCCTTTTAAGGTAAAACTTGTAGCTTTGCATGGTGAGGATGATAAATAAGACTACTTGCGGTGACACCATGTGGAATCTCAATTGAGTAGTAATTAGTTCTGAAAAGAACTGGAGGTACAACTCGACTTTCGATCAGTATGCTCTGATCGTCCTCAGGAGAATGCCGGACTCTGGAAAATGCTGCTGCTTAAGTAGACTGCTGGAGGATCATCCCATGAATGGATGCTGGAAGATTAGTTCGTTGAGGCGCGCAGGCGGGAACTGTTGAGACTAGGATCCTAGGGGTTGGGGGCGAGGAGTGTGTGCTCACTGAACTGAATCAGTTGTTAACAAGCACAGGGGGATGGAGGGTGGTTGACTTAGGATATATGAGATCCCTCAGTCTGGGGTGGGTTATGGACTTTGGATATAGAAGATCCTTCAGTCCGTAGTAGTGGTCGCCAAATGTCGCTGATGTAGAAGCCGATGTCCTTTTAAGGTTATGATTTTATAAGAAAGTGTTCAAAGATTGTGTATTCTTAGGAAGAGCAGAGAATAAATGCCTTCAACATCCAACATGTATTAAACCGTATCATTAACCGTAAACTCCATCTCAACACGTGTCATTACTTACTGCATAGCCTAACTGGTTATACTATAAATGACCGAATTCAACTGCAAACCTGAAATCTTTCGACAATTATTTTGGTAATATCTAAACCATCTGGACATGGTTAAACCATATCAGGTCTCATTATAATTATTAAAACAACATGAGAATACACGTTTTAATCACTATTACAGAGTCAAATGCAACTCAGAGCAAGAACCTTGAAAATGAGAAGAAGATGAGAGAAGGAAAACAAATACAGAAAATTAGACGCACACAATCCACGAGGAAGCGGACTCGGAGACAGTTACCATGGTCGATTGAGAAGGCTACCGAAATTTCAACATCGAATGAAACGCGACGAGGCCGGGCGTGGCTACGTGTACGGGTTATGGGGATTTCTGTCTGTATTGCATGTTCCCGCAACAGCTGTTGGACCCAGATCATGGAAATATTTGCCATCAAATATTTGTAGCATCAATTCACTAAATCAATTTAAGAGTAAACTAAATACACACTGACGAGAGCACGCTAGTTGAAACGTAGAGATGAGTCCCATTGAGGTATCCTTTCTCTATGGAAGACCTATAATTATACGGCTCTTACCAGAACCACAATCTCACTTAGCGATAGCTGAGACCCAAACAACATGACGTTACCTCAAACCAAACCAATAACAATTCTCCACCATGCAAAGTTATGCAAAACCTCAAAACTTTAGATACACATATTTACATCTTCACCCTAATACTACTTTTAGAATGTCGTCATCCTGAGATAAATTATCTCAGGATCTCCACAAGTCGGATGGCACTTCCAGAGCTCCGTACAAAGCCTCAAAACTTTAGATACACCAGTTGACATCTTCACCCTGATTCGCTTTTTCATCTTCATCCTAATTTGATTTATCCATGGTTGCTGGTTTTTAATCTGTTTCTGCAGCTGTCTTCTTATTCGCTCAGTGCACATCGTAGCCCTCTAGCGGTGAATTTACACCCAGTGTCTTGGTGATAGCCACTTTTGCGTCAAGTGAGCGTTGTGTGTACACTTTATGCGCGTATGTTATGGTACTACACGCGTGTGTACTTCTACCAGCCAATGATCGCTGGAGATATTCCGCGTGTACGCACTTCAACTGCAAAATACGCCAAACGCGACACACTATCGCTGCCCTTTCGCTAGACTGGTCCCCTGTCTATTATCCTATCAAGGATATAGACAGGCTCCAGGCGTACCGCTCAAAGGATTTCATTGGATACGTTAACGCGTTGTGCATGCTGAAGATCAAGAATCACACGCTTTTTATGGCGCCGTAAGCGCAGAATTCTGTGGTAAGCAGCGCCTTGAAATTGGGCCCCGACGTCACGCTTCGAGGCTTGCGCGCTAGCTACCAACTAAGGTCAAAGTTCAGCATCGGGAAAAATATGGCGGCTGCACGGCCAGGATCTTGCGTAATTCACGCGCTTCTAGCTCAAAGCGTGACGTCAGATCTTCAGGCTACCCTTTCGCCCACAGTGGTGGTCTAACAACATGTGCCCTCAATGGCTCATGCACGGTGCGAATTATTTTTATCCTTTGGAAAATGGACTTTATAAATCTCATTAATATTACAATTATAACATAGGCCTATATTGTGTGAGTGGTGTATGACTGCTCAACTAAAGAACAATTATTTGCTCCTTTGTCTTGTCCCCTTTGATGAGCTCCCCCAATGAATTGAAAGAATATGCATGGCTAGGACACTGCCGAAAACCCATAGGTCCAACAACCAATAAGGAGTCTGAATAATATTATGAGAACAATTTGAAGAAAAAAAAGTTTTCGGACTAATAATGGGATGTCAGACTTGTTATAACAAATAACTATGCAAATCACCCTTGAATTTCGAAAAAAAATTCTCAATTTTGTCAGACAGACCGGCTGTCAGACTAACGGAATATGAACTATGCCACAACATAGGAATCAATATAATCTGTACACCTCTATCAAAACAACCTCGGAGCAACGGAGGGATGGGGAAACTCAAGATCGCAGATGGAAATTCAAATACTAAGGATTTGAAATTCTACTTTAAGATTATCATCAATGCAGAACATTCGCCACAGGACCCGGGACATTTATTGTTGTTGATTAGGGAAAACATCCGCACTTTGTGTTAATGCCATGGCGTGATTTCCCTTCCTCAAACAACCAGGCATAATGACCGGGTCAGGTTTTTAGACAGATGCACTCATGATAATCTTTCAAAACAGACAAAATCCGTCCATTAAGACGTTGTTGTCATGGAAATGCTCACATCTCTAATGTACTTTTACTCCCTAGTGATTGATGTCTCTGAGTAAAACGTCTTAGGGTGCGAGTCAATCTGACGCTAGTTACTTTTGTAGATGTCCATGTGCAGTCATACAATTATGCAGATTAAAAAAAATATTTATAAAAAAATCCCATCCTGTGATTTGTTATTTTTATTATAAATCATACACAGATCCAGACCAAAACATTATAGGATTATGTGATTAGTTTTGGGGGAAATATTAAACAATCTTAAAAAAAACAAACATTTATCACATCAGTAAAATGATTTATATTTAAAATGTTTCATCAAAATGTTTTTTTGCCCCTATACACCTGGTCAAAGGTCACGTTCATTCTTCACGGGATAAATAAATATGCATATAAACCAATCTGTAAACATGTCAGCTCAAAGGGCCAGCATGTTCGGGAGAAAATTGGGGAAATTCTTGTTCAAATTTGGAATTGTTATCCCACAACACATGTCAGTAGAGGGTGGCGTTCTTCGTTTCTCATTGAGGACAGTGCTTTTTGGAAATCTACATAGGTATTGAAGTTCACAATTCATTTTCAATTTTACTTAAATCGCTAATATTAGAATATCTCAGCTAGAATTATTGTACAGGATGTTTAATCATCACACACTTTGGCCAACATTGATGATTTTGAGAACATTTAATTTATTCAAAATTACTAATCACTCAGACATCTGTTATAATTCATATCGCAATATTTGTTGGATAATTATGTTTAATTATTGCTCGTCAAAAGAGTGGCTGAGCAGATGGAGAGGACACCAGACGAGACGTGTTTTGATCCACATTGGTGTGCGTAATAAATGAAGCGAAGGGTACACCTTCTCCCTGTTTGGGTATCTCTGGATTGAGAAGGGTTATATCGCGTCCTATACATGTGTGAGGGTGAACAAGTCCTCTGAGTGCGTCCCCCTGGAGTGGGGAGGTTGAACATACTTCCATATGCGTTTCCCTTGGATGGTTTAGCTTAGAGAAATACTCAAGTCGATATAAAATAGGCCTATGAGTAATATATACGGTATGAATCAACGACACAATTGCGCCGCAGCAGATGGTTTCTTTAGTGGATAAACAACACATGAGTAACGGAGGATTTGATAAAATCTTACGTTTTATTATTGCCCAGATTCCTTTGGGATGTAAACGATGTTTCAACTAGTCCGAGATATCTTAAACGGGTGTTCTAGAGTTAAGCTGTATATATGTATTGGTTGGAAAGCAGTACTTTGGCTTTAAATCCTGTCTAGGATTGGTTTAATGTAATTGGCTTTCCATCCAGCCGAGAAAATAATACGCTGTCTATAACGTGACATTTCATGTCTGAAAAAACAAAACTCTTAATAAAACATAATGGTGTCATTTGTCAATGTGATACACGTGGATGTTACTTAAGATATTAGGTTCTCTTTCATTATGAGTCATTCTATTTCAAGAGTTCTCATACATGTTTGCTTTCAGGTTATCATTATGTCCCTTGCTGTTTTAAACATCCACTTGTTTGTCCTGTTCATTTTCTTTGTCTGCTTTCACCATTCCTTTGTTTGTATTGTCCCCGTGGGCATTTCTGTACAAGCCTTGGCTATTGAATATGCCTCCATATTTGCTTATGTATGATATAGCTTGATGAAATTCTTGCATCGGACAATAAACCTAAACCGACGTGTGTATAGCGCTGCATACTCAGTGCTTTTCGAGTGAAAGAACTTCACAGGCGACTCGGGCGGGATTCGAACTCACGACCTCCTGCTGACAAGTGCTATACACACGTCGGTGTAGGGCAAAATTTAAGTAATGATGTAACATATTTGTGTTTTTTTCTTTTAATAATGTTGAGTTTACTTTTGTTAAAACATCAAATTTTATATTGTTGATTTATTGATTTATTCATTTATATGGAAATTTATGTGGAAAGAAATGTTGAGTTGAATATTTTTGGGGCGAATACGGTGTATTAGATAACATAATTATCACAAGGAAGGATATTAATGACCACGAGAAGATCATTAAGGTAGAAACTCTTGATTTCATTTTCTGATAATGATGAAGAGTCGTGTACAGACTCAGTCGTCTTATGTCCTCCGGGTACTAGGCATATAATATATCGGTACTTCAATAACATTGTATAATGAGATAAAAACACAATTAGTAACATTATTCAACCAGATACTAGAGACTAAGAAGATACCATCAAAATGGAAAGAGGCAAAAATTATACTCTTGCATAAAAAAGGAGACAAGGCAGATATAAAGAACTACCGCCCAATCAGTCTTCTTTCTCATATGTACAAGTTATTCACCAAGGTAATCCAGAACAGAATAAAGGCAACTCTAGATGAAAATCAACCCAGAGAACAAGCAGGATTTAGAGCAGGGTATTCCACAATGGACCACTTACAGGCTATAAATCAACTGATAGAAAAGTCAAATGAATACCAGCTAGACCTCTGTCTGGGTTTTGTTGATTATCAGAAGGCGTTTGATTCCATCGAACACAAAGACATGTTGAACGCCTTGAGAAAAGTGGGAATACATGAAGGCTATATCAGCAACTTACAGGACATTATATACAAATGCTACCGCCAAGATCCACATCGATAAACATGTCTCAAAAGAAGTGAAAATAAAGAGAGGGGTACGACAAGGAGATACAATATCCCCAAAGCTTTTCACAGCGGCATTGGAGGAGGTGTTTAAAAAATCAGATCTGGAAGAAAAGGGAATGGATATCGACGGAGAAAAACTCACAGACCTAAGATTTGCCGACGATGTAGCTATGGTTACAACATCAGTAGAAGATATGGAGGAACAGCTAACCAAACTAAGCAGAGAAAGCAAACAAGTGGGTCTAACAATGCACAAGGATAAAACTAAATACATGACAAACTTTGACACAAACATAGATATTGTCATTGAAAACCATAAACTAGAGAAAGTGGAAAATTACAAATACCTGGGCCAAACTCTAAGAATGAAAGACACAACGAGAGAAGAAATTATGTCGAGAATCAAAGCAGGTTGGAGAAGTTTTGGCATGTACAAAGACATATTGACCGACAACAACATAGCAATGTCACTTCGAAGAAGAGTGTACAACCAATGCATCCTAACAACCATGACTTATGGAGCAGAAACATGGACTACAACAAAATGAGTTGAACAACAAATTGATAACAACACAGAGAGCCATGGAGAGAAAAATGGTACGTTTAACAATACGGGATAAAGTTAACCATAACAAAATACGAGAGAAAACAAAAGTCAAAGACATCATTGAAAAGATAAAGGAGACCAAATGGAGATGGGCAAGCCATGTGTTAAGGGTCCAGGACAACAGGTGGACTAGGCGAATGACAGAATGGCAGCCTAGAACAGGCAAGAGAAAGAGAGGACGGCAAAAGAAAAGATGGAGAGATGACATAACAGCACACATGGGCACGGCAACATGGACCAGAGTGGCTAGAGAGAGAGACAAATGGAAGTTTTATGAGGAGGGCTTTGTCCAACAAATCGACGAACTATAGCCTTGATGATGATAATGATGATATGTTTCTGAAAGAATTCAAATTTTGACGATGTTCTGAGAAATTGTGATCAATAAATAAACAAATGGCCGATATGAAATATAGGCCAATTCCTTTCACCCTGGTGGTGTTTATTAATTGACATTTGATGAAAGAAGATGGTCTGATGTCTTTAGATAAATAACTGAAATTGCCTTTTACATGGATTGTTTATAATCATGTCAAATGGACCGATCCGATGAGTAAGAGAGACCTAACCGGGCGAGTAGCTAGAAATTAATCAAGGGAGTGGCAACAACCAATTCTGTGAAAAAAGGGAGCCCCTGAAAATATTTCGCTCAGAAAATATATCGATTTAGGTCACAGAACAACTACTACTCCCTTTCTAGAGTAAAAATAGGGTCAAATATTTTGCTGTGGTGTAAACCTTTGGTTTAAAATTATAACAACAATTACTGGAAGCTAACTTGATGTGACCAATCACACTGAATTTAGAGATCTAAAATTAATTTTAGAGAAAAAAAATAACAAAATAAAAAATATTTACAAAAATATGTGTTTTCAGTTTTAAAAAATGTGAACGGTTTTCACACTTTTCTAATGAGTTTGACTCCACATTAAGCTTTTATCAATGCTGTACTTTCCCTATAGCGTGACTTCATAAACTGAAATTAAAATGTATAAATATTCAATCTATTTTACAGAGTGTTATAATTGACCGTAGGAATACATATAGATCGTTGATTTAACACTTCACACTTTAATTGTGAAGAGTGTTTGCTCTACAATTTACGATCACAATCTAGTGAATCATATCGCTCAGGGGATCTTCATAATTTTGTTTTGTGAATGCCAAATATCGGAAAATTGACGTCCGTTTTCCTAATTCATTGGTATGAATTACAGCGGTTGTGTTTGCCGCGTTGGAGCGTTATCCTTGTTGATACGGTCACCAAAGGCGTTAGCGAGTGACTTCACACAGGCCTAGAGTATTGACAGTTCCATGATTCAAACTTCGACGCATGCTAACTATATTTTACTCTTAAAGAGGGACACAAAACAAATATCAATAATTGACTTTTCCCCATTATTGATATGACATCATAAGGAAACTTAATAACATACATTTTATTATCTAAATCAAAGGCTGTATAAGAAGTGATTTTGTCCATACTCCATTAGTGTTGCATTCAGAAAACACTAAGGGAAAAACAAATGGCCTCTCTTACGTTTACACATAATAAGTAGCAACGATATTATCGGTGTTATTTACAACATTATTTGCCAATGTTATACTGGGGTGACTCCACTGAACATATAGCCTTTGTAAGGGCGACATCAATCATTCAATTTTGTTTTATTAAAAAAAAAAAACACAAGGCGGCCATTAATTTGTTTTCCCGACTTACATGTACACGGATGTGAAAAGAACATCGGGTACTTTATGCAGAATTTTCTAAATTCGATACAAAAGGGGTTTGAAAATGACCTTTTGCTTTTATTTTTACCGTATTTTTAGATAATAAAACTTATATTGTATAGAATCTTTATATGACGTAAAATGGGGAGAGGTAGAACCCCTCTTTAGCATTTGCTATGTTCAAAATAGTTTGAATTCACCCTTAACCGATTGAAACTGAGGATAAATCTCTTGCAGTTTGCCCCTGTGGTTTCAAACATTTAGATTGAAACAGGTGTAGCCTAGATTAGATTGAAACAGGTGTAGCCTAGAGCGAGATTCAATCTGAAAATTAGTACGGTAGGCTTACAAAAGCTAGCATCACTGCAGTTGAAAGAAATCGGAAAACATGAAATTTGGCTATCCTTCCAAATAAATAAATAAAATTTTGAATATTATGGAATTAAAGCATAAAATATGACAGGTGCTTCAACTTCAATTAACCGGAATATTTTATAGCAACGCCAATTATATTTTCCGTGAAAGTATTTAACATACTAACTAATCGCATATAACGAGTAATCTATATGAGCGTAATATTACAGGTTTTTACTGGAACCGATATTATTTGAACATCTAAATGTTGACCGCTGACTGACTCTGGAATGTAGTCAAGATTATATTAATTCTCCAATTACCATCCGATATTAAACCCGTATTTTTATTTTGTTTGTTTGTTCATTTGTTTATTTGTTGTTGTTTTTGCGTCGGTTTTTTGTTTGTTTGTTTGTTGGGGGTGATGGAGCTTTCATATTTCATTAGTGATTGCGAGCACGTATAGTACAAATGAGAGAGGTCAGTACGTCTGACCTGACTTAAAGTATGGAGGCGATAGCATAAGTCAAGACAAAACAACATATCAAGTGCACTTTATTCTTAAATTTGAGATCGAACTTTTCGAGAGACGAAGATTGAAGATAGCATCACTCCCATCCACGTCCGATTCCTACTCCCACGCGTTCTGTGCGAGTACATTAATTGATATGTGTTGAAAGAAACACGATATTGCGAGGAAGCACTGAATTGGTGAAATTCCATATAGAAGAAAATGTTCTATTTACAAAACATTCAACGAGCCCTGGGAAAATTCCTTTGGGGATTTTGTTTACGGAATTCATTAGTTCAGAGAGTTTGAACTGAACCTGAAATATGTACATACACACTCTGAGATATAATTATCAGGCCAAAAAAAAAGGTTTCCGGTTTCTGGTCGTCGATCGGTCGGCTTCAAAGTCGGTGCTGTGACGCGTTTTTTTGTTTTGTTTTGTTTTGTTTTGTTTTGTATGTTGTGATGGGGTGTTTGTTGGGGTGTTTGTTTGTTTGTTTGTTTTTTGGGGGGAGGGGAAACAGGGAAATACGCGATACATGTTGCGCGGGGACCAGATTTCCCATTGTACAAAGTATGGTGGCTAAGAGAGGCCTCACAAATCGGGGAAACGTTCATACCCCTATGTGAAAAAGTCGTTTAAAACACAGCACGGTAGAATTCCAATTGATCCAGCTAAGAAGTGCGGGGGAAGCCATTTTTTGGTCCCCATTTTAAGGTTCAGAGGATTTAAGTTTAAGTAACACTTGTACTGATATGACCTTGTGGATCATGTGTAGGCCCTACTCTTCAGTTACGCTGCAGGAATTGTAATGAAAATTAGTAACTAAAATACACAATCACATCCCCACCCACCCAAGATATCAGCCAGTCACCTTTGACTAGAGTCAGATATCAGCCAGTCACTATAGACTAGAGTCAGATATCAGCCAGTCACTATAGACTAGATGTCAGATATCAGCCAGTCACTATAGACTAGAGTCAGATATCAGCCAGTCACTATAGACTAGAGTCAGATATCAGCCAGTCACTATAGACTAGAGTCAGATATCAGCCAGTCACTATAGACTAGAGTCAGATATCAGCCAGTCACTATAGACTAGAGTCAGATATCAGCCAGTCACTATAGACTAGATGTCAGATATCAGCCAGTCACTATAGACTAGAGTCAGATATCAGCCAGTCACTATAGACTAGAGTCAGATATCAGCCAGTCACTATAGACTAGAGTCAGATATCAGCCAGTCACTATAGACTAGAGTCAGATATCAGCCAGTCACTATAGACTAGATGTCAGATATCAGCCAGTCACTATAGACTAGAGTCAGATATCAGCCAGTCACTATAGACTAGAGTCAGATATCAGCCAGTCACTATAGACTAGAGTCAGATATCAGCCAGTCACTATAGACTAGAGTCAGATATCAGCCAGTCACTATAGACTAGATGTCAGATATCAGCCAGTCACTATAGACTAGAGTCAGATATCAGCCAGTCACTATAGACTAGAGTCAGATATCAGCCAGTCACTATAGACTAGAGTCAGATATCAGCCAGTCACTATAGACTAGATGTCAGATATCAGCCAGTCACTATAGACTAGAGTCAGATATCAGCCAGTCACTATAGACTAGAGTCAGATATCAGCCAGTCACTATAGACTAGAGTCAGATATCAGCCAGTCACTATAGACTAGATGTCAGATATCAGCCAGTCACTATAGACTAGAGTCAGATATCAGCCAGTTACTAGTTACTAGTGCAGACGTCTTAGTAAACAGGAGGTCGTGGGTTCGAATCCCGCCCGAGTCGCATGTATAGTTTTTTCACAGACACTCGGAAAGCACTGAGTATACAGTGCTATACACACGTCGGTGTAGGGCAAAATTAAATCAATTGTTTATCTCCCAACGCAAGAATTTCACCAACCTATATATAACAGTATATTAACAATATCAAACGTTTACAAATAAATACTAGTACATGTAGGTACATGCATGTATCTCAATATAAAATGATGAGAAGCAGATAACATCATGGTATAAAAACAAGTACCGAGTATAAATAAATGTTTTTTTCTGTTCCAGTTTGTCTTGTCTTTTGCCAAATTTGCCGTCCCCATTTTATCCCTTCCTTAAGGAACTGTTTGTAAAATGACTACGAATAAAACTTACATACGATCAAAAAAATACCAGAGTTGTGAAATAATCCCTCTACCTCTGTGTACTCAGCTAGATTGATCATTTAAAACATGCATGAACGGTTTTTAATGCTTATTGTAATTTATTTTTGTCAGAAAATAATAATACTTTTCAAAATTAATTCGTTTCTCGACTGAGCACGGTTTAAAATTAGTATATACACTTTTGTCTGTAAATGTTCAAAAGTATTTTGACTTAATCATAAGTCCACTTTTCCTTATTTTTTATGAAATAAATTTTGGTAAATAAAGTCGAATTTAGAAATATTAGAAATATTGCAATAAAATGATAATATCTTTCATAAAAATTAAGAAATTTAACAATTTTTCATTAAAATGAAAATTTATTTCATAAAAATTAGGAAAAGGGGACTTATGATTAAGTCAAAATACTTTTGAACATGTTTATAAAGAAACATGTATACAAACAAAAGACCACATACAAAGTAACCGGTTTCTGGTCTCCGTGCGCGTCGCCTCAGACCTGCACATCAGCACTTCACATATTATAGGGGTATGAAAGTTTGTCAGATTATAGGTGGCCTTTCTTAGCCACCGTGCATTGTGTATGGGAACTTTGTCTGGTTCCAATAACCGCGTATACATGTATCACGTATTTCACTGGTTGGGAAAAAAAACGCGTTTTGAAGACGACCTATGACCAGAAACCGGAGACATTGTGTTTTGGCCTAAACCGAGAAAATAGTTAAAAATGCATTTAGATTGTTAGTATTTATTCCACTGTGGCCTTTCTGTCTTCTTTAAGAAAAAATAATAATTTTAACAAATTATTCACATTTTTGGTAAAATGTCTTTAAACGCATCCATACTTTATAAGAATAAAGTATAGAACTGTGAAAGTTTCAGCTTATTTCATTGTATTTTGAGTATTTGTATTCATTCTAATGTGGAATTTCTGTTTTTATGAAGGCAGAAATATTTCCAGGTATGTATCATACCATCTTATAAATTTAAGCCAAGAAATCATTACGTCAAATTGTTACCATCTATTTTTCCAAGTAGTACGCAACTATAGAAGCTAACAATAATAATGGACATTTATATTGCGCAGGTATCCGCTAACTTTGACGCTCATTATTACCCCTGTCATCTCAACTGTGGAGTATGCAGTCCATGCTGCTAAATGTGTAGCAGCATCTCCACCCTCACAGGTCCCTATTTATACTCCTGGGTGAAGAGAAGCAATTAGAGTTAAGTGTCTTGCTCAGGGACACAAGCACCGAGTCATCAGAATGTGGGTTCGAATCCTGGCTGCGACTCGGCCTTCCTAACACAAGTCCGATGCACTTAACTGCTCGGCCATGGCACCCCATGAAATTTATTAATTTCATTATTAATTAATTTGGTAACAAACGTTCGTTTTATGTAAAGACTGCTTGCGGTGACACCATGTAAAAATTATCTATTGGGTACTCAGTAATATAATGTGGTTCTGAAAAAAATCACTTGGTTATAACTCGACGTTTCGATAAGTATGCTCTGATTGTCTTCAGGAGAATCTTCTCCTGAAGACGATCAGAGGTTCTCCTGATTGCGATCAGAGCATATACTGATGGAAACTTGTAACCAACTGCACGGTTCTTTTCAGAACCACTTACTACTACTCAAAAGAGAATTTCACATGGTGTCACAGCAAACAGTCTTTACTTAATATTCTTTTCACCATGCAAAGCTGCAAATCTTATTACATGGTGCCACCACAAACAGTCTTTACTTATCCTTTTCACCATGCAAAGCTACAAATCTTACTACATGGTGTCACCGCAAACAGTCTTTACTTATCCTTCTCACCATGCAAAGCTACAAATCTTACTACATGGTGTCGCCGCAAACAGTCTTTACTTATCCTTTTCACCATGCAAAGCTACAAGTCTAACTTACGTTTATTTTAATCTTCATTTTAACACAACGAAAAGCTCACTATTACATGTTTTTTCCTGTTTTTATGTTTGGCAACCTTTTGTAAATTCAACATATAATTTTTTTCTCTTACTAGATGAAATTACACTAAGTAAGTTTTTAGATAACAGTTAATTTGATAATATAGTAATTACCAATGATAATATATGATTTGACAGACGGAAGGGTAGGGGATGGAATAACAGTCAAGACAAATAAAATAATTAATTCCAAAAGGTAAAATTATAAAGATTTTTTTCGCATTTAGCAGGCCTAGACCTATATGTATTCATAACATATTAAAGAGGAGCTCTCAGCAAATAATAATAACTGACATTTACTAATTTTTAGATGTATTATGTCATAATGAAACTAAACAACATACATTCTCATGGTAAAATATTGTAAAATATGTCACTTAAGTTCTCCCAAACCCCTTTTGTGCGACTGCGTATATAGCTACGGCTGGAATGTACTAGCTAGGGCCTATATGCACTCCCGATAAAAACCGTTAATTTGATGACTTACTTTGATTGATTCGATGTTTATACTTGCTCAGACGAGTATAGCTTGCTGAAGTCCACCGCCTCCCCGTATCGTCTTCAAATGAGAAAACACAAAGGACTTGTTTCTTGGCCCTAAATGACAGACGAACGGCGAGAACAGTCTCGACTCAAGACTCACGAATCAAGTACTGATCCTACTGTGGGATCCTTGCGCGGGAAAAGTGGCAAATCGTCGTTTGTGCGGGCGTATTTTGTGAGCACGTGTCAGAGCAAACACGTAGTTATGGCTTCGCACAGTTAGGGCATATAGCCAAAGGGAACTTGGGCACGGGAAGATGAACCACTTATCGTTCAAATAGGTTTTTCTGTAAATTTATGATTATCAAATTTATGATTCTCAAAGTTCCTTACCCAAGCTTTTTTGGTATATTTGTTATACATTTCAACCTCCAACAAATATATATGAATAAATTAAATCGTTGCTCGGCCACCTCCAATAAGAACACTGGCATACGTACATCCCGATCGGAAATTTGAACGGATCAAAGATTGATGCAATTCTTGAAAATTACGTTTTTGATCAAAGAGGATTTTTTTCATCATGCTATTTGACAAAATGAATTAGAAACACGCACAGATAAAATGGAGACTGAGATCAGTTTATTTCATAAGAATAATATCCAAATAAATATTAATTTAAACTGTCATAAACTTTATAGAATCATACCTGTTCTTTATATAATGCCTGTACTGTCTCTATGGTCCTGTCGATGAGTACAAATGATTATTAAGCCAAAAAAGTCTCTGGTATCTGGTCTCCGCGCCCGTCGCCTCAGACCCGTGCGTCGGCATTTTTAGTTTTTTAAATTTATTTATTTATTTTTATTTATTTATTTTTTAGGGGTATGAACGTTTGCCCGATTTGTGAGGCCTCTCTCTTTGGTTAAATGTGAACGAATTAGTATTAGTACGGTATTGGTATTCGGGTTTAAATGTCATGATGCGAGTAGCAACGAGTGGAGACACATTATTCATGCTTTAGTCAATTCGAGTCATTCAATTATTATAATTATTGTACCAATACAGGGGACATGTACCCCTCTCCCCGACCACCCATTGGTACAACGTCCATCTGGGCGGTTACCAAATGTGATTTAAATGATAGCCCCGCCTACACTGTAATATTTAACCCATTTTCTTAAGTCGCCAATTATGTTGGCAAAGTGGATAATGTGTAGAGGTCGAGTTGGTTTAATGTTGGCCCTTCGTCGGCCCGTATGACATAGAGTAACAGTGTCGGTATACAACCAGTGGTGGCGATTTATTGTTACGATTGGGGGAGAGAGAAAGGTAGGGAATAGGACTCATAACCTACCCTACCCCCACCCCCAACAGACCCCTCCCCGACCTATAAATCCCAACATGTTTTGTAGTAAATACATGAGTTTGGAAGTTTATTTATTTTATTTTATTTTTTTTTAAATTTGATTTTCGAAGTTTTTTGTTTCAGGTTTTATGTTATACACTCTCGGGGGTTCAAATGGGCACAAAGAAAACTGTCAGCTATACCAGTAACCTTTCAATCATCCCAATAAAATAGTCCGTCCAAAGTGCTTCTATATTTGAGAATACAAACATTGTTATGTCGAATTTAGTTACCCGGTACCGTCCAGCAAACCTTGTGTAAAACATAAAAGACAAACACTTATTTATTTATTTTTTAGTTCACGCCAAAACGTGCACCTATTGTAATGAAACTGGCACAGGCTAGTTTCATGATTCATGATATATATGTATATAGGCCTAGTGGAAACTAGAGGGTTGAAAATTAACGCACGTTGCTCAATAACAATGCTGACCCTTTCCTTTACAAATCTTTATTTATACAGCTATTACATAGATATGAAGTATTTTCTATGCCTGTACTTTTGTGCAAATACACGGAGCCTCAAAACAAGGTCACTGCATGAAAGACTTGTACACGGCGTGCACGCCACACAAGCACAGCCAAAATTGTCCGACGCAAACATGGCAGAAACCAAGCTATACTTTATTTGGAATTTCATCGAGAAAGGGGGCGTTTTCCCTCCGTTTAAATCATTCTTAGAGTCGTGGACTCAGACAACATGCTACGTGAAAAAGAATAAGGAATTCTTATCCACCCAGCTTCATCGCAACTTGAATCCGAAGGGTAAGTCTTCGTAAATTATTTCAAAACTTTGATTTCACATCAGGAATTTTGTTCCACGAGGCCCATTTGTTTTTTTAAAGCCTGGTACATGAAATAAATATTTATTGTTGGGATCGACCATGGACATGGCTTTGCAATTTTCTTTCAAACCATGTAGCAGTGTAAAAATCAAAGAAAACATGCCAAGGTAAAACTTGTAGCTTTGCATGATGAAGAGGGAATAGGGATGTAGAAGATAACGTATCCAGTCTCCAAGAAACGCGGTTGGAGTGAGATATAGAAGATCTCCAGGAATCCGAGTCGGAAGGTCGTGGGGATATAGGAGATCCCTTAGACCAAGTGAACGCGCGAGGGAATAGGGATGTACAAGATCCCGTATCCAGTTGCGAAAACTTGTAGATCTGCTTACGGCGGGTGGTGATGAACGCGTGTCTGCTCGAGAAAAAACAGGACGGAATATCCCGGCGAAACAGGACGGAATCTCCCTACGAGACTGAAAGAACACCGAGCTCATGGCCGCAGAGGAGATTTTGAGAAGTCAGCCATCCTCAAGCACTCCCACATCAAGGACCACCAAATTGACTGGCAGGCAGCTCAACTAATCACACCCATCGACCCATAGCACCCCAGACGCATCAGAGAGGCCATCGAGATCGTTAAACACGATACTGTAATTCCACAGGACATCGGTTTCCACATCAGCGATATTTGGCGATCACTACTACGGACTGAAGGATCTTCCAAAGCAAAGTCCAATCTACTATATCCTAAGTCAACCACCCTCCATTCCCATGTGCTTGTTAACAACTGATTCAGTTCAGTGAGCACACACTCCTCTCCCCCACCCCCTAGGATTCCAGTCTCTTCTATGCACTAATCCTCCAGCATCTAGCCTTCGCGTAATGCTCTAGTAGCCTACTTAAGCAGCAGCATTTCCCAGAATTCGGCATTCTCCTGAGGACGATCAGAGCATACTGATCGAAACGTCATTATTTTTGTTTACCAAGTTTACTTAAAGCGAGTAAAGGGTTCGTTACAATGTATGTTAAGAGTGTGTATACAGAACAGCATTTGTTAAACTGTTAAACCAAGCTTCTGATGACTATTGTGAAATCTTTAAAATTCGAAGATTTTGAATATTGTGAATTATCTTAACCTTTAAAAAAATGCATTCTGCTTCATCACACAGGAGCATGGCAGCACGTGAACCATGCAGCTTTCGACGGAACCACCTTTGAGGGTTTCGGTAAACCAACTGAAGCTTGGTTCAAGGTTCTTAAGGACACGACTGGTCCGCCAGGAACCACGATTGCCTATCCCGGTAAATAAGACAGTTTAATTCGTCTTGGGAGAGTAAAAGTGATGTAAATATACAAATCACAGAATCAGAATATGTATTCTAGGCATTTCTGATATTTTTATGTAAAGGGAAATTACAACGTTGACAATTACCTGATTACAATGTTACTTTATTATCCAAAGACTAATATGAAGTTTGTAAATGTACAATCATACTGACAAATAATAATTGTAATTTTGTTATGCATATTTGCCCCGAACAAGGCTAAAAGCCATTCAAGATACATGGCTACAATAGAAAAAGAAAATAAATAGACTCAGAGGAGCTGAATGTGGGAATTGAGATTCCTCTTGAAACAGGATAGATCGTAGGATGGAGGGAAACGTGCACCATGCAAGGAATTCCAAAGAGATGCAGCACGTGGAAAAAAAACCCATTAGTATAGCTTTAAGTTCTACATCTAGATATAGCTTGGGTGTATGGGTGAGAACAGACAGAAAGCCGAATTTCAAGCACTAACACAGGAGGAACTAGGTTGCATAGACCGGTGGAACATTTACCATGATTATGTCTGAAGTACTTTCATTTCAGAAAACACAACAAAAATATTAATATGTGCATTTACAAATTGCACCATGTGTTTGCTGTTCAAATTGTGAGTGCTTTATCACACTTTTCTCATTACTTATGGACTCCAAGTTGAGCAAAAACGTTCACACCTTGGTTGTTTAAAGCTTACATTGATTCCAAAAAAGTAAGCACAATCATGAAAGCAGTTTTGCCAGCATTTCAAATGTTGTCCCTTCCTTTTAAATCTCTTCGGTTCATATTTTTAAATAATGTTTACCAAAATGATGAGAATTTGGTTAATTATTCACTTCAATTCTTCAGCTGGCTACACTGAGATAGGAACATCAACAGGGAAGACATTTGGTCCATGGTTACCGAAGGATGACAAGACCATCTTCATCGTGACGTCATTTAAGGTTGGGATTCAAATATTGTACAATTTAAAGAGGTTTTTGTTGCTTTTGATGGGGGGGGGGGGGATTTCTGAAGTTATTTTATGTCATGAATATTCGATGTTATTAGCACTACTAAATCGAGTGCTCAGCGCAACACTGCCTCATCTCCATTTTTGGCCAAAATGAGATTTGGGTATCAAAATTTTCAGGAAAATGCCAGCTTTCCAGTAACAACAAAGCCTTATCTCCATCTCCAACCACAATGCAGCTACAGACCAGTGAAACGCATCTCCATCATGTTGCCAATTTTCATTATTATTTAGTAATTAAGCTACTTGTGAAGAAAAATTTATGCAATTTTACCAAATATATGACTAAAAGAAAATACAAAAGTAAGCTTTAGCTTAATTTATTAATTCTTCACTTTTGCTATGAGCCATTTCAGATTGCCAAAATTCTGTAAATGCGATTTTCTCAAAATGGCCGAAATGGAGATGAGGCTTTGTTGCGCTCAGCCCTCGAAATGTACAATAAAGGCAATCATGTCACAAAATATGATTCGTAAATCAATGACTCAGACAGTTGTCGAAGAAGGAGCTATAAGATTTATTGAGCAAATCTATAACTTATTGTATGCTTGCATTATTATGGACGTATATTTCGATCATAGGAAGAACTTTAATATATCTTGCAGGCAAGTGACGACAATGACACCAAACTCCATGAAGCTTTCGAGAAGGACTGGAAGGTGTCTTCAGGCGCTAACTTCATCCTCGAGAAAGCTCCCAAGGAACTCGGCATATCTCACTGTGCACTCTTTAAGAAGTTCACCGCGCGTCCAGGGATACTGTACGTCCTTAGGTCAGAGTTGACTGGGGCTGGGGAGCAGTCAGAGGCTGCCAAGGCCTTCTTGGCTCAGCTGAAGGAATTCAAGTTTCCTGACTACTTCGAGCGTGTCGATACCGACCTCTTCATGCCAGATGCTGGAAATATTCATTTTTCTGAGGGTGGGAAGAGAGATCTTCCGGTGGGATTTACATGGAAGCCATAGGTTGTCATGGAATCTAAGATGAAAATCTAAATGAGATTTAAATGTAGTTGGCAATAGGCCATACTGTCAATGTTATGTAGTTTTGATTAAATAGAACATTAGCTGTTGCAAACTGCTTACCAACCTAAAGGACCTGCTGTATAAATGCAAAATAATGATTTCAAACCTAGCAGGTTCTTTCTCAAAGGCACTTTTTTTTAGTTTTGATTAATTACACTTTCCAACTTTCCAAACATATTTCTGTCTTGTAATTTTCACCCACCATTCTGAAAAAAGGGATCTTATTTCGGCATTTTTGCCATCAAACCATTGGAAACGAATGGCCAGTACTATATAATGCTACAAATAATATGATTTGCATGGCTTGAATATAATTATATTTCATGGGAACAGTTTTGTTTATCGATGTCTTTTGCTATTTTACCCACAATTTGTTTTCAGTATACTTCTTTGTTCCTTGTAGGCCCTATATGTCAATTACTTTCAAAATTATATATTTTACCAAGTAAATGACCAAAGTAATGTTAAACATTCCATAGGTGTTCCATTACATTAATTAATCACGATGAGGTCTAAGTTAACTTTTTATCCATGCCTTGGTCAATTATTTGAAATTGGACTTATTTGAAAGTACATAGGCCTAAGTTAACTAAGTTAAATGCAGAATTAAACCAACAAATTACGCGGGGAAAATATGGATTCACACTCGATCATTTTGGTTGTGCACAAGTTTATGGGAATGTCTCCCAAATTC
Organism: Zoroaster sp. YZ-2022; assembly: GCA_029582265.1. Taxonomy (NCBI): domain Eukaryota; kingdom Metazoa; phylum Echinodermata; class Asteroidea; order Forcipulatida; family Zoroasteridae; genus Zoroaster; species Zoroaster sp. YZ-2022. The sequence goes on from CM055824.1 coordinate 6,249,092, forward strand.
TTTAAAGCCAGGGTACACATTGTATTGTTGTTACACGATAAACACTTATCTTGATAACTTATTCCATCCGGAGTTAGTAATTAGGCTAATTATAGAGAAAAACAGAATAATAAAAATCCAATTTTAAAAGTCACCAGTTTGCAAACTTTTTGTTATAGGAAGCGAACACTTCAGAATCCCCTGAAAACGTTTTTACAATTTCCTCGGAAACATAAAGCCCCTCCCCCCCCCCCGTAAAACGAGTGTGTGATAATTCCCACATGGATCATGAAAATGCCTTGCTAAGAAGGTTCTATCCTCGTACGGATGAGTTCCTTTACTTTTTCATTTTAACTGCCTTCCTGCGGACATTATTAAATTGATGGACAGGCCAAGTGGTAATGTACCTACGTTTTATATAGATATGATAAGGTCCTGGTTCGAAATCAAAGAATTAGACCCCACAGAAATGATAAATCAGATTATAGGCCCTGTGGGGCAACAGTCTCATATGTATTAACGGTAAACCGTTTATCTTCAAGTATTGGATTAAGTCCGGTATTGTGTTTGTAGGAGACTTTTGTCCGAAAGTATTTGTTCACGCTATGGACATTCAAAATATTGTGTTTGTAGGAGACTTTTGTCCGAAAGTATTTGTTCACGCTATGGACATTCAAAATATTGTGTTTGTAGGAGACTTTTGTCCGAAAGTATTTGTTCACGCTATGGACATTCAAAATCAGCTCATCAATAAAGCAAATTACATTGCCGAGACGTATCAGATTAGAAAAGCAATACCTATAACATTTGGATCAAGAACTAGCAGCTGCCAAATTGACTCAATTCATTGCTCCCTCTATAAATGAAATACTTCTGAATGGGGATAATTACACAGCTGACTGGAACGATTTGAAATCCAAGACAGTGTATAATATTCTTGTTAAGAACAAAAAAACATATTAGTAGAGGTATTGTAAAACCATCTTACAACTCCCACATGACTTTAATTGGATACAAGTTTGCAACTTTAAGATTATAAAAAGTACCTATAAATAAATATAAATAATTCAGTTTTAAATTAATATACAACATCATTCCAAATAAAACTAATCTGACTAAATGGAATTGAAGCAACTCATGTAGTTACATTATATGTAATGTACATGATGATCACTTTTTGCTTTCATGTAAGTCTTTGAAACAATTCTGGAACAACATTGGCTATACCTCATGAATCTCAATTTACACATCCAGCATGGCATTAAGTTGAAAGAAATTGTGGTAGGCTATAACATTAATGATGTTAACTTTGACACTGTTAACCTGTTAATAATAATAGCCTTTTTCACTGTGTACAAATGCAGAGTAGGGAACGCATTCAATCAAAATACTGCTTTTAATTATAAACTTCTTTGAAGAACGTTTAAAAGTGAAATCAAATTCATGTTAATTTGTAATGCTCCTGTTCTTTCTTTTGTTTTGTATGATTGTGTGTTTTTGCATGTAGTTGTATTGATAGATAAACAATAAAACGCCTGGAAATACTCCCCAGGGACAATATCATCACGATCAAGAGGACATTCTATTACTTTTACCTGTCGAAATCTTACATGTAATAGCTCATTGGAAAGCATATACATGTAGTCTCAGCTATCCAACAATGTACATAAAATAGCAATCGGAAGTACGTGCGAAAGGCTAGGTTTTTATGAATGAACCACGCTCGTCCCGCCCAGCCTTTCGCGAAGGAAATACTCCCCACCCCGTTTAGCAAATTTGGAGATGGAGGTTAAATTACGCCAACGCCCCGAGTACATTTGGAGAGGTGAAATTTCATGGAAATATTACAAACATGGATAACAAAATGTCATTCAAAAAAGGGCCAAAAAAGTATCAGATTAAAGGGACAATATCATCACGATCAAGAGGGCATGGAATCAGAATGCTAGTTTGAGAAAGTACTGCTTCATAATAAGGTCATATTACCGTTGCTACTTCATAAATGACCCAGTAATTTCCAGTCACTGTGTTCATCTTAAACTAGGACACTGATTTCATGCCGAGGACACTGATCGTGACAATACTGTCCCTTAAGGAGGAAAAGTAACGCCGGCTTGACACTGACGTGGGTATAATGTATCAAGTTAGAACATTCCTATCCGACAGGCCATTTAACATATTATAATTTAACGTATTATATTGTTCACCAACCATAGTATTCTCTATAGCTGGGCAAGTGTGTTTTAGCAAATTTGGAGATGGAGGTTAAATTACGCCAACGCCCCGAGTACATTTGGAGAGGTGAAATTTCATGGAAATATTACAAACATGGATAACAAAATGTCATTCAAAAAAGTATCAGATTAAAGGGACAATATCATCACGATCAAGAGGGCATGGAATCAGAATGCTAGTTTGAGAAAGTACCGCTTCATAATAAGGTCATTACCGTTGCTACGTCATAAATGACCCAGTAAGCTACAAGTTTTACCTAAGTGTGTTTTATCTTTATTTACACTTCTGCCTAAACGGCGCGCCTTTTAGGCGTCCATTAAAATTGGAGCACAGCTTTCAATGCTATGTTCAGGTACATACTGTACATGTACATGTACATGTACATATGCTCTGGTGCAGCAAGGATGCCATTGAAGTGTCTGTATTTAACACACACGCTTGTACCTTGTACTAACACATTAACCGCACTGTACTCCAATCTCTTCACAATCATGGACAACACAAAACTGTTTTTCATTTGGAATTTCTTCGAGAAAATCGGTCATTCTCCAAAGTTTGAAAAGTTTGCCGACTGGTGGAGGTTTGCTGGTGACTACGTGGCCAAAAACGATCAGTTTATCGTCACAATGTTGCACCGTAATCTCAACCCAAAAGGTACAGTATCTAGTAATCTCCCACCTACGTAAAAGGACACAGTCTGTCCACAGAGCAGTCTGTCGTAGCGCAGAGGGATGGCAGCAATTTTCCCTGTATGCTTTTCATTATACAATGTATAATCCATTTTTTCTCTATTATAAGGGCAAAATTCGAAAATCTAATTATTTCATCGGAACATGCTGTTTGGCTTTAGAGGAAAACAAATGCTCAAACATTACACATTTCTCAAAATAACTGTGAGTAGGGTTTTCAGTTTGTACGTGCTTGACCGAAGCCCTCCACACGCACAGCGTATCGCCCGCAACAAAAAACATCAAAATTTTAAATCAAAAAATTCTATTACTTTTACCTGTCGAAATCTTACATGTAATAGCTCATTGGAAAGCATATACATGTAGTCTCAGCTATCCAACAATGTACATAAAATAGCAATCGGAAGTACGTGCGAAAGGCTAGGTTTTTATGAATGAACCACTCTCGTCCCGCCCAGCCTTTCGCGAAGTGTTCCGAGATCGGGCGCATTCGGCCCGTACAATTTGCCGCGCTCTGCTGAGGGCATCCACTTCGGAGCTGTCTCCGCGCCCGAGTACATTGTGATTGACAAGAAAACGGGTTTCCATATTAAGTCAAAGGGCTCCTTTACATTGCCATGCTTGCTCGATCTCCACAGCTACTCTACAACCCAAGTTATGAAGAGATAAAAAATTTAACACCGTTTGTCGAGGTGAAATTTTTAAGTTGAAAGGTAAGAGCGTTGTCTGAATGAATTTTACACCTCTTTTCTATCATATGTGAAAGTTTTGAGCCGTAATTGTGTTTAGTTTTGAGCGGAGAGTGTATTTTTTACACCATTTCAAAAGCTCTTATGAGGGAAACGAGCACGAACGCTGTGCGTGTGTATCACGGTGTGTGTAGGCTGATTCAACGGTTTTGTTGCCATTAGGGATGTAGGCCTACACAGTGTATGGACAGTCGGGCTTCATCGAATGCTGTATACTTGATTAAATAAAACAGGATTCCTCAAAAACTACTCGTCCGATTTTCTTGATTTAAAAACCATTGTATTTCTTTCATCAAGACCTTTAATTTGATATAAATATTGAGCATATTGGTTTAGGAATAATTTTTCACCTGAAAACCCTATACTGTGAGAAAAATGATTTTACGTAATAGGTTTCACGACGAAATAAATTTAAGTTAGTTCATTAATTCATCTGGGCACTTAACTATTAAACCGAGGTTCCAACTACTTTTGATGCAGTATTTTATTTAACGGTGGTAAAACGTGTAACGAACCATGTATTATGATGTAATATTTATTATTGGGACCGCAAACGAACTACCGCGCATCGCTACTGCGCATGCCGCTGCCGAAAAAACGCGTGTACAAAAAATGGTACACCGCGGGTCGCATGGCTTCCGTTCGTTTAGCGCAAAGCAATGTGGGATATAATCACGTTCGTGGACGCCATTTTGTTTACCGATAATTTTTGAGGATACTGCCGAAAGAATGACGAAAATCGACCAATTTTTCACCAAATTCTAAGGAAATTGAAGGGTTATTAATTTTCAATGTCAAATTTGAAGTATAAGGGGGTTTTTGATTTCAAAAAGAAAGGCAGAAATGGAAAGATTGACGTCGAAATAGGGTAGAGACGATGTTTTCTAACCGGGGGAGACTAGCGCAAAAGAGCGCCGGCAATTTTTTCAACATGGGTCAAGCTTTCAGAGGGAGTAAGTTTAACTAATATAATTGGTAACTGTTTGTTGCAAGCCAGCAAGTATCAGGGTTTTGGCTGTTCTCTTTGTTTAACTTACCTTTACTCAACCGGTGATAATTAAAAAAAACTTTTTAATAAAATCTTTTGATGTTTTTCACAAAATACATTTGAAATACACAAAATTTAATTAAACTACATTTCAGAAAAGTGGAAACTATAGTATTTACAATATGGCAGTTTCCTTTTGTTTACCAACTTGTTTACAATGGTAAACAATACCAAAATGACACCTCTTGAACCGAAAGCTCCATAGGAAAATTGAACCAAAATTTACTGAAAACAAAAACAGTAAAAAGGGAATAACTTGATAACCGTAAGTCCGATTTTAATGATTCAAAAAGAATTTCAATTAGAACTATATTCTCTATCATAATTATCAAAAGATTCAGCATAAAAGGACATTTCAGAAATGGGTTGCGGTCCCTTTTTTGGTTATTATAGTTGCTGAAAAGAGTCAGTCTCCTCCATTCATTGTTAGTTTACATTGTTATCACGGTTGGGCTACTTGCAGGGTCACGGTCGCCAACCAGTACTAACATCACGAATGGAAAAGGTCATGATTTAAAATGCCGAGAGAAAATAAGCAACCAAAAAGCACAACAATTCTGCACGTAGGCATATTGCCATTCATAAGGTGCTGGTCGCAGTGACTATGTAATACACACATGTGGTTCAATTAAATAAACAAATCAATCAGGCCGCGTAATAAAACATCATGTTTCAAGGGCCCCAGCGACCAAATTAGCCATTTTTCACTGGAAAAAAGAGGGAAATCAGTGGCAGATCTAGATAGAGACGGCTCGCTGGCACCCCTCCCCAAACTACTCCCCCAAACTACCCCCCGCTCAGACTATCGTGTTTTATTTATTTAATTTTGAAAGAAAATATAAAAGTACCACAGGCCTAAATAAATAAATAAATAAATAACAAATTAAAAAAAAAAATTGCTAAAGATTAACCAGTTCGCGTCGGGAATAAAAAAGTTTTTCTGGGCCCCTGTGCGGGTTTCTTTTCCCCACACAAACACGTTAATGGAAGCTTCCACAGCGCGTGGCCACGTCTACCGAGCATGTCACTGTACGCTCGGCTCGTTGCCACGTCAACCGAGCATGCATACAAATATTCCCGAGTTTCCTATGGCGTGTTTAGACGCTCTCCGATCCGATCCGCGGTGCAAAAAAAATTGCGTGTATACACGGCCTGCGACGCGAACTGGTTTTAAATTAAGCTTCAAAAAGGTCCCAAAGAGAGTGAGACTTCGCGACTCGTAGTAGTTTTAGCTACTTCTACCACTACTCCATGGTCCAAGTACTGAATCCACCACTACACTGTAAAAATAGTGTTTAGAATTTAAACACAATTTAATAAACGCGTTTAGGAATGCGTTTAAATGCTAAACGACCATCCTCTGCACATGTGCTCAGCTTTCTGCCACCTGTTCATAATTTTGCATTTAGTGGTACTTTTTTTTTTAACCCACAGGAACCTTTCCGTACGTGAATCATGCAGCATTTACTGGTACAGAATTCGAGGGTTTCCAGCAACGCAAACCCACCGAATCATGGATGAAAATGATATCAGAAACACGTGGCCCGCCAGGATCGCAGTTGTCTTACCCGGGTAGGTCTGATGAGGTTTTTTTTTATTGGAGAGTGGGAGTTATAATCCATGCAATCTTACATTGAGACTGACAAATAAGTGTATTTTCCCCCTCATAATGTTTACGTTATTTACCAATCATTAGGGGTAAATCCCGCCGGAAGATCTCTCTTCCCACCCTCAGCAAAATGAATGTTTCCAGCATCTGGCATGAAGAGGTCGGTATCGACACGATCGAAGTAGTCAGGATACTTGAATTCCTTCAGCTGAGCAAAGAAGGCCTTATTTCCCAATCACCAGGGGGTAGTACGTAAATTGTATTGAGACATTATGTGAAATAAGTTTTTAAGAATTAAATATGATTCTTCTTCAGCTTGATTGCAAGTGAAAATATTCACAAAACAGGGAGATCACTAGGGCTGGATGGCTCATAGTTCAGATGGTTAGTATGAGAGCGCTAGTACGGTAACCTGGATGTCGCAGTTTCAGATTCCACTCTGGTGACGGTTTCCGCTGTAAAAATAATGTTTAGAATTTGAACACACGCAAAATAAACGCGTTTAGGAATACGTTTAAATACCAAACGGCCAACCTCTGTACATGTCACAAAGATATAAACGTGATTAGCATGACTTGCTTCCTTTTGTTTCGATTCGTTTTTAATTGATTGGATTGGATTCCATTACATTTTTTATTTGATTTGCAATGTCATTGTCTGCTCTGCTATAAAAACATGATTATCCTGCATAGGCCTGATTGTTTCTGAACTAAACCTTTAGGTGGCTACACTGAGATAGGTACAAACACCGGAAAGCCATTAGCCCCATGGCTACCTAAAGATGATAAGTCCATCTTCATCGTGACGGCATTTAAGGTACCTCACCTTGTTTACTATATACCGGTAGCGTGACTCTCAAAGTCTATACTATACTATTTCTTTGTAATACAATAGATCTAAGTTTTGAGGCTTTGCATGGTGGAATATCGATATCGTTTCGGTTTGCGGTAACACCATGTGTTTATCTCAACTAACGTGAAGCTGAGATACAGGTTCTGAAAAGAACCGTATCGCACAACTCGTATCTCAACCTTCGTTAAGTGAGAAAGGTTCAAGGGAGAACCAATTTCGGGCAACTCGTTTTCTCTACTGTCGCTAAGTGAGAAATATGGTTCAGGGAGAACCACGGGGACTTCACGGGTTAATATGGTTCAGGGAGAACCATAGGGACTTCACGGGTTATTCTCAACGTTTCGATTAGCCTGCTCTAATCTTCTTCAGGAGAATGAAGAGGTTTGCCGATGCAACTCCTTAAGTAGTATTTGCTGGGATTATGTGTAGAATGGGAAGTGTTCCGATTGGTGCTACTGTTGTGTGATGTGTTGTGATTGGTTGCCACCGTGGCATTGTTCTTGTTGTGTGTGTTTCCGCCTGCTGTGTGTGAGTTGCCTGCTCGCTGAGGCGTATCAGTTGACAGTGGGGTGTGGGTGTTGGTGGATGGTAGGAGAAATTGGTTCTCCCTTGAACCTTTCTCACTTAACGAAGGTTGAGATACGAGTTGTGCGATACGGTTCTTTTCAGAACCTGTATCTCAGCTTCACGTTAGTTGAGATAAACACATGGTGTTACCGCAAACCGAAACGAATACAATAGATTACTGACACATCTTATTTCTTATTTCTTTGTGGTACAATAGATTACTGACACATCTTATTTCTTATTTCTTTGTAATACAATAGATTACTGACACATCTTATTTCTTATTTCTTTGTGGTACAATAGATTACTGACACATCTTATTTCTTATTTCTTTGTAATACAATAGATTACTGACACATCTTATTTCTTATTTCTTTGTGGTACAATAGATTACTGACACGTCTTATTTCTTTGTGGTACAATAGATTACTGACACATCTTATTTCTTATTTCTTTGTGGTACAATATATTACTCACACGTCTTATTTCTTTGTGGTACAATAGATTACTGACACATCTTATTTCTTATTTCTTTGTAATATAATATATTACTGACACATCTATCTTAAAAGTCGCAGTGTGAAACTAAAAACATCTCCGTTTTAATGTAGAAATTAAAGTCTATTTTCGAGCTGTATGATGGTGTAAAAAGGCGATCTCTGTGTTCCCATAGATTGATTGATGAGCGCATTTACTTACATGTAAACACTTTTGAAGTTTTCAATCATCAGCCCTGTGAAGCTGTGTGAATTAACGTGAAAGGATTAGAGGCAGGAGCCAGACTGACACAATTTAATTTCTATGGGATTAAATATGCACATGAGCTTATAATGTACAAAATAAATGCACGTTTTACCGGTATTTGACCCTGATATAAAATTGTGGTAGCGCGTTCGCGAAGTCATCAATCATATTAGCCGAACCCTGAACTGACCCTGATAGTTATTTGACAGTCAGCGAATAATGCAGACGAGTCGGGTTCAGCTTTGCCCAAAAATATGGACTCCGTTTCTGTATACACTGAAACGAATAGTAAACAAGGTGAAGTTCAACCTGGGCTGCGTTCCGCTTGCGCAAATGTATCGCAAACGTTCGCGCGAACGTTTGAGGACGGATGGGTCAAAGTGGAACCGATTGTGAGCGCGCAACATTCACACAACCACGAACACCTCAAAACTACGTTGGCCAACGTTGGCGACGCACAATTGGCGAACGTTTGCAACGTTCGCGCAAGCGGAACGCACCCCTCAGTGGGCTTGGTTCACCTATCCTGTTTGTGCGTGTGCGTGCGCGTGCGCGTGCGCGAGCAGTGTGTTTACAAGGATCATGGAGGTCACACATAGGTTAAAATGTACATGTACAAGCTCACTAAAACTTAAAAGCATGACGTGTTGGGTGCATCTTTAACTCATTTGGCTCATGGTTTGTGTTTTTTTATTTGTGTTTCCGTTAGGTTGCTAACGAAAAGGACACCGAACTCCAGGAAGCGTTCGAGAAGGACTGGATGGAGTCTTCAGGCGCTAACTTCATCCTCGAGAAAGCTCCCAAGGAACTCGGCATATCTCACTGCGGACTCTACAAGAAGTTCACCGCGAGTCCAGGGATGCTGTACGTCCTTAGGTCAGAGTTGACCGAGCCTGGAGAGCATTCAGAGGCTGCAAAGACCATCATTGGTCAATTGAAAGAATTCAAGTATCCCGACTACTTTGAGGTTGTGGATACTGACCTCTTTATGTCAGACCCCGAAAATATTATTTATCCCCCGTCAGGGAAGAAGACCCTCCCAGATGGGTTTGCTTACAAGCCATAGTGCTTATACTCTTTGGAGTGTCGTGGCCGAGCGGTTTCGTGCATCGGACTCAAGTTCTGGCGTTGTCAGAATGTGGGTTCGAATCCCGGCCTGGCCGGTCTCGACTCTTGTGTCCCTAAGCAAGACACTTAACCATAATTGCTTCTTCCTTCGGATGGGACGTTAAGTCGTAGGTCCCGTGTACTAGATTAATAAAGTAATGCACGTAAAAGAACCCAGAACACTTATCGTGGAAGAGGAGTGGTTTACCCCGGTGTTTCTGGTTCACACAGCAAGCGCCCTTGTCTCCTGGGCACCTTTGAAAAACAGTGTTTCACTGAAATGTCTTCCCAGGTTAAATAATAAATAAATAAATAGAATAATTTGAATCAAAGATAGTGCTGTCATCAACATGCAAAGAAATAAATAGCAAGCAAAATATGTTAAAGGGAATATATAAAATTGGAAAAACTGTTTTTACGCGATGGGTACCTGTGATTCCAGAGAAGAATTAAACAACCGTTCTCAAATAATTTCAGCTTAATGTGTTGTGTTAAAAAAGAGTGTTAATGCATTCAGATTGTGTGAATTCATTCTAATTTGGAATTTAGGAAAGATGGTCTTTCTGAAATTCGGTAATGATCTTCTTTCACTCTGAAAAATAATTTTAAACAAATCTTTCTAGGTAAGATACCAGTATCAGCTTGTAGTTTAAAGGGACAGTATCGTCACGATCAGCGTAGACTTTCAACAGGGAATGAAATCGGTGTCTTAGTATAATACGTACATAGTGACAAAATTACTGGCTCATTTATGCAGCAGCAACGGTAATACAGGGTGTCCCCATAAAAAGTATACCGAGATAAAAATTACTGTAATGGCAAAACTACTTTATATATGGGAAAGAGAAATATATCTCTAGAAAGGGCAGAATGTCCTCTTTGCAATGGTATACAGCTTGTGATGTTATTGACACAGATGAGTGAACAAATTAGACAGATGTTAAGGGTACTGAAAGCAGGACTGTGACAAGTTTGCATATTTGAATAACAAAGGTCCAAAAAGCATTTTAAAAAACCTGCACATTAAACTTTTGAGGTAAGTAGCGAAAACAAAGCAGATTACATTGTTTTAGGTACAATCCTTGTTTTCAAGAATGTGTTGAAAAAACAAAGGCATTTGGTATTCTGCACACTTGCATGGTTGAGATTTGTTATTCAAATATGCAAACTTGTCACAGTCCTGCTTTCAGTACCCTTAACATCTGTCTAATTTGTTCACTCATCTGTGTCAATAACATCACAAGCTGTATACCATTGCAAAGAGGACATTCTGCCCTTTCTAGAGATATATTTCTCTTTCCCATATATAAAGTAGTTTTGCCATTACAGTAATTTTTATCTCGGTATACTTTTTATGGGGACACCCTGTATAACCTAATCACGTGAGATATTATTTTCAGTCACTGAGTTAATCTATATGTGATGACACTGGGCCGGATAAATAAAAGTTAGCAATTGCTTATCTAGTAAAAGCTCAAGCAATAGCAATTGCTTAACAAGTAAAAGCTCAAGGTTAAGCAATTGCTTAAAAATGTATAAATAACCTTCTTCTTTGACTAGCACCTGTTGCTTGGGTGGGTTAGCAATTGCTTATGGGTATAACAATGATGGGAGGTCAGTTCCGATTAGCCTAGTGGTTGTATATGAGGCATGTGTTAGCAACATGGATGCTGCCGAAGAATTGGGGAGTGGTACAAATAGTGAGTAATCTTTGAACGAACTGTTCGTTAGTATAATCAAAGAGTACCCTGTTCTAATCGAGAAAAGTCAGTTGCCGGGGGTAAAAGACATGAAGGCAAATGCACTTAAAAAAGCACAAATGTCAATTGCTACCAACACAGGTAAAGCTATGGATGAGAAGCAAATTTTGAAAAAGATAGCAAACATGAAAAGTCAAGTGAAGAATGGAATGCAAACAGGAAATAGGAAGATTGTTTTGGTTCCATGGGAACAAGATCTGTACAACATCTTCAAAGGGGATGAAAACCCGACTATTACGAAGATGCCATGCGCCATTTCTGCTGGTTTCAAACCAAGTACTTCGACTGCTGCTAGCCACTCCAAATTTTCAAAATTGAACCGAAATAATTTCCGGTATATGGTATGATTGACTTCATCACGATTTATTCTTTCATTGTACACCTTTTCATGTTCCCTTACATGCATAAACTCGGCCATGATGGCAGGAGTAATGCAACATGCAAGTGTTAGCAAATGCGTAAGCTCCTCA